>JAEIFZ010000285.1:0-339533 GCA_018904035.1 Zaprionus ornatus | reverse complement strand
AAATTGGGAACTCTTCAAAGCCTCTGTGGCTTTGAAAGCAGACATGTTGATCAGCAATCCTAACTCTGTCAGTGAGATAGAACTTGCTACCAACCTGCTCCAAGATGTGCTTATTACGTCCTTCGAAGCCAGCTCAGTTCGGAAGACACTAACGGTCAACCGTAAAGTTCCTTGGTGGAACGAAGAGCTGGCTGCTCAAAGAAGGAAGGTTAGAAGCCTTTTCAACAAGGCCAGATCTAACCGTATAAGTTGGGACGTCTATAGGGACGCTCTCACAAACTATAATAAGAACATTAGACGCTCCAAACGCGATACGTGGCGCAGCTACTGTGGTAGCATAGAATCTCTGCCAGAGGCAGCGAGACTCCACAAGGTATTAGCCAAAGGATCGTCTAATGGTATAGGGCTTCTAAAAAGAGCAGATGGCTCTTTCACTCAAGATCGTAGGGAAGCACTTGAACTTTTACTACAAGTTCACTTCCCAGGTTCCGTGGCCAACCCAGATCTATCCAGTCACGTTGACTCACGTGGAACCAGTTTATCTGGTACCATCTTCGATCCTGAAAAGGTCAAATGGGCTGTAGATTCCTTCGCTCCCTTCAAAGCCCCAGGGGGTGATCAAATCTTTCCAGCCCTTCTCCAAAACAGTCTGGATCATATCCTCGATCCACTGGTCGGCCTTCTTAGAGCCAGTCTCACGTGGGGACACATACCCAACTCTTGGAGGAGAGTCAATGTGGTATTCATCCCCAAACAGGGGAATCGTCCTCTTGACCAGCCTAAGTCCTACCGACCGATCAGCCTTACCTCCTTTCTGCTTAAGACTGCGGAAAGGCACCTAGACTTGCACATTCGGTGCTCTCTGCAGGAAAACAACCCTCTGCACCCCACGCAGTTCGCGTATATAGCCGGTAGATCGACAGAGGTCGCTCTCCACAAATTAGTGAGTAAGATCGAAAAGGCCTTCGTATCAAAGAACATTGCTCTGTGCTCTTTTCTTGATATAGAGGGTGCTTTCGATAATACCGGCTACGGGTCTATCTCTACTGCGCTTGAGCGCAGGAACATTGCCCGTCCCATAATCCGGTGGATTGACGCCATGCTCAAACACCGGACTATCTCCTCTACCCTGGACACGACGACCGCCCATATTAGTACGGTAAAAGGGTGTCCCCAGGGAAGGGTTCTATCCCCTTTGCTCTGGTCCCTAGTAGTTGACGAACTACTAATCATACTCGCAGAACAGGGCGTGGAAGCGATTGGCTATGCCGACGACCTGGCTCTCGTAGTGAACGGGAACTATGCCAACACCGTGACAGAGCTGATGCAATCAGCTCTGAACACGGTCAGTAGATGGTGCGATGATGTAGGTCTTAGCATCAATCCTCAAAAGGCAATCATTGTTCCCTTCACTAAGCGTTACTCTATTGACATTGGTCAATTACATATTGGCGGCTCTCCTGTGGAACTTTCCAACGAAGTCAAGTATCTAGGGGTAACCCTTGATAAGCGACTAAACTGGAACTCCCACCTGCATAACACTCTATCAAAGGCCACCCACCATGTGGGCATGTAGAAGGCTTTTCGGTAGAATATGGGGTCTCAAATCCTGCACCATTTGGTGGCTTTTTGAGATGATGGTAAGACCGATCGTAACCTACGCTGCTATTGTGTGGTGGCCCAAGGTTACGCAGGTCACTGCCATCAATAAATGCACGAAATTGCATAGGCTGCTTTGCCTCTCCTTGACGGGTGCACTCCGCACCTGTCCCATTGCAGCAATGGAATCGATTTTGAATCTGACTCCGCTGCATATCCGTATAAAAGAAGTTGCTGCTATGAGCCTTCTTAGAATCAAGCTCCAATCTGGGCTTCTAGCTACCGAATCTGGGCATGCTAGCCTACTCAAAGACATTCCTGGCTTGGAGATCTGCACTAGATCAGATTCTATGACCAAGGAACTCTTCTTTGGTGCAAAATTTAGAACCCTCATCCCGGACCGCAGGGTTTGGGATGCTGGCAACCCCATCAGAGACCCAAATGGTATACATTGGTACACCGACGGGTCAAAGACTGAACAGGGGGTTGGAGCTGGGATACATGGTCCCAACTCCAGGACCTCGATTGCTATGGGCAACTGGCCCACAGTTTTCCAATCAGAGGTTCACGCCATTGAGTTCTGCTGCCGTCTTATCCTTGAGAAGGGGACTAGAGGAGCGAAAATATACATCTTCTCGGACAGCCAAGCGGCCATACTAGCCCTCTCCTCAAAAAGAGTAGGCTCGCGTATGGTGGCTGACTGCTGGAACTGTCTCCAGAGACTGTCGAATAGGAATAAAGTAACCCTAATTTGGGTACCTGGACATTATGGCTTCCATGACAACGAGCTGGCGGACGAACTAGCGAGGGCTGGGTCATCAGCTTCCCTGCTTGGCCCCGAACCCTTCTGTGGCGTGGGGTGGTCAACTATCTCCTCCCTTGTGAAAACCTGGGCTGGAAGATTGACTGAACGCTACTGGTTCTTCCAACCAGGGATGCGGCAGGCTAAAGAGCTTACCAATCCCAAAGTTGATCGAAGGACCAAGCTACTCTCCAGGAGAGACCTCTATCTCCTTGTTGGCTACCTAAGTGGCCACCACTTGGTGAACTACCACCTCAAAAAAATGCGTTTGTCCTCGGACGCGGAGTGCAGGCTCTGCAAAGAGGACGATGAAACTACTAAACACATTCTATGTGACTGTCCGGCCTTGGTATGGACAAGGAGGAAACATCTGCACGTGGAAATCGCAACTCCAGAGCAGATTGTCCGCTCCTCGACGAAAGATCTGTTATGCTTCATTAGGGAAGCAGAACAGCTTTTGTCATGACAGGGAGAGCATTCTGGGTACAAAAGATCATATTGGTCGCATTGCCTCGCGCTTTCTCCGCTGGGAGACTCCCTCTTCTATAATAATAAATAATAATAATATAATAATATATACTAAAAAGAATTAAATTTGGTTTTCGATTTTTGAGCATTACATATGAATACTTAAAAGGATCTTAAGCTTAATTTTGAAAATAGGTTGAATAATTTGTTTTCTTCTTCATTTTTATAAATCTGCTCAAACACATTCTTAGTCAATGCGGTCAAGGTAGTGTGCTTAACTGAACATTAAAAAAGAAATATAAATATAGAAAAAAAAAAATATATATAACCAGCTCCTTCACAGTGAATTGATAATTATGTGTGTGCCATAAGTATTATTACTTTGTAACAAAGCAACAACACACACCGTACATCAACTTGGTACCAAGGATCTTGTCGGGGCAAGGTGGAAGAAAATTTTATTGCAATGATATGATTTGCGTTAAATTAATTAATCAATTTACTGGCCCAAATTTTAATGAATTTAATCTATTAAAACAAAACAGAAAAAAAACAGTGAATGCTGTATCAACAAAATTAAAAGCTTAAAACTTAAAAACCAAACAAAAACAAAATGCACTATTATAAATTTATTAACCTATTTTTGAGTGTTTAGAAATGAAAACATTTAAAAAAATTTTGGAGATTTCATACTGTATTGATTTGAAAGAAAGAAAATAATTGGTTGCAACAGGCTATTGCTCTACCCTCATAGCATCATGATAAAACAATTAACTCTATTTATCATAGTTGTAAGATAAATGAATTATTTTTATAATGTATTAACTAATTTATGGTAAATAATATGTATTCTTTGGATGAAAATGGGCTTAGCTTTCAGATACAAACGAATTGTTTAGGGATTTCATAATAGCTTCGCCGAAAGGAAATCATGGTAGGGCCGATAAAGAAGGCGGGCTGCACCAACACCTATTGCAGCCTCGTCATCATTTGAATGACGTCAGTAAATTTATAACTTGTAACATCAATCTGAAAAAGGGCAACGGGACTAATTTTTTTTTTTTGGGTAAAGCTTACCAATTGTTCCTTCGTATATATTCTCTAACACCTTTTCTAGTTATCGATACCACAACCAACCGAATGATAACAGTATCCGTGGTTCCCCTCTGACTAAAAAAAAGAAATGCGGCTAGCAGTTCCAGCTCAGAAAGCAGAATTTAGGGACGAAACGTAGGGCATATGGTACGTAAATTAAATTCACCGCATCTAAGTCTACTAACTGTTTGTTTGTATTTAAACATTAAATACTACCATTACTTAAATTTACAGTTCTAAATTAGATTTATGCAACTTGTTTAGTACAGCAACATTTAAATACAGAATCTTGGGGTGGTCTTGTTTCTTCTATTTTCTTTTCTTAGTATAGTGTCATTAGGTTCTAGTGTATTAGGCTCTACCCTGTTTTTGTTTAATCTTTCTGTTCTTTCTTTAGCGTCGTTTGTGAGCTTGTTTTTTATTGATGGATAAAGTTTTTCGCGAAATGGCAGTTTTTCAAGATCCTTTAAAAAAAAAAAAAACAAAGGTGAATTGCTTGATGACATTTGGAATGAAGTTACATGAAGTACAATGTTGAATTGTAAGAAGGAATTTTGAATATGTCGCTTGAACAACTCTTCTGCCTTGGTCATATATTACTTCCGGTACCAAATAGTCTGAAGAACGTTAGCGATTTGATACTTATACAGTTTAAATTAAGATGGGTTCACTGAGTAAATTTTGAAAACTTGTCGATTATAAAGGTTGTTGTTGTTATTAAAATTGTATATGTCAACATGAAACTATATCTAAGGGTTTTGATGGATTTTCGGGCATTATAAATGCGATTTTTTGAAGTTGTCTGTCATACTTAAGTTTTAAACAAGTTTCCCATTTTTTTATTAACTGGGCTATTCTGTTATTCATATGTGGGAAAAAATATTCTCTTTTGATGTGTAGCAATGTTTCATCGATGCCCCTATGGTTATTGTTAGGGAGATAGTCAAGAATCATCTTGTTTTGTTCATTATTGTTGCTTATTTCTGGGAGAAATGACAAGCATCTTATCATTTTGAACTTGGAACTGTGGGAAAAATGATGTTAAATCAAAACTCATTAACATAACACTAAACAACGTATCCATTGGCGCAGGTTCTATGCGGCTTTAAAGTTTGTTTAAGTATATTTGCAGTTTCGTTAAAATCGAACGATGGTTTACGGTATTCCTTTCTGTTCTTATGCTTGAAAGGAGATACTGTTGTAAAACTCGATACTCGATACTCGATACTTACTCGTGGTGGTTGGACGTGTTTTGCTTTTGCTCCCTGTGTTTCTTAATAATTCTGTTTAATTGATCTGCTTATGTGCTTTCATTAATACTGCTGTATCTTACTAGTGCTAACCCTGTGAGTAAAAGCTTAAAGTAGCATACTAATCCTGCCTTATTAGTGAATTCGCTTACAAAAATTTTAATTCTTTTCACTTGCGCGTCTTGGCGTCAAGTTTTTTTTGTTTTTGTTTTTACTAATATTCTTACACTTTCCTGCTCTCCCGCTCACGAAAGTAAATTTCGCTCTCTGAGTAAGTTGTGTAGTGCTTTTGTTGTAGACGTAACAGCTGCTGTTGTTTTGTTTACCTCGAGTGCTCGCTATATTTGTTTTTTTATTTTCGTTCTCGCTTGCTTGCCTGTTTTCGGCGCTGTAACTGTTTCTTGCTCTCTCAAGAAATTTGTCTTAATATTCTATTGCTCTCTTCGTTGTCCCCTACTATTCGAAGGCATATCTATTTTATTAACATGGTGTCGTGCTCTGCAGCAAATTGCAAATGCTCTTCAGATGCTAATGCGGACTACATTGGATGCTGGCTCTGTGACAATTTTAGTCACTTAAAATGCTGTGGCCTAACTGTGCGGGTTAGAGATGCCGTCAACGCCAATGTAGGCCTTAAATGGTCGTGCGAAGCGTGCCGTGTGGGTGAATCCGATCTACGGAAAATCCACAATAAAACCAAACTCGGGTTTTATCGGATACGCACAGCTTTCTCTAATCTCCAATCTGAATTTTTGGAGATGGAGACCCAATTCAACGCCTTTACGGCTCTTAGTAAGCCACCTGCTCCTCTTAATATTCCTTTAGATTCAGTTACTACGAATCTAAAGACCACCAATCTACCTTCTTCCAAGGCTTCTTCTTCTGATCTTCTAAGTCTAATTTCCCCTATACCGTCTTGCTCTTCTAGTTGCACAAAAAAAAAAAAAAAACTAGCAGCAATGTTACCGCACCGAAACCTCTTGCTGCCCCTCTTGTGCCTACTCCCATTACGAGCAATGATAACAACGTAACGGGTAATGTTCCCGCAATCATGCCTGCTAGTCAGGCACCGAGTATAAAACCTCTGATTGCGATTAAACCCAAAAAATTGGTGTTTATCTCTCGCTTGGCTCCAGACACAACCATAGAAGATGTACAATCGTACATTCTCGAAAGGATGCCTGTAAATGATTTGATAGTTAAAAAATTCAACTTCAAATTAAAGCGCGACATTTCTTCTTTCAAAATCATTCTCCCTGCAGAACAGTTTAAAGACGTTTGCGCAGCTTCTTTCTGGCCGCCCGACCTTATTGTTAAGGAGTTCACTCCAAAACAAAAAAGCCGAACGACCGTCACTCTTCCCACATTGGCCGTTACATCGCCAAGTGGACCTACAACAAGTGCAAAGTCCTCAAAAAACTGAAGTTCTCTTCTCTTCATGCCTTTGAAAATGCTAGGGGACACACAAATATTCTTTCTTCCTTAATTCTTTCCTATCAAAATGTTAGAGGCCTCTGTAGTAAAATCTCTAGTCTTTATCTTCATAGTCTTGCCTTTACTTCCCAAATTATTGCCTTTACCGAAACCTGGTTAAAACCAGAGATTCTAAGCTCTGAAGTCTTTCCAGATAGGTATACAACTTACAGGATTGATCGACCTGACCGACGGGGTGGTGGAGTACTGATTGCAGTAGACTCCTCCATTATGTCGGACCTCTTACAGCCGGAGTTTCAATTCGACATCGAATTAATCTGTGTAAAACTACACTTTCCCGGTTTTTTCTTGTATATAACCTGCTCCTATATTCCGCCGTCATCGGAATTATCAGTCTACTCGCAACATTTGTCTGCAATTAAGACTATTTTTAATCTGTTATCAGACAGAGATCATTTCATAGTCCTGGGTGACTTTAATATCCCGGAATGTAATTGGACATCCATTGCGGAGGGAAACTTCCTTCTGCCCTCCCGGCAACATGATCTGTTTGACGGTTTGTTTGACATGTCTTTGTCGCAGGTTAATCATGTCAAAAACACTTTAAACAGATCGCTTGATCTATGTTTCGTCTCAGATCCTTCCAGGGTGATTTTAGACAGGGCACAACCTCTTTCCCTACCTGAAGATCCTTATCATCCCACTTTCGAAGTGAATCTCGACTTGGGTATTAGCTTTGTGGATAAAAGTGTAAAGCCGTGCAATCGCGTGCGCTGCTTTAAGAAAGCAGACTTTGAACACTTAAATTATTTAATTTCATATTGTGATTGGTCTGACTTTTATCTATCAACTGATATGTCAGTGGCTATCAATATATTTTATAAAACCCTTAACTCTGCTTTTGATATCTGTGTTCCGTTTTTCTATCCGACAAGCTCAAGTAGGCCTCCTTGGTTTACAAAAGAGTTGTCTCGCTTAAAAAACTTAAAGAGTAGCTTATTTAAGAAATACAAGCTGAAAAACTCACCGCTTGTCTTTTCCCGCTACCTAACTGCTCGGGCAAATTTTACCGTGCTTAACGCGAAGTGTTATAAAAACTATTTGACCAGATGTAGGATTCAGTTCTTTCAGAATCCTAAACAGTTTTATAGTTTTGTTAACATGAAGCGTAGGTCAGCGGGCTTTCCTTCTAAACTTATGTTCGATAACGCTGAGGCGAACACAGATCAGGCCATTGCCGATATGTTTGCCAAGTTTTTTCAAACAACTTATTCTTCCTCTACGCCAAACATTCACTCCTATCCATATAGCGTACCAAGCTCGAATGGCATCTTCACACCTTTACTGAATGAAAGTTCACTTATTAGGGATCTTCGATTGGTTAAACCAGTCTTCTCACCAGGTCCCGATGGTATCCCCGCCTGTGTACTTCGATACTGTGCCAACTCCTTATGTAAGCCATTGCTCAAACTATTTTCGCTGTCCTTAGTAACTGCCTCGTTTCCATCCATATGGAAGGAATCCTTTATCATCCCTTTACATAAAAAGGGCAGCAAGTCTGATGCAAGCAATTATAGAGGTATCTCTAAATTGTCGGCTATACCGAAATTCTTCGAGAATGTTATTACTCCTCACTTGCAGCATTTTAGTAGATCCGTTATATCCCCTTTTCAACACGGATTTGTGAAGCGTCGTTCTACCACGACAAATCTGCTTGAGCTGACATCCTTTGTGGTAAAAGGATTTCAGGAAAATCTTCAAACTGATGTCATTTATACTGATTTCAGTAAGGCATTTGACTCAGTCAACCATTCCCTTCTTGCACATAAACTAAATCTTCTCGGTTTCTCACCAAAACTTCTTAGTTGGATTGTGAGCTATTTGAGTGACAGAACCCAACGAGTCCTCTTTAAAAATACTCGTTCCTATCCCGTTCATGCCACATCTGGTGTTCCTCAGGGAAGCCACTTAGGTCCCCTGCTTTTTACACTTTTCATCAATGACCTCCCAACGGTCATACTTAACTCACGTACTCTCATGTACGCGGATGATGTCAAGCTCTGTTTTCAATTTAGAGACGACTCCTGTCATTCTCGCCTTCAATCTGACCTAGATTGTTTCTTTTCTTGGTGTCGTGCAAATCTCCTTAATCTGAACAGCTCAAAATGCAAGCTGATGACATTCTCACGTGCCTGCCCAAAGTACGTATCATACTCTCTTTGTGGTTGTACCTTGGAAAGAATTTCCCTGGTTGATGATCTAGGTGTCCGTTTGGACCGAAAACTCAAGTTTTCTGAACATATATCATCAATGGTTAATAAAGCTATGGGTGTACTCGGCTTTATTAAGAGATGGTCCAAGGAGTTTGACGATCCTTACTTAACTAAGACTCTCTTCACTTCGCTTGTTCGTCCAATTCTCGAGTACGGATCATGTGTCTGGAACCCTCAGTACACAGTTCATAGAGACCGCATTGAATCCGTACAGAAAAACTTCTTAATGTTTGCCTTGCGAGGCCTTAACTGGGATGTAAATTCAAGACTTCCTTCCTATCCTAGTAGACTTTTGTTACTTAATCTGCCTTCTCTAGCTAATCGTAGAACCATGCTTGGTGTTATATTTATTAACAACCTTATCCAAGGTGACATAGATAGTAGCGACTTACTTAGTAGACTACACTTTTCTGTCCCTGGTAGAATCACCCGTAATTACCTTCCTCTAAAACTTCCCAATTGTAGCTCGAACTATGCCCTGCATGAGCCATTCAGGGTATTATGTTCGGACTATAATAAACTATACTTAATTGTAGCTAACAATAACAACTTGATATCTAGCTTAAAATTACAACTCCTCGCCCACTTATCTAGAATTTAGTCAAACACATAATTGTCTTCTTTGTATTCATAGTAGTACTTTCAACATACTGCATGCTTTAACACTCTACTCATAATTTTATTTACATTTGGTTACTAACACTAACTCTCCTGATCTGATTGGGTTTTTCTGGGTTTTCCCCAATCCTCTGCAACAAATGTTGGATCGGCTTTTCTTTATCCCAGTTTGCACATTTGCACAATTTTTAATTTTTTCTTTTTTTTTACATTTAAGGTTTTACCCTTAATTTAAAATTACCTCTAGTTTAAAATTCAACTTAAATAATTTAAATCTAATTTTAATTGTTTCTTTTTATAAATTAAATCAAATTGAATTTTACTGAAAAATGTCGACTGATCATATTGCAGACATGTTGCATATATGATGCAGACATGTTACAGAACTGTTACAGAAATTTTACAGACATGTTACAGACATGTTACAGCCAGGTTGCCGACATGTTACCGAAATGTTGCATACGTGATGCAGACATATTGCAGACATATTGCAGACGTGTTACAGACATGTTACAGACATGTTATTGACATGTTACAAACGTGTTACCGACATGTTGCATACGTGATGCATACGTGATGCAGACATATTGCAGTCATATTGCTGACATGTTACAGACATGTTACAGACATGATAAGGACATGTTATAGACATTAACAGACATGTTGCAAACATGTTACAGACATATTGCAGACAACATGACGCAGACATTTTACTGACATGTTACAGACATGTTACAGACATGTTACAGACATGATAAGGACATGTTATAGACATTAACAGACATGTTGCAGACATGTTACAGACATGTTGCAGACATGTTACAGACATGTTACAGACATGTTACCGAACATATTGCATTACATGTTACAGACATGTTACAGACATGTTACATGTAACATGTTACAGACATTATTGCAGACATGTTGCAGACAAACATGTTACAGACATGTTACAGACATGTTACAGACATGTTACAGACATGTTACAGACATGTTACAGACATGTTACAGACATGTTACAGTCATGTATCAGACATGTTACAGACATGATAAGGACATGTTATAGACATGTTACAGACATGTTACAGTCATGTTACCGACATGTTGCATACGTGATACAGACATGTTGCAGACATGTTACAGACATGTTACAGACATGTTACAGACTTGTTACAGACATGTTAAAGACATGTTACAGACATGTTACAGACATGTTACAGACATTTTACAGACATGTTACAGACATTTTACAGACATGTTAATGATAAGGACATGTTACAGACATGTTAAATGACATGTTACAGACATGTTACAGAATATATGATGCAGACATGTTAACAGAAATGTTACAGACATGTTACAGACATGTTACAGACATGTTACAGACGACATGTTACTGACATGTTATAGACATGCTGCAGACATGTTACAGACATTTTACCGACATGTTACAGACATGTTACAGAGATGTTACAGATATGTTACAAAAATATATCAGTCATGTTAAAGACATGTTTCTGACATGTTCTAGACATGTTGCATACGTGATGCAGACATACTGCAGACATGTTACAGACATGTTACAGACATGTTACAGACATGTTACAGACATGTTGATAATGTTACAGACATGTTACAGAACATGTTACAGACAATGTTACAGACATGTTGGAAGACATGTTACAGACATGTTACAGACATGTTACAGACATGTTACAGACATGTTACAGACATGTTACAGACATGTTACAGACATGTTACAGACATGTTGCAGACATGTTACAGACATGTTACAGACATGTTACAGACATGTTACAGACATGTTACAGACATGTTACAGACATGTTACAATGTTACAGACATGTTACAGACAGTTCGACATGTTACAGACATGTTACAGACATGTTGCAGACATGTTGCAGACATGTTGACAGACATGTTACAGACATGTTACAGACATGTTACAGACATACGTGAGGCAGACATGTTACAGACATATTACAGACATGTTACAGACATGTTACAGACATGTTACAGACATGTTACAGACATGTTACAGACATGTTACAGACATGTTACAGACATGTTACAAATGTTACAGACATGTTACAGACATGTTACAGACATGTTACAGACATGTTACAGACATGTTACAAAATGTTAACAGACATGTTACAGACATATTGCAGACATGTTACAGACATGTTACCGACATGTTGCATACGTAATGCAGACATATTGCAGAGATGTTACAGACATGTTACAGACATGTTACAGACATGATAAGGACATGTTATAGACATGTTACAGACATTTTACAAATATGTTACAGACATATTGCAGACATGTTGCACATATGATGCAGACATTTTACTGACATGTTAGAGACATGTTACAGACATGTAACAGACATGTTGCAAACATGTTACAGAAATGTTGCAGACATGTTACAAACATGTTACAGATATATTACAGACATGTTAAGGACATGTTACTGACATGTTATAGACATGCTGCAGACATGTTACAGACATTTTACCGACATGTTACAGATATATTACAGACATGTTAAGGACATGTTACTGACATGTTATAGACATGTTGCAGACATTTTACAGACATGTTACCGACATGTTGCATACGTGATGCAGACATTTTGCAGTGATGTTACAGACATGTTACAGACATGATAAGGACATGTTATAGACATTAACAGACATGTTACAGACATGTTACAGACATGTTACAGACATGTTACAGACATAGTACAGTCATGTTAAGACATGTTACAGACATATTACAGTCATGTTAAGACATGTTACAGACATATTACAGTCATGTTAAGACATGTTACTGACATTTTACAGACATGTTACGGACATGACAAGGACATGTTATAGACATGTTACTGATATGTTACCGACATGTTACAGACATTTTACTGTTATGTTACACACATGTTACTGAAATGTTACAGACAAGTTACAAACATGTTACAGACATATTGCAGACATGTTGCATACGTGATGCAGACATATTGCAGACATATTGCAGACATGTTACAGACATGTTACAGACATGATAAGGACATGTTATAGACATTAACAGACATGTTGCAAACATGTTACAGACATATTGCAGACAACATGAAGCAGACATTTTACTGACATGTTACAGACATGTTACAAACATGTAACAGATGTATTACAGACATGTTAAGGACATGTTACTGACATATTATAGACATGTTGCAGACATGTTACAGACATGTTACATACATGTTACCGACATGTCGCACACATGATGCAGACATTTTACTGACATGTTACAGACATGTTACAGACATGTAACAGACATGTTGCAAACATGTTACAGAAATGTTGCAGACATGTTACAAACATGTTACAGATGTATTACAGTCACATACGTGATGCAGACATATTGCAGACATAGTACAGACATGTTACAGACGTTTTACAGACATGTTACAGACATGATAAGGACATGTTATAGACATGTTACAGACAAATTACAGACAAATTACAGACATTTTACAGACATGATAAGGACATGTTAAAGACATGTTGCAGAAATGTTACAGACATGTTACAGACATGTTACAGACATGTTACCGACATGTCGCATACATGATGCAGACATTTTACTGACATGTTACAGACATGTTACAGACATGTAACAGACATGTTGCAAACATGTTACAGAAATGTTGCAGACATGTTACAAACTTGTTACAGATGTATTACAGACATGTTAAGGACATGTTACTGACATATTATAGACATGTTGCAGACATGATACAGACATGTTACAGACATATTGCATACGTGATGCTGACATATTGCAGACATAGTACAGACATGTTACAGACATTTTACAGACATGTTACAGACATGGTAAGGACATGTTACTGACATATTATAGACATGTTACAGAGATGTTACAGACATGTGACCGACATATTGCATACGTGATGCAGACATATTGCAGACATAGTACAGACATGTTACACACATTTTACAGACATGTTACAGACATGGTAAGGACATGTTATAGACATGTTACAGACATGTTACAGACATTTTACAGACATGATAAGAACATGTTAAAGACATGTTACAGACATGTTAGAGATATATTACAGTCATGTTAAAGACATGTTACTGACATATTGTAGACATGTTTCATACGTTATGCAGACATTTTGCAGACATGTTACAGACATGTTACAGACATGTTACAGACATTTTACAGACATGTTACAGACATGTTACAGACATGTTACAGACATGTTACAGACATGTTGCAGACATGTTACAGACATGTTGCAGACATGTTACAGATATATTACAGACATGTTAAGGACATGTTACTGACATGTTACAGCCAGGTTGCCGACATGTAACAAACATGTTACAGACATATTGCAGACATTTTGCATACATGATGCAGACATGTTACAGACATGTTACGGACATATTGCAGACATATTGCAGACATGTTACAGACATGTTACAGACATGTTACAGACATTTTACAGACATGTTACAGACATAATAAGGACATGTTATAGACATGTTACAGACATGTTACAGACATGTTACAGACATATTACAGACATGTTACAGATATATTACAGTCATGTTAAAGACATGTTACTGACATGTTGTAGACATGTTGCATACGTGATGCAGACATATTGCAGATATGTTACAGACATGTTACAGACATTTTACAGACATGTTATAGACATGATAAGGACATGTTATAGACATGTTACAGACATGTTACAGACATGTTACAGACTTATTGCAGACATGTAACAGACATGTTACTGACATGATAAGGACATGTTATAGACATGTTACAGACATGTTACAGTCATGTTGCATACGTGATGCAGACATATTGCAGACATGTTACAGACATGTTACTGGCATGTTAAAAACATGTTACAGCCAGGTTGCCGACATGTTACAGACATGTTACAGTCATGTTACAAACATGTTAAAGACATGTTACAAACATGTTACAGACATGTTACAGACATGTTACAGACATGTTACAGACATTTTACAGACATGATAAGGACATGTTAAAGACATGTTACAGACATGTTACAGATGTTAAAGACATTTTACAGACATGTTACCGACATGTTGCAACATGTTACAAATTAAAAATTACAGACATTTACATTACGTGATGCAGACATGTTGACATGTTACAGACATATTGCAGACATATTACAGACATGTTACAGACATGTTACAGACATTTTACAGACATGTTACAGACATGATAAGGACATGTTATAGACATTTACAGACATGTTACAGACATGTTACAGACATATTACAGACATGTTGCATGATGTAAGACATGTTACTGACATGTTACAGACATGTTACAGACATGTTACAAACATGTTACAACTGATGAAATGTTACAGACATGTTACAGACATGTTACATGTTAAAAACATGTTACAGAAATGTTACAGCAAGACATGTTACAAACATGTTACAGACATGTTACAGACATGTTACAGAAGACATGTTAAAGACATGTTACAGACATGTTACAGACATGTTACAGACATGTTACAGACATGTTACAGACATGTAAAATTACAGACATGATAAGACATGTTACAGACATGTTACAGACATGTTACAATGTTACAGACATGTTACAGACAGACATGTTACTGACATGTTACAAACATGTTACAGACATGTTGCAGACATGTTACAGACATGTTACAGACATGTTACAGACATGTTACAGACATGTTACAGACATGTTGCAAGACATGTTACAGACATGTTACAGACATGTTACAGACATGTTAAGACATGTTACAGACATGTTACAGACAGACATGATACAGACATGTTATGTACAGACATGTTACAGACATGTTGCAGACATGTTACAGACATGTTACAGACATGTTACAGACATGTTACAGACATGTTACAGACATGTTACAGACATGTTATAGACATGTTACAGACATGTTACAGACATGTTACAGACATATTACAGACATGTTACAGACATGTTACAGACATGTTACAGACATGTTACAGACATATTACAGACATGTTACAGACATGTTACAGATATATTACAGTCATGTTTAAGACATGTTACAGACATATTGTAGACATGTTGCATACGTGATGCAGATATATTGCAGACATGTTACAGACATGTTACAGCCATGTTGCCGACATGAAACAAACATGTTACAGACATATTGCAGACATGTTGCATACATGATGCAGACATGTTACAGACATACGTGATGCAGACATATTGCAGACATATTGCAGACATATTGCAGACATATTGCAGACATGTTGCAGACATGTTACAGACATGTTACAGACATCTTACAGACATGTTACAGACATGATAAGGACATGTTATAGACATGTTACAGACATGTTACAGATATATTACAGTCATGTTAAAGACATGTTACTGACATGTTGTAGACATGTTGCATACGTAATGCAGACATATTGCAGACATGTTACAGACATGTTACAGACATTTTACAGACATGTTACGGACATGATAAGGACATGTTATAGACATGTTACAGACATGTTACAGACATGTTACAGACATGTTAAAGACATGTTAAGGACATGTTACTGACATGTTACAAACATGTTACAGCCAGGTTGCCGACATGTAACAAACATGTTACAGACATATTGCAGACATGTTGCATACATGATGCAGACATGTTACAGAAATTTTACAAACATGTTACAGACATTTTACAGACATGTTACAGACATGTTACAGACATGTTACAGACATGTTACAGGCATTTTGCAGACATGTCACAAATATGTTACAGACATGTTACCGACATGTTGCATACGTGATGCAGACATGTTGGAGACATATTACAGACATGTTACAGACATGTTAGAAACATGTTACAGACATGTAACAGACATGTGTAGGGGTCAGTTAACAAATCCAATAAGCAAACTGTCCACGTACTGATAATCGAATTAAATATCGCATGCGATAAGATTATTGTATAAGAGACAAAAGCTCAGTCACCTGCAATTCACTTCATTTGCTCTTCTCATTTGCTTGCCCTGTCACTCTAATAGAAGATGAGGTTTAACATGTTCTATCTCTTGCATACACACTACAATCGAGGCGACGAAACTGAAGGGAAAAGATGAGATAAACATTTACAGTTAGTTATTCCATGAAGAGGTAATGCAAATTGGAAGAGAACTCCACTACCTTAGCGAAAAATATTGAAGCACATGTTCACTTTGATTTGAACGGCCTCAGCTCACAGATGCATTACTGCATTCTGAATTGCAAGTACAATTGGCTACAATTAACCTTAAATCTGCAAAGGTTAACACGCGCTAGTTTATATTTTATCTTCTACAAAGTATGTTTAAAACTCCGCGTAGATAAAAGCATTGAATTATTGGGTGCAAGTGGTAAATCCGTGAAAAGGTGATATTAATTTGATCATATCTGAAATGTGTGTGTCTAACAAGGCGTTATTCCAGGCAGACCAGCAAAAATTATATTGTTGCCGGCCGGTCGGCGACTAGTACTATTGCGCATCAGCAGCATAGACGTAACGCCGCTGCGCGAAAATCAGCAACCGGTCGGCCAATTGGTATTTAGTCCCCATAACCTAAATTCTGGGAAGCGCAGACTTGTATATGATGCAGGGAAGCTGCCTCTTTTTCGTGTAGGGCATCAACAGCCCGGGTTGCGACCTCAAGGTGCATTTTCAACACCGAGAAGCATACTGGCTGCAGTTCTCGAAAGCTCCGCGGAACTTTGACACTGGACATACATAAGAAGATGCAAAATGTTTGTCTCTCACTCTAGCGCTTGGTAGATCTGTACGAATTCATCAGCGCAATCATTTGGATCACGCAAGTTATTGAGTACTTAAAGAAAAACTCTCTTCATATTTTTTATATAAGAGAAACAAAAAAATATCACATATTAAAGTAAATTTTTCTCTACACAATTAGATTAAGACACTTATATATATATATGGTGCACATCATTCATTTGTAAATGCAAATGCAACATCATCGAGTGTTTTCAACATAAATTTAAAGATTTTTAACAGCATCATCACCTGCATCTTCGAAGGGCCCAACGAACGCGCAAGGGAGGAATGTGTGTGAGTAAATGAAAGTAAAACATCATTATTTTATATAAAACAGTAAATTTTTGAAACACCGTCTGAGATGTTGCACTAGTGCATATAATTTGGCATACCTAAATTAGTTAATTAAAAGGAAAACACGTATTGCCCATTCTTTTTGTCATTATTGAATACCATGTATACTGTAGTTGTCATTCAACATAAATACAATATATATATATATATATATATATAGCCTGTCAGTAGTTAAAGTTTGAGGTTACAATGAATTTATATATATTTAGCAAAGTTAAATTTTGAAAAGTTAAACCTATTGTTGATCAAGATGATCAGATAGTTTGTGGATTATGGTCCGTCTAAATGAAGTTATAATGTATCAAACATACTATGAAATTTAAACCAATGTAAATAAACATTTGTTAAGGGGTAACCGTCAAACTAATCCATCGTGTTACCAAGGTCGGGAGGGTACAGACGAGGGGGCAAACATCAGCTCAGCCACCCTTGCAGTCTATTAACAGACGTAACGCGCAATTCAGCAACAATTCACCTTATTTTATTTGGCCCATCATATAGCTTACAGACAGTGCACTTATTCTTTCTTTCTATCCACAAGAGGCCGTATAGAGCGGGTTAGGAAAAGATCCCACGACATATCCGACGAGCTACGTCAGAGCGACGCTAGAAGTGCACGCCCTCCTACTTTTTCTATGCGCTAGGCATTGATCTCCAGGATCAACGCTCAGTGAGGCCGTAGTATGTTTCCGTCTGAATACTACATATACAAAAGTGTAGAATAGAAAAGAAAGTGGCGCCCAACACGTGGAGCCCGAGTCTGACCTGATTAGAAGCAACAACAAGCAGCTGCTATTCAGTCAGACTGGATCGTTATCAGATCGATATAGTTTAGACCTTGTAACCACATACACAGAACAAGCGATTAAACAAGGGCATACCATATATCCACATAGAAATTGCTCCAAGATCCATCCATAATTAACATTTTACATTTTTTTTTGCCTTGTATTTAATTCAATTCAATTATATGTTTTGGTATTACGTAAGCGTGCTTACAACTCGCTTCAGGAATAACGACCCTAATTCGAATAACCGGATTGGTCGACCGAAACGAAACTAGGTCGCTAGTAATAGGCAGATCATTTAATTGAAAACGTAACTGGAAATTTGGAATATACTTCTTGCTATTAAGTGATAACGGATTTTCGCCATTTAGAATCGCGATTAAATTTCGAGTTCTCACGGAATTGTCGACTAAGGTGATCCGAATCATAGTAGTAGGCGGATCCGAATTATTTCAGATTACAGGTAGCAAAAGTTTGGCAGGATATTCTGTGGAGAATACAAGTTATTGGAGAAGCTTCGATTCTTGACCCAGAAGGAAAAACCTTACTTTAATAACCAACAGTTCCATTAGTTTACAATAAATGCACGTTATGTTTGAAAATAGCCGTTTAAAAATAAAATAGTATGACTTATACTTATACTTCATGAAGACGGACCTATTAAATGATAAATAAATAAAACTAAATTCGTATAACAGTCTAAAAATGTCAGTACGTCACAGCAACGAAGATTTGACAAGCGCATTGAGAGGAGACGAAACATTTTGCAACATCTGTCACCAGCCTTTGAATGAAACTGATCGCACTGCAGTAACACCGTGCAGACATCCATTTCACCTTCGTTGTATAACCGAACACTTAAGAACTTCTCGTAATTGCCCAATATGTAGGCAAACATGCACTTTAGAATCTCAATTACTAGCCAACGATAATTTACAAGCAGAACAATTAGCCACAGGACACACACAAAACGATACAACACCTAGTAATGAACCCAACGCAAACCAGCAACCCGCAAGGGGTAGAAACTCGTCCATTAGAGGCAAAAATCCAGGTAGGCGTAGGGGCATGGTCACCAGATCTCAGCAGCAGCTAAATACAAGCTCGCGTTTAAATAACAGCAGTGCTAGTACGGATAATAATGCCATCGTAAACAACATCAGAATGAATATTGATGACATTAATAATGCAATCCAAACTGCTATGCAGGTTCAGCAACAACAAATGCTGCAAAACTTGACGGCATACATACAAACACAGTTGTCTTCCTTGAGTTTAGGCCATCACATCACTTCTAACGTGCAAGAAACTAGAAACGACTTACCGAGTCAGTTACCACGAACAGTACCAATTTATAATACAATTAGTTCGAACCCAAACTCGAATAATAGTCGACATAGTCACATCACGACTAGGTCTAACACGCAGGTTCAGCCTGAAAAAGTTCCAAACATCATTCAAAGTTGGCGCATCAAATTTGATGGAGTCAAAGATGGTCTTAATGCTGAAGAATTTCTCTACAGAGTTAAATCATTAGCACAGCAGAACTTAAATGGAGATTATCAACTTTTGTGTAACCATTTACATTTGTTTTTCGCCGGTAAAGCCAACCAAATACCACCGTTCCTGCAATTATCTCACTTGGGATGACTTTTGTAAGGAATTTATGCAGAAATTCAGGGATATCGACTCAGATATGGACATCTGGGAATCAATTAATAGTAGACATCAAGGAGATAAAGAATCATTTGAGGAATATCAATTCCATGTAGAAAAACTCGTTGCCAGATTGAAAAACAAGATCTCAGAAGAATCTTTAGTTCACCTTTTAATACGACATGCGAAATCCTCAGTTCGATATGAACTAATGCACCTTAACATAAAGACGTTGTCTCGGCTGAGAGAAGAAATTCGCACTCATGATCAATACTGCAAGCAACTAAAGACTCATGCAGGGAAAGGTAGTGCAAATTCGCGTCCATTCATTGAGCAAGATTCTGAAGAATCGACAACAAAAGAAGTACTGGCAGTTCAGTACAAGCCACTAAAATGTTGGAACTGCGATAAAATAGGACACAGGTTTGAGGACTGTCTTGGGGCTCGCAGTATCTTCTGTTTCGGGTGTGGTGCTAAAAACACCTATAAGCCCAAATGCAAGACATGTAATCCGTCGGAAAACCGACTGGCGGATGCGTCAGCCTAAACCTACCTGTCGCATCCAAAATTTTAAGGTCAGATTGTAGCACACAAACGGATCTCAGTTTAGAGTCCGAGTGCAATACACAACCCACCAGATCTGATCCAACAACAAAAACAAATATTTTCCAGCCATATCATATTCGTGCAGCACAATATGCAGCAGCTAAGCAACGTATCTTTGGTGATGTGTGCAGTTGTGAATGGCCACCAAAAAGTAGACGTTCAACTTCTCGCTTGCGCGCCTTTTGGAAAAATGTAAGAAATAGCCGCCGAAAGCTACTAACTGCCATTTTTCTCAGCGACAGTGATAACAGATTATACACCAAAATAAAAATCTGTGACAAGAATTATGAAGCGTTGCTCGATTCTGGAGCCACAATTAGCTGCATCGGCAGCCAAGCGGCAAAAGATCTAATTCAACATCCAAAGCTTCATAAATGTTCCGGACGCATTCGAACTGCGAATAATTCAGAATGTTCCGTAGTTGGCAAACTTATTATCGACATTATTTACCGAAACCAAAAAGCTCCAGTAGAATTCTTTATAATACCAGATTTGAAGCAGGATATCTACTTAGGCATAGGTTTCTGGAAAGATTTTGGTTTGTTGGATAAAATTACCGATATAACGCCAACAATATCTGAACTTGACGTAGGTCGAGAAGACGATTTACCAGACACTTCAAAAAGACATAAACTCTCAATATCTCAGCAAAATAAACTGAATATAGTCATCAGCAAGCTACCATCTTATGAAAAAGAAGGTTTATGCGGTTATGTTTAGACTCGAGAGAAGTAAATAAAGTGACATTGAAAGACGCTTATCCCTTACCCCATGTGGACGGCATCCTCAGTAGGCTACCTTCAGCACGTTTCATTACGGGACTAGACATGAAACACGCCTTCTGGCAAATTCCACTGGAGCAAAAATCTCGTCAGTATACTGCATTCACTGTGCCAAATCGACCGCTATACCAGTACAAGGTCATGCCTTTCGGTTTGTGTAACGCGGCGCAAACTCTTTGCAGATTGATGGATCAAGTCATTCCTGCCCATCTACGAACCAGAGTATTTGTATATTTAGATGACATTCTAGTTCTTTCAGACGATTTTGATTCACATATGAAGTTGTTAGAAGAAATCGCATCGTACCTTCGCCAGGCTAATTTAACGATTAACATAGCCAAATCCAAGTTTTGCATGTTAGAGATCAAATACCTAGGATTTATTATAGGATACGGCCAATTAAAGGCAGATACTTAAAAAGTAAGCGCTATTAAAGAATTTCCCCTTCCGACTTCCGTCAGGCAACTTAGAAGATTTTTAGGACTCTCAGGGTGGTACAGGCGTTTCGTTGAGAATTACGCAACGATCATTTGCCCACTTACGGATCTTTTAAAGAAGAACAAAATATTTGATTGGAATCAGGACGCGGAAAGCGCTTTTAACTTGTTAAAATCCAAACTAACAAGTGCACCCTTGTTAATGACACCTGATTTTTCAAAGCCTTTCGTTCTGCTTTGCGACGCGAGTTTACATGGTCTTGGTTGTGTGCTTGCCCAAAAGAACGAAGACGACATAGAATTGCCAATCGCATACATGTCCGAGAAATTAACGAAAGCTCAACGAAATTATACGGTAACCGAACTCGAATGTTTAGCGGTCATAAAGGGTATTAACAAATTCAGAGCTTATATAGAAGGCCAAGAATTCATGGTAGTTACAGATCATGCATCCTTAAAATGGCTTATGAAGCAAAAGGATTTGTCAGGACGTCTTGCCAGGTGGTCAATTAGATTACAGGGTTTTTCTTTCATAATAACACATAGAAGCGGATCGCATAACATTGTAGCTGACGCATTGTCACGGCGTGACGAAGTTTATGTCAGTGAACTTTCCGACATCGGACCAATTATTGATTTGACTTCAAAAGAATTCCGTTCAGATGAATACCTCGATTTAATTAAGCGGATTAAAGAAAACCAATCAAGACTACCAGATTTGAGCATCCCACTGGCGATGCAATTCAAGAGTCAGAATCTTGGAAATTGTGGGTGCCTGTCAAATTAAGAGAAACAGTCCTGCATCGCGCACACTATCCCCCTGACTCATCTCATGTTGGCATGAGCAAGTTAGCCGAAAAATTGAAACGATACTTCTATTGGCCCGGAATGATAGTCCAGATTCGTAGTTATGTTGCAAAATGTTCTGTATGCAAGTCAACTAAAAGCCCAAACACCATTCTCAGACCACCAATGGGCAAACCCATGACTTCAGAAAGGCCATTCCAAAAACTGTACATGGATCTCCTAGGTCCCTATCCTAGATCTAAACGTGGTAATATCGGACTTTTGATCATCGTAGATCATAACACGAAGTTTCATTTTCTTCACCCCTTAAAGAAATTTACGTCTCATCGCATTTGTGATTATCTGGAGAACCATGTATTTTATACATTCGGCGTGCCCGAAACAATCTTAACCGATAATGGGTCACAATTCCGATCGGGGCATTTTAAAGCATTCTTAACACGTTTTGGCGTATCGCATAGATGCACAGCTAGTTACTCTCCCCAAGCAAACGCCAGCGAGCGATTAAATAGATCCGTTTTAGCCGCCATACGTGCATATATAGGCACAGACCATACGAATTGGGATCAGAATTTAAATGAAATCAGCGGCTCGCTGAGATCAAATTTGCATCGAAGCACAGGTTTTTCCCCATATTTCTTATGTTTCGGCCAAAATATGTTAATGAATGGACAAGATTATGATCTACTGAGAAAATTGAATTTGCTGTCAGAAGACACCAATATTATTACTACTGATAAGTTACTCTTAGCTCGAAGTAGAGCCAAAGAAAACATTGGTGACGCTCATGATGTTAATGCCAGGAGATATAACTTACGCAGTAGAACTGTTCATCTGAAAATAGGTGATATTGTTCATGCTCGTAGTTTTGCGCAAAGTAACGCCGGAAAGAAGTTTAGCAGCAAATTGGCGCCAGTATTTAACAAAGCCACAGTAATCAGAAAGATAAGTCCTATTTATTATGAATTAGCTAACGAACAGGATAAGTCAATAGGAATATACCATTTGAAGGACATACAAACCTGATTCTTTTCGTATACTGACCTTTTTCAGTTAACACCTTCTCGAGATGAGACTCTCGCTGAAATTAACTGCGCTGTAGGGGTCAGTTAACAAATCCAATAGCAAACTGTCCACGTACTGATAATCGAATTAAATATCGCATGCGATAAGATTATTGTATAAGAGACAAAAGCTCAGTCACCTGCAATTCACTTCATTTGCTCTTCTCATTTGCTTGCCCTGTCACTCTAATAGAAGATGAGGTTTAACATGTTCTATCTCTTGCATACACACTACAATCGAGGCGACGAAACTGAAGGGAAAAGATGAGATAAACATTTACAGTTAGTTATTCCATGAAGAGGTAATGCAAATTGGAAGAGAACTCCACTACCTTAGCGAAAAATATTGAAGCACATGTTCACTTTGATTTGAACGGCCTCAGCTCACAGATGCATTACTGCATTCTGAATTGCAAGTACAATTGGCTACAATTAACCTTAAATCTGCAAAGGTTAACACGCGCTAGTTTATATTTTATCTTCTACAAAGTATGTTTAAAACTCCGCGTAGATAAAAGCATTGGATTATTGGGTGCAAGTGGTAAATCCGTGAAAAGGTGATATTAATTTGATCATATCTGAAATGTGTGTGTCTAACAAGGCGTTATTCCAGGCAGACCAGCAAAAATTATATTGTTGCCGGCCGGTCTGCGACTAGTACTATTGCGCATCAGCAGCATAGACGTAACGCCGCTGCGCGAAAATCAGCAACCGGTCGGCCAATTGGTATTTAGTCCCCATAACCTAAATTCTGGGAAGCGCAGACTTGTATATGCTGCAGGGAAGCTGCCTCTTTTTCGTGTAGGGCATCAACAGCCCGGGTTGCGACCTCAAGGTGCATTTTCAACACCGAGAAGCATACTGGCTGCAGTTCTCGAAAGCTCCGCGGAACTTTGACACTGGACATACATAAGAAGATGCAAAATGTTTGTCTCTCACTCTAGCGCTTGGTAGATCTGTACGAATTCATCAGCGCAATCATTTGGATCACGCAAGTTATTGAGTACTTAAAGAAAAACTCTCTTCATTTTTTTTATATAAGAGAAACAAAAAAATATCACATATTAAAGTCAATTTTTCTCTACACAATTAGATTAAGACACTTATAT
The DNA here is from genome assembly GCA_018904035.1 of Zaprionus ornatus. Taxonomy (NCBI): domain Eukaryota; kingdom Metazoa; phylum Arthropoda; class Insecta; order Diptera; family Drosophilidae; genus Zaprionus; species Zaprionus ornatus. The sequence continues at coordinate 314,467 of JAEIFZ010000285.1, read as the reverse complement.
ATATATATGGTGCACATCATTCATTTGTAAATGCAAATGCAACATCATCGAGTGTTTTCAACATAAATTTAAAGATTTTTAACAGCATCATCACCTGCATCTTCGAAGGGCCCAACGAACGCGCAAGGGAGGAATGTGTGTGAGTAAATGAAAGTAAAACATCATTATTTTATATAAAACAGTAAATTTTTGAAACACCGTCTGAGATGTTGCACTAGTGCATATAATTTGGCATACCTAAATTAGTTAATTAAAAGGAAAACACGTATTGCCCATTCTTTTTGTCATTATTGAATACCATGTATACTGTAGTTGTCATTCAACATAAATACAATATATATATATATATATATAGCCTGTCAGTAGTTAAAGTTTGAGGTTACAATGAATTTATATATATTTAGCAAAGTTAAATTTTGAAAAGTTAAACCTATTGTTGATCAAGATGATCAGATAGTTTGTGGATTATGGTCCGTCTAAATGAAGTTATAATGTATCAAACATACTATGAAATTTAAACCAATGTAAATAAACATTTGTTAAGGGGTAACCGTCAAACTAATCCATCGTGTTACCAAGGTCGGGAGGGTACAGACGAGGGGGCAAACATCAGCTCAGCCACCCTTGCAGTCTATTAACAGACGTAACGCGCAATTCAGCAACAATTCACCTTATTTTATTTGGCCCATCATATAGCTTACAGACAGTGCACTTATTCTTTCTTTCTATCCACAAGAGGCCGTATAGAGCGGGTTAGGAAAAGATCCCACGACATATCCGACGAGCTACGTCAGAGCGACGCTAAAAGTGCACGCCCTCCTACTTTTTCTATGCGCTAGGCATTGATCTCCAGGATCAACGCTCAGTGAGGCCGTAGTATATTTCCGTCTGAATACTACACATGTTGCAAACATGTTACAGAAATGTTGCAGACATGTTACAAACATGTTACAAAAATGTTACAGACATGTTACAGAGATGTTACATACGTGATGCAGACATGTTACAGAAATTTTACAAACATGTTACAGACATTTTACAGACATGTTACAGACATGTTTAGGACATGTTACAGACATGTTACAGACATGTTACAGACATGTTACAGGCATTTTGCAGACATGTCACAAATATGTTACAGACATGTTACCGACATGTTGCATACGTGATGCAGACATGTTGGAGACATATTACAGACATGTTACAAAAATGTTACAGACATGTTACAGACATGTTACAAACATGTTACAGACATGTTGCAAACATGTTACAGAAATGTTGCAGACATGTTACAAACATGTTACAGACTTATTGCAGACATGTTACAGACATGTTACTGACATGATAAGGACATGTTGTAGACATGTTACAGACATGTTACAGACATGTTACAGACATGTTACAGACATGTTACAGACATGTTACAGACATGTTGCAGACATGTTGCATACGTGATGCAGACATATTGCAGACATGTTACAGACATGTTACTGACATGTTAAAAACATGTTACAGCCAGGTTGCCGACATGTTACAGACATGTTAAAAACATGTTAAAGAAATGTTACAAACATGTTACAGACATGTTACAGTCATGTTACAGACATGTTACAGACATTTTACAGACATGATAAGGACATGTTAAAGACATGTTACATGTTACAGACATGTTACAGACATGTTATTGACATGTTACAAACGTGTTACCGACATGTTGCATACGTGATGCATACGTGATGCAGACATATTGCAGACATATTGCAGACATGTTACAGACATGTTACAGAAATTTTCCAGACATTTTACAGACATGTTACAGACATGATAAGGACATGTTACAGACATTAACAGACATGTTGCAAACATGTTACAGACATATTGCAGACATGTCGCACACATGATGCAGACATTTTACTGACATGTTACAGACATGTAACAGACATGTTGCAAACATGTTACAGAAATGTTGCAGACATGTTACAAATATGTTACAGATGTATTACAGACATGTTACATGTTACTGACATATTATAGACATGTTGCAGACATGTTACAAACATGTTACAGACATGTTACTGACATATTGCATACGTGATGTTACAGACATTTTACAGACATGTTACAGACATGATAAGGACATGTTATAGATATGTTACAGACATGTTACAGACATTTTACAGACATGATAAGGACATGTTAAAGACATGTTACAGACATATTACAGACATGTTACAGACATGTTACAGACATGTTACAGACATGTTACAGACATGTTACAGACATGTTACAGACATGTTACAGACATGTTACAGACATGTTACAGATATATTACAGTCATGTTTAAGACATGTTACTGACATATTGTAGACATGTTGCATACGTGATGCAGATATATTGCAGACATGTTACACACATGTTACAGACATGTTACAGCCAGGTTGCCGACATGAAACAAACATGTTACAGACATATTGCAGACATGTTGCATACATGATGCAGACATGTTACAGACATACGTGATGCAGACATATTGCAGACATATTGCAGACATATTGCAGACATGTTACAGACATGTTACAGACATGTTACAGACATGTTACAGACATGTTAAAGACATGTTACAGACATGTTACAGACATGTTACAGACATGTTACAGACATGTTACAGACATGTTACAGACATGTTACAGACATGTTACAGACATGTTACAGACATGTTACAGACATGTTACAGACATGTTACAGACATGTTACAGACATGTTACAGACATGTTACAGACATGTTACAGACATGTTACAGACATGTTACAGACATGTTACAGACATGTTACAGACATGTTGCAGACATGTTACAGACATGTTACAGACATGTTACAAACATGTTACAGACATGTTGCAGACATGTTACAGACATGTTACAGACATGTTACAGACATGTTACAGACATGTTACAGACATGTTACAGACATGTTACAGACATGTTACAGACATGTTACAGACATGTTACAGACATGTTACAGACATGTTACAGACATGTTACAGACATGTTACAGACATGTTACAGACATGACATGTTGTTACAGACATGTTACAGACATGTTACAGACATGTTACAGACATGTTACAGACATGTTGCATGACATGATGCAGACATGTTACAGACATGTTACAGACATGTTACAGACATGTTAAAAACATGTTACAGACATGTTGCAGACATATTACAGACATGTTTCAGACATGTTAAAGACATGTTACAAACATGTTTCATACAGACATGTTACAGACATGTTACAGACATGTTACAGACATGTTACAGACATGTTACAGACATGTTACAGACATGTTACAGACATGTTACAGACATGTTACAGACATGTTACAGACATGTTACAGACATGTTACAGACATGTTACAGACATGTTACAGACATGTTGCAGACATGTTGCATACATGATGCAGACATGATTGCAGACATGTTACAGACATGTTACAGACATGTTACAGACATGTTACAGACATGTTACAGACATGTTACAGACATGTTACAGGACATGTTACAGACATGTTACAGACATGTTGCAAACATGTTACAGACATATTGACAGACATGTTACAGACATGTTACAGACATTTTACAGACATGTTACAGACATGTTAACAATGTTACCGACATGTTGCAAACGTGATGCAGACATGTTGCAGACATGTTACAGACATGTTATAGACACGTTAGAGACATGTTACAGACATTTTACTGACATGTTACAGACATGTTACAGACATGTTACAGACATGTTACAGACATGTTACAGACATGTTGCAGACATGTTGCAGACATGTTACAGACATGTTACAGACATGTTACAGACATGTTACAGACATGTTACAGGACATGTTACAGACATGTTACAGACATGTTACAGACATGTTACAGACATGTTATAGACACGTTAGAGACATGTTACAGACATTTTACTGACATGTTACAGACATGTTACAGACATGTTACAGACATGTTACAGACATGTTACAGACATGTTACAGACAAGTTACAGACATGTTACAGACATGCTACAGATATATTACAGACATGTTAAGGACATGTTACTGACATGTTAAAAACATGTTACAGACATATTTCAGACATATTGCAGACATGTTACAGACATGTTACAGACATGTTTTATACATGTTGCAGACATGTTACAGACATGTTAGAGACATGTAACAGACATATTACAGACATGTTGCAGACATGTTACAGACATAGTATGTTAGAGACATTTTACAGACATGTTACAGACATATTACAGACATGTTACAGACATGTTACAGACATGTTTTATACATGTTGCAGACATGTTACAGACATGTTAGAGACATGTAACAGACATATTACAGACCGGTTAAGGACATGTTACAAACATGTTAAAGACATGTTACAGACATGTTACAGACATGTTATTGACATGTTACAGACATGTTGCAGACATTTTACAGACATGTTACAGACATGTTTCAGACATGTTACAGACATGTTACAGACATGTTAAAGACATGACATGTTACAGACATGTTACAGACATGTTACAGACATGTTAAAGACATGTTAAGGACATGTTACTGACATGTTACAAACATGTTACAGCCAGGTTGCCGACATGTTACAAACATGTTACAGACATATTGCAGACATGTTGCATACATGTTAAAGACATGTTACAGACATGTTACAGACATATTACAGACATGTTACAGTTACAGACATGTTACAGACATGTTACAGACATGTTACAGACATGTTACAGACATGTTACAGACATGTTACAGACATGTTACAGACATGTTACAGACATGTTACAGACATGTTGACAGTTATGTTACAGACATGTTACAGACATGTTGCATACATGTTGCAGACATGTTGCAGACATGTTACAGACATGTTACAGACATGTTAAAGACATGTTACAGACATGTTACAGACATGTTACAGACATGTTACAGACATGTTACAGACATGTTACAAACATGTTACAGACATGTTACAGACATGTTACAAACATGTTACAGACATGTTGCAGACATGTTACAGACATGTTACAGACATGTTACAGACATGTTACAGACATGTTACAGACATGTTACAGACATGTTACAGACATGTTACAGACATGTTAAAGACATGTTAAAGACATGTTACAGACATGTTACAGACATGTTACAGACATGTTACAGACATGTTACATGTTACAGACATGTTACAGACATGTTACAGACATGTTACAGACATGTTACAGACATGTTACAGACATGTTACAGACATGTTACAGACATGTTACAGACATGTTACAGACATGTTACAGACATGTTACAGACATGTTACAGACATGTTACAGACATGTTACAGACATGTTATTGACATGTTACAAACGTGTTACCGACATTTGCATACGTGATGCATACGTGATGCAGACATATTGCAGACATATTACAGACATGTTACAGACATGTTACAGACATGTTACATTACAGACATGTTACAGACATGATAAGGACATGTTATAGACATTAACAGACATGTTGCAAACTTGTTACAGACATATTGCAGACATGTCGCACACATGATGCAGACATTTTACTGACATGTTACAGACATGTAACAGACATGTTGCAAACATGTTACAGAAATGTTGCAGACATGTTACAGATGTATTACAGACATGTTAAGGACATGTTACTGACATATTATAGACATGTTGCAGACATGTTACAGACATGTTACAGACATGTTACAGACATGTTACCGACATATTGCATACGTGATGCAGACATATTGCAGACATAGTACAGACATGTTACAGACATTTTATGGACATGTTACAGACATGATAAGGACATGTTATAGATATGTTACAGACATGTTACAGACATTTTACAGACATGATAAGGACATGTTAAAGACATGTTACAGACATGTTACAGACATGTTACAGACATGTTACAGACATGTTACAGACATGTTACAGACATGTTACAGACATGTTACAGACATGTTACAGATATATTACAGTCATGTTTAAGACATGTTACTGACATATTGTAGACATGTTGCAAACGTGATGCAGATATATTGCAGACATGTTACAGACATGTTACAGCCAGGTTGCCGACATGAAACAAACATGTTACAGACATATTGCAGACATGTTGCATACATGATGCAGACATGTTACAGACATACGTGATGCAGACATATTGCAGACATATTGCAGACATATTGCAGACATGTTACAGACATGTTACAGACATGATAAGGACATGTTATAGACATGTTACAGACATGTTACAGATATATTACAGTCATGTTAAAGACATGTTACTGACATGTTGTAGACATGTTGCATACGTGATGCAGACATGTTGCAGACATATTACAGACATGTTACAGACATGTTAGAAACATGTTACAGACATGTTACAGACATGTTGCAAACATGTAACAGAAATGTTGCAGACATGTTACAAACATGTTACAGACTTATTGCAGACATGTAACAGACATGTTACTGACATGATAAGGACATGTTATAGACATGTTACAGACATGTTACAGACATGTTGCATACGTGATGCAGACATATTGCAGACATATTACAGACATGTTACTGACATGTTAAAAACATGTTACAGCCAGGTTGCCGACATGTTACAGACATGTTACAAACATGTTAAAGAAATGTTACAAACATGTTACAGACATGTTACAGTCATGTTACAGACATGTTACAGACATGTTACAGACATGATAAGGACATGTTGCAGACATGTTACAAACATGTTACAGATGTATTGAAGACATGTTAAGGACATGTTAGTGACATATTATAGACATGTTGCAGACATGTTGCAGACATGTTACAGACATGTTACAGACATGTTACAGACATTTTACAGACATGATAAGGACATGTTGCAGACATGTTACAAACATGTTGCAGATGTATTGAAGACATGTTAAGGACATGTTAGTGACATATTATAGACATGTTGCAGACATGTTGCAGACATATTGCAGACATGTTACAGACATGTTACAGATATATTGCAGACATGTTGCATACATGATGCAGACATGTTACAGATATGTTACAGACATGTTACAGACAATTTACTGACATGTTACACACATGTTACTGAAATGTTACAGACATGTTACAAAAATGTTACAGACATATTGCAGACATGTTGCATACATGATGCAGACACGTTACAGACCTGTTACAGAAAGTTTACAAACATGTTAGAGACATGTTGCAGACATGTTACAAACATGTTACAGACATATTGCAGACATGTATCAGACATGTTACAGACATGATAAGGACATGTTTTAGACATGTTACAGACATGTTGCATACGTGATGCAGACATATTGCAGACATGTTACAGACCTGTTACAGACATTTTACAGACATGTTACAGACATGTTATAGACATGTTACAGATATATTACAGACATGTTAATGACACGTTACTGACATGTTATAGACATTTTGCAGACATGTTACAGACATGTTACCGACATGTTGCATACGCGATGCAGTCATATTGCAGAATTGTTACAGACACGACAAGGGAATGTTATAGACATGTTACAGACATGCTACAGATATATTACAGACATGTCAAGGACACGTTACAGACATGATACAGACATGCAACAGATATATTTTAGACATGTCAAGGACACGTTACAGACATGTTACAATCATGTTATAGCCAGGTTGCCGACATGTAACAAACATGCTACAGACATATTGCAGACATGTTACAAACATGTTACAGAAATGTTGCAGACATGTTAGAGACATGTTACAGACATGTAACAGATATGTGGCAAACATGTTACAGAAATGTTGCAGACATGTTACAAGCATGTTACAGACATATTGCAGACATGTAACAGACATGTTAAAGACATGATAAGAACATGTTATAGACATGTTACAGACATGTTAAAGACATGTTACAGACATGTTGCATACGTGATGCAGACATATTGCGGACATGTTACAGACATGTTACTGACATATTACAAACATGCTACAGCCAGGTTGTCGACATGTTACAAACATGTTACAGACATATTGCAGACATGTTGCATACGTGATGCAGACATGTTTCAGACCTGTTGCAGATATTTTACAAACATGTTAGGGACATGTTGCAAACATGTTACAGATATGTTACAGACATGTTACAAACATGTTACAGCAAGGTTGCCGACATGTTACAAACATGTTACAGATATATTGCAGACATATTGCAGACATTTTGCTTGCATGATGCAGTCATGTCATAGACATGTTACGGAAATTTTACAGACATGTTACAGACATGTTACAGACATTTTACTGACATGTTACACACATGTTACTGAAATGTTACAGACATGTTACAAACATATTGCAGACATGTTGCATACATGATGCAGACATGTTACAGACCTGTCACAGAAATTTTACAAACATGTTAAAGACAGACATGTTACAAACATGTTACAGACATATTGCAGACATGTATCAGACATATTACAGACATGATAACGACATGTTATAGACATGTTACAGACATGTTACAGACATGTTGCATACGTGATGCAAACATGTTACAGACCTGTTAAAGACATTTTACAGGCATGTTACAGACATGATAAGGACATGTTATAGACAAGTTACAGACATGGTACCGACATGTTATAGACATGTTACAGACATGGTACCGACATGTTGCATACGTGATGCAAACATATTGCAGACTTGTTACAGACATTTTAAAGACATGTTACGGACATGATAAGGACATGTTATAGACATGTTACTGACATTCTACAGACATGTTACAGGCATGTTACAGACATGTTGCAAACTTGTTACAGAAATGTTGCAGACATGTAACAGACATGTTACTGACATGATAAGGACATGTTATAGACATGTGACAGACATGTTACAGACATGTTACAAACTTGTTTCAGCCAGGTTGCCGATATGTTAAAGAAATGTTACAAACATGTTACAGACATGTTACAGACATGTTACAGAACTGTTACAGACATTTTACAGATATGAGAAGGACATGTTAAAGACATGTTACAGACATGTTACAGACATGTTACAGACATGTTACAAACATGTTACATACATGTTACAAACATGTTACAGACATGTTACAAACATGTTACAGACATATTGCAGACATGTATCAGACATGTTACAGACATGATAAGGACATGTTTTAGACATGTTACAGACATGTTGCATACGTGATGCAGACATATTGCAGACATGTTACAGTCCTGTTACCGACATTTTACAGACATGTTACAGACATGATAAGGACATGTTATAGACATGTTACAGACATATTACAGTCATGATACAGACATGTTACAGACATTTTACAGACATGATTAGGACATGTTATAGACATGTTACAGACATGTTACAGACATGTTGCATTTGTGATGCAGATATATTGCCGAAATGTTACAGACATGTTGCATTTGTGATGCAGATATATTGCCGAAATGTTACAGACATGTTACAAACATGTTCAGGACACGTTACTGACATGTTATAGACATGTTACAGACATGTTACAAACATGTTTCATACATGTTACAAACATGTTACAGACATGTTACAAACATGTTACAGACATATTGCAGACATGTATCAGACATGTTACAGACATGATAAGGACATGTTTTAGACATGTTACAGACATGTTGCATACGTGATGCAGACATATTGCAGACATGTTACAGTCCTGTTACCGACATTTTACAGACATGTTACAGACATGATAAGGACATGTTATAGACATGTTACAGACATATTACAGTCATGATACAGACATGTTACAGACATTTTACAGACATGATTAGGACATGTTATAGACATGTTACAGACATGTTACAGACATGTTGCATTTGTGATGCAGATATATTGCAGACATGTTACAGACATGTTACTGACATGTTACAGACATGTTACAGACATTTTACAGACATGATAAGGACATGTTAAAGACATGTTACAGACATGTTACAGACATGTTACAGACATGTTAAGGACATGTTACTGACATGTTATAGACATGTTACAGACATGTTACAAACATGTTTCATACATGTTACAAACATGTTACAGACATGTTACAAACATGATACAGACATGATACAGACATGTTGCAGACATGTATACAGACATGTTACAGACATGATAAGGACATGTTTTAGACATGTTACAGACATGTTGCATACGTAATGCAGACATATTGCAGACATGTTACAGACCTGTTACAGACCTGTTACAGACATTTTACAGACATGTTACAGACATGATAAGGACATGTTATAGACATGTTACAGACATGTTACAGACATGTTACAGACATGTTACAGACATGTTACAGACATTTTACAGACATGATAAGGACATGTTATAGACATGTTACAGACATGTTACAGACATGTTGCATTTGTGATGCAGATATATTGCAGACATGTTACAGACATGTTACTGACATGTTAGAAACATGTTACAGCCAGGTTGCCGACATGTTACAGACATGTTACAAACATGTTAAAGAAATGTTACAAATATGTTACAGACATGTTACAGACATGTTACAGACATGTTACAGACATGTTACAGACATCTTACAGACATTTTACAGACATGATAAGGACATGTTAAAGATATGTTACAGACATGTTACAGACATGTTACAGACATGTTACAGATGTATTACATATATTACACTGACATATTGCAGAAATGTTGCATACGTGATGCAAACATATTGCAGACATGTTACAGACATTTTAAAGACATGTTACGGACATGATAAGGACATGTTATAGACATGTTACTGACATGTTACAGACATGTTACAGGCATGTTACTGACATATTGCAGACATGTTGCATACGTGATGCAAACATATTGCAGACATGTTACAGACATTTTAAAGACATGTTACGGACATGATAAGGACATGTTATAGACATGTTACTGACATGCTACAGACATGTTACAGGCATGTTACAGACATGTTGCAAACTTGTTACAGAAATGTTGCAGACATGTAACAGACATGTTACTGACATGATAAGGACATGTTATAGACATGTGACAGACATATTACAGACATGTTGCATACGTGATGCAGATATATTGCAGACATGTTACTGACATGTTACAAACTTGTTTCAGCCAGGTTGCCGATATGTTAAAGAAATGTTACAAACATGTTACAGACATGTTACAGACATGTTACAGACATGTTACAGAACTGTTACAGACATTTTACAGATATGAGAAGGACATGTTAAAGACATGTTACAGACATGTTACAGACATGTTACAAACATGTTACATACATGTTACAAACATGTTACAGACATGTTACAAACATGTTACAGACATATTGCAGACATGTATCAGACATGTTACAGACATGATGAGGACATGTTTTAGACATGTTACAGACATGTTGCATACGTGATGCAGACATATTGCAGACATGTTACAGTCCTGTTACAGACATTTTACAGACATGTTACAGACATGATAAGGACATGTTATAGACATGTTACAGACATATTACAGTCATGATACAGACATGTTACAGACATGTTGCAAACTTGTTGCAGAAATGTTGCAGACATGTAACAGACATGTTACTGACATGATAAGGACATGTTATAGACATGTGACAGACATGTTACAGACATGTTGCATACGTGATGCAGATATATTGCAGACATGTTACTGACATGTTACAAACTTGTTTCAGCCAGGTTGCCGATATGTTAAAGAAATGTTACAAACATGTTACAGACATGTTACAGACATGTTACAGAACTGTTACAGACATTTTACAGATATGGAAAGGACATGTTAAAAACATGTTACAGACATGTTACAGACATGTTTCAGACATGTTACAGACATGTTACAGACATGTTACAGATATATTACAGTCATATTAAAGAGATGTTAATGACATATTGCAGACATGTTGCATACGTGATGCAAACATATTGCAGACATGTTACAGACATTTTACAGACATGTTACGGACATGATAAGGACATGTTATAGACATGTTACTGACATGTTACAGACATGTTACAGACATTTTACTGACATGCTACACACATATTACTGAAATGTTACAGACATGTTACAAACATGTTACAGACATATTGCAGACATGTTGCATACATGATGCAGACATGTTACAGACCTGTTACTGAAATTTTACAAACATGTTACAGACATGTTACAGATATGTTACAGACTTGTTACAGACATTTTACTGACATGTTACGGACATGTTACAGACATTTTACTGACATGTTACACACTTATTACTGAAATGTTACAGACATGTTACAAACATGTTACAGACATATTGCAGACATGTTGCATACATGATGCAGACATGTTACTGACATGTTACCGAAATGTTGCATATGTGATGCAGACATATTGCAGACATATTGCAGACATGTTACTGACATTTTACTGACATGTTACACACATGTTACTGACATGTTACAGACATGTTACTGACATGTTACAAACATGTTACAGCCAGGTTGCCGACATGTTACAAACTTGTTACAGACATATTGCACATGATGCAGACATGTCATAGACATGTTGCGGAAATTTTACAGACATGTTACTGATATGTTACAGACATGTTACAGACATTTTACTGACATATTACACACATGTTACTGAAATGTTACAGACATGTTACAAACATGTTACAGACGTATTGCAGACATGTTGCATACATGATGCAGACATGTTACAGACCTGTTACAGAAATTTTACAAACATGTTAAAGACATGTTGCAGACATGTTACAAACATGTTAAAGAAATGTTACAAATATGTTACAGACATGTTACAGACATGTTACAGACATGTTACAGACATGTTACAGACATGTTACAGACATTTTACAGACATGATAAGGACATGTTAAAGATATGTTACAGACATGTTACAGACATGTTACAGACATGTTACAGATGTATTACATATATTACACTGACATATTGCAGAAATGTTGCATACGTGATGCAAACATATTGCAGACATGTTACAGACATTTTAAAGACATGTTACGGACATGATAAGGACATGTTATAGACATGTTACTGACATGTTACAGACATGTTACAGGCATGTTACTGACATATTGCAGACATGTTGCATACGTGATGCAAACATATTGCAGACATTTTAAAGACATGTTACGGACATGATAAGGACATGTTATAGACATGTTACTGACATGCTACAGACATGTTACAGGCATGTTACAGACATGTTGCAAACTTGTTACAGAAATGTTGCAGACATGTAACAGACATGTTACTGACATGATAAGGACATGTTATAGACATGTGACAGACATATTACAGACATGTTGCATACGTGATGCAGATATATTGCAGACATGTTACTGACATGTTACAAACTTGTTTCAGCCAGGTTGCCGATATGTTAAAGAAATGTTACAAACATGTTACAGACATGTTACAGACATGTTACAGACATGTTACAGAACTGTTACAGACATTTTACAGATATGAGAAGGACATGTTAAAGACATGTTACAGACATGTTACAGACATGTTACAAACATGTTACATACATGTTACAAACATGTTACAGACATGTTACAAACATGTTACAGACATATTGCAGACATGTATCAGACATGTTACAGACATGATGAGGACATGTTTTAGACATGTTACAGACATGTTGCATACGTGATGCAGACATATTGCAGACATGTTACAGTCCTGTTACAGACATTTTACAGACATGTTACAGACATGATAAGGACATGTTATAGACATGTTACAGACATATTACAGTCATGATACAGACATGTTACAGACATGTTGCAAACTTGTTGCAGAAATGTTGCAGACATGTAACAGACATGTTACTGACATGATAAGGACATGTTATAGACATGTGACAGACATGTTACAGACATGTTGCATACGTGATGCAGATATATTGCAGACATGTTACTGACATGTTACAAACTTGTTTCAGCCAGGTTGCCGATATGTTAAAGAAATGTTACAAACATGTTACAGACATGTTACAGACATGTTACAGAACTGTTACAGACATTTTACAGATATGTTAAGGACATGTTAAAAACATGTTACAGACATGTTACAGACATGTTTCAGACATGTTACAGACATGTTACAGACATGTTACAGATATATTACAGTCATATTAAAGAGATGTTAATGACATATTGCAGACATGTTGCATACGTGATGCAAACATATTGCAGACTTGTTACAGACATTTTAAAGACATGTTACGGACATGATAAGGACATGTTATAGACATGTTACTGACATTCTACAGACATGTTACAGGCATGTTACAGACATGTTGCAAACTTGTTACAGAAATGTTGCAGACATGTAACAGACATGTTACTGACATGATAAGGACATGTTATAGACATGTGACAGACATGTTACAGACATGTTACAAACTTGTTTCAGCCAGGTTGCCGATATGTTAAAGAAATGTTACAAACATGTTACAGACATGTTACAGACATGTTACAGAACTGTTACAGACATTTTACAGATATGAGAAGGACATGTAAAAGACATGTTACAGACATGTTACAGACATGTTACAGACATGTTACAAACATGTTACATACATGTTACAAACATGTTACAGACATGTTACAAACATGTTACAGACATATTGCAGACATGTATCAGACATGTTACAGACATGATAAGGACATGTTTTAGACATGTTACAGACATGTTGCATACGTGATGCAGACATATTGCAGACATGTTACAGTCCTGTTACCGACATTTTACAGACATGTTACAGACATGATAAGGACATGTTATAGACATGTTACAGACATATTACAGTCATGATACAGACATGTTACAGACATTTTACAGACATGATTAGGACATGTTATAGACATGTTACAGACATGTTACAGACATGTTGCATTTGTGATGCAGATATATTGCAGACATGTTACAGACATGTTACTGACATGTTAGAAACATGTTACAGCCAGGTTGCCGAAATGTTACAGACATGTTACAAACATGTTAAAGAAATGTTACAAATATGTTACAGACATATAACAGACATGTTCAGGACACGTTACTGACATGTTATAGACATGTTACAGACATGTTACAAACATGTTTCATACATGTTACAAACATGTTACAGACATGTTACAAACATGTTACAGACATATTGCAGACATGTATCAGACATGTTACAGACATGATAAGGACATGTTTTAGACATGTTACAGACATGTTGCATACGTGATGCAGACATATTGCAGACATGTTACAGTCCTGTTACCGACATTTTACAGACATGTTACAGACATGATAAGGACATGTTATAGACATGTTACAGACATATTACAGTCATGATACAGACATGTTACAGACATTTTACAGACATGATTAGGACATGAACATGTTATAGACATGTTACAGACAGGTTACAGACATGTTGCATTTGTGATGCAGATATATTGCAGACATGTTACAGACATGTTACTGACATGTTACAGACATGTTACAGACATTTTACAGACATGATAAGGACATGTTAAAGACATGTTACAGACATGTTACAGACATGTTACAGACATGTTACAGGACACGTTACTGACATGTTATAGACATGTTACAGACATGTTACAAACATGTTTCATACATGTTACAAACATGTTACAGACATGTTACAAACATGATACAGACATATTGCAGACATGTATCAGACATGTTACAGACATGATAAGGACATGTTTTAGACATGTTACAGACATGTTGCATACGTGATGCAGACATATTGCAGACATGTTACAGACATGTTACAGACATGTTACAGACATGTTACAGACATTTTACAGACATGTTACAGACATGATAAGGACATGTTATAGACATGTTACAGACATATTACAGTCATGTTACAGACATGTTACAGACATTTTACAGACATGATAAGGACATGTTATAGACATGTTACAGACATGTTACAGACATGTTGCATTTGTGATGCAGATATATTGCAGACATGTTACAGACATGTTACTGACATGTTAGAAACATGTTACAGCCAGGTTGCCGACATGTTACAGACATGTTACAAACATGTTACAAACATGATAAATACATGTTACAAACATGTTACAGACATGTTACAAACATGTTACAGACATATTGCAGACATGTATCAGACATGTTACAGACATGACATGATAAGGACATGTTTTAGACATGTTACAGACATGTTGCATACGTGATGCAGACATATTGCAGACATGTTACAGTCCTGTTACACACATTTTACAGACATGTTACAGACATGATAAGGACATGTAAAAGACATGTTACAGACATGTTACAGATATGTTACAGACATGTTACAGATATATTAAGGACATGTTAAGGACACGTTACTGACATGTTATAGACATGTTACAGACATGTTACAAACATGTTACATACATGTTACAAACATGTTACAGACATGTTACAAACATGATACACACATATTGCAGACATGTATCAGACATGTTACAGACATGATAAGGACATGTTTTAGACATGTTACAGACATGTTGCATACGTGATGCAGACATATTGCAGACATGTTACAGACCTGTTACAGACATTTTACAGACATGTTACAGACATGATAAGGACATGTTATTGACATGTTACAGACATATTACAGTCATGTTACAGACATGTTACAGACATTTTACAGACATGATAAGGACATGTTATAGACATGTTACAGACATGTTACAGACATGTTGCATTTGTGATGCAGATATATTGCACACATGTTACAGACATGTTACTGACATGTTAGAAACATGTTACAGCCAGGTTGCCGGCATGTTACAGACATGTTACAGACATGTTACAAACATGTTAAAGAAATGTTACAAATATGTTACAGACATATTACAGACATGTTACAGACATGTTACAGACATGTTACAGACATGTTACAGACATGTTACAGACATTTTACAGACATGATAAGGACATGTTAAAGACATGTTACAGACATGTTACAGACATGTTACAGACATGTTACAGACGTGTTACAGATATATTACATATATTACACTTACATATTGCAGAAATGTTGCATACGTGATGCAAACATATTGCAGACATGTTACAGAAATTTTAAGACATGTTACGGACATGATAAGGACATGTTATAGACAAGTTACTGACATGTTACAGACATGTTACAGGCATGTTACTGACATATTGCAGACATGTTGCATACGTGATGCAAACATATTGCAGAAATGTTACAGACATTTTAAAGACATGTTACGGACATGATAAGGACATGTTATAGACATGTTACTGACATGTTACAGACATGTTACAGGCATGTTACAGACATGTTGCAAACTTGTTACAGAAATGTTGCAGACATGTAACAGACATGTTACTGACATGATAAGGACATGTTATAGACATGTGACAGACATGTTACAGACATGTTGCATACGTGATGCAGATATATTGCAGACATGTAACTGACATGTTACAAACTTGTTTCAGCCAGGTTGCCGATATGTTAAAGAAATGTTACAAACATGTTACAGACATGTTACAGACATGTTACAGAACTGTTACAGACATTTTACAGACATTTTACAGACATGATAAGGACATGTTGTAGACATGTTACAGACATGTTACAGACATGTTGCATTTGTGATGCAGATATATTGCAGACATGTTACTGACATGTTAGAAACATGTTACAGCCAGGTTGCCGACATGTTACAGACATGTTACAGACATGTTGCATTTGTGATGCAGATATATTGCAGACATGTTACTGACATGTTAGAAACATGTTACAGCCAGGTTGCCGACATGTTACAGACATGTTACAGACATGTTACAAACACGTTAAAGAAATGTTACAAATATGTTACAGACATATTACAGACATGTTACAGACATGTTACAGACATGTTACAGACATGTTACAGACATGTTACAGACATTTTAAAGACATGTTACGGACATGATAAGGACATGTTATAGACATGTTACTGACATGTTACAGACATGTTACAGGCATGTTACTGACATATTGCAGACATATTGCATACGTGATGCAAACATATTGCAGACATGTTACAGACATTTTAAAGACATGTTACGGACATGATAAGGACATGTTATAGACATGTTACTGACATGCTACAGACATGTTACAGGCATGTTACAGACATGTTGCAAACTTGTTACAGAAATGTTGCAGACATGTAACAGACATGTTATTGACATAATAAGGACATGTTATAGACATGTGACAGACATGTTACAGACATGTTGCATACGTGATGCAGATATATTGCAGACATGTTACTGACATGTTACAAACTTGTTTCAGCCAGGTTGCCGATATGTTAAAGAAAAGTTACAAACATGTTACAGACATGTTACAGACATGTTACAGACATGCTACAGAACTGTTACAGACATTTTACAGATATGATAAGGACATGTTAAAGACATGTTACAGACATGTTACAGACATGTTTCAGACATGTTACAGATATGTTACAGACATGTTACAGATATATTACAGTCATGTTAAAGACATGTTACTGACATATTGCAGACATGTTGCATACGTGATGCAAACATATTGCAGACATGTTACAGACATGTTACGGACATGATAAGGACATGTTATAGACATGTTAGTGACATGTTACAGACATGTTACAGACATTTTACTGACATGCTACACACATATTACTGAAATATTACAGACATGTTACAAACATGTTACAGACATATTGCAGACATGTTGCATACATGATGCAGACATGTTACAGACCTGTTACTGAAATTTTACAAACATGTTACAGACCTGTTACTGAAATTTTACAAACACGTTACAGACAGATATGTTACAGACTTGTTACAGACATTTTACTGACATGTTACGGACATGTTACAGACATTTTACTGACATGTTACATACTTATTACTGAAATGTTACAGACATGTTACAAACATGTTACAGACATATTGCAGACATGTTGCATACATGATGCAGACATGTTACTGACATGTTACCGAAATGTTGCATACGTGATGCAGACATATTGCAGACACATTGCAGACATGTTACAGATATGTTACAGAAATTTTACAGACATGTTACAGACATGTTACAGACATGATAAGGACATGTTATAGACATGTTACAGACGTGTTACAGACATGTTACAGACATGTTACAGACATGTTACAGACATGTTACAGACATGTTACAAATATGTTACAGACATATAACAGACATGTTCAGGACACGTTACTGACATGTTATAGACATGTTACAGACATGTTACAAACATGTTTCATACATGTTACAAACATGTTACAGACATGTTACAAACATGTTACAGACATATTGCAGACATGTATCAGACATGTTACAGACATGATAAGGACATGTTTTAGACATGTTACAGACATGTTGCATACGTGATGCAGACATATTGCAGACATGTTACAGTCCTGTTACCGACATTTTACAGACATGTTACAGACATGATAAGGACATGTTATAGACATGTTACAGACATATTACAGTCATGATACAGACATGTTACAGACATTTTACAGACATGATTAGGACATGTTATAGACATGTTACAGACAGGTTACAGACATGTTGCATTTGTGATGCAGATATATTGCAGACATGTTACAGACATGTTACTGACATGTTACAGACATGTTACAGACATTTTACAGACATGATAAGGACATGTTAAAGACATGTTACAGACATGTTACAGACATGTTACAGACATGTTAAGGACACGTTACTGACATGTTATAGACATGTTACAGACATGTTACAAACATGTTTCATACATGTTACAAACATGTTACAGACATGTTACAAACATGATACAGACATATTGCAGACATGTATCAGACATGTTACAGACATGATAAGGACATGTTTTAGACATGTTACAGACATGTTGCATACGTAATGCAGACATATTGCAGACATGTTACAGACCTGTTACAGACCTGTTACAGACATTTTACAGACATGTTACAGACATGATAAGGACATGTTATAGACATGTTACAGACATATTACAGTCATGTTACAGACATGTTACAGACATTTTACAGACATGATAAGGACATGTTATAGACATGTTACAGACATGTTACAGACATGTTGCATTTGTGATGCAGATATATTGCAGACATGTTACAGACATGTTACTGACATGTTAGAAACATGTTACAGCCAGGTTGCCGACATGTTACAGACATGTTACAAACATGTTACAAACATGATAAATACATGTTACAAACATGTTACAGACATGTTACAAACATGTTACAGACATATTGCAGACATGTATCAGACATGTTACAGACATGATAAGGACATGTTTTAGACATGTTACAGACATGTTGCATACGTGATGCAGACATATTGCAGACATGTTACAGTCCTGTTACACACATTTTACAGACATGTTACAGACATGATAAGGACATGTAAAAGACATGTTACAGACATGTTACAGATATGTTACAGACATGTTACAGATATATTAAGGACATGTTAAGGACACGTTACTGACATGTTATAGACATGTTACAGACATGTTACAAACATGTTACATACATGTTACAAACATGTTACAGACATGTTACAAACATGATACACACATATTGCAGACATGTATCAGACATGTTACAGACATGATAAGGACATGTTTTAGACATGTTACAGACATGTTGCATACGTGATGCAGACATATTGCAGACATGTTACAGTCCTGTTACAGACATTTTACAGACATGTTACAGACATGATAAGGACATGTTATAGACATGTTACAGACATATTACAGTCATGATACAGACATGTTACAGACATTTTACAGACATGATAAGGACATGTTATAGACATGTTACAGACATGTTACAGACATGTTGCATTTGTGATGCAGATATATTGCAGACATGTTACAGACATGTTACAGCCAGGTTGCCGACATGTTACAGACATGTTACAGACATGTTACAAACATGTTAAAGAAATGTTACAAATATGTTACAGACATATTACAGACATGTTACAGACATGTTACAGACATTTTACAGACATGATAAGGACAAGTTAAAGACATGTTACAGACATGTTACAGACATGTTACAGACATGTTACAGACATGTTACAGATATATTACATATATTACACTGACATATTGCAGAAATGTTGCATACGTGATGCAAACATATTGCAGACATGTTACAGACATTTTACAGACATGTTACGGACATGATAAGGACATGTTATAGACATGTTACAGACATGTTACAGACATGTTACAGACATGTTACAGACATGTTACAGACATATTGCAGACATGTTGCATACGTGATGCAAACATATTGCAGACATGTTACAGACATTTTACAGACATGTTACGGACATGATAAGGACATGTTATAGACATGTTACAGACATGTTAGAGACATGTTACAGACATTTTACAGACATGTTGCAAACTTGTTACAGAAATGTTGCAGACATGTAACAGACATGTTACTGACATGATATGGACATGTTATAGACATGTTACAGACATGTTACAGACATGTTGCATTTGTGATGCAGATATATTGCAGACATGTTACAGACATGTGACAGACATGTTACAGCCAGGTTGCCGATATGTTAAAGAAATGTTACAA
The DNA here is from genome assembly GCA_018904035.1 of Zaprionus ornatus. Classification (NCBI taxonomy): domain Eukaryota; kingdom Metazoa; phylum Arthropoda; class Insecta; order Diptera; family Drosophilidae; genus Zaprionus; species Zaprionus ornatus. Next base: position 292,518 of record JAEIFZ010000285.1, on the reverse strand, counting down.
ACATGTTACAGACATGTTACAGACATGTTACAGAACATGTTACAGACATTTTACAGACATGTTACTGACATGATATGGACATGTTATAGACATGTTACAGACATGTTACAGACATGTTGCATTTGTGATGCAGATATATTGCAGACATGTTACAGACATGTGACAGACATGTTACAGACATGTTACAGACATGTTACAGACATGTTACAGACATGTTACATTTGTGATGCAGATATATTGCAGACATGTTACTGACATGTTAGAAACATGTTACAGACATGTTGACATGTACAGACATGTTACAGACATGTTACAGACATGTTACAAACATGTTAAAGAAATGTTACAAATATGTTACAGACATATTACAGACATGTTACAGACATGTTACAGACATGTTACAGACATGTTACAGACATGTTACAGACATGTTACAGACATGTTACAGACATGATAAGGACATGTTACAGACATGTTACAGATATATTACAGTCATGTTAAAGATCATGTTACTGACATATTGCAGACATGTTGCATACGTGATGCAAACATATTGCAGACATGTTACAGACATTTTAAAGACATGTTACGGACATGTTAGAGACATGTTACTGACATGTTACAGACATGTTACAGGCATGTTACAGACATGTTGCAAACTTGTTACAGAAATGTTGCAGACATGTAACAGACATGTTACTGACATGATATGGACATGTTATAGACATGTTACAGACATGTTACAGACATGTTGCATTTGTGATGCAGATATATTGCAGACATGTTACAGACATGTTACAAACTTGTTTCAGCCAGGTTGCCGATATGTTAAAGAAAAGTTACAAACATGTTACAGACATGTTACAGACATGTTACAGACATGCTACAGAACTGTTACAGACATTTTACAGATATGATAAGGACATGTTACAGACATGTTACAGACATGTTACAGACATGTTACAGACATGTTTCAGACATGTTACAGACATGTTACAGATATATTACAGTCATGTTAAAGACATGTTACTGACATATTGCAGACATGTTGCATACGTGATGCAAACATATTGCAGACATGTTACAGACATTTTAAAGACATGTTACGGACATGTTAGAGACATGTTAGTGACATGTTACAGACATGTTACAGACATTTTACTGACATGCTACACACATATTACTGAAATATTACAGACATGTTACAAACATGTTACAGACATATTGCAGACATGTTACATACATGATGCAGACATGTTACAGACCTGTTACTGAAATTTTACAAACATGTTACAGACCTGTTACTGAAATTTTACAAACACGTTACAGACAGATATGTTACAGACTTGTTACAGACATTTTACTGACATGTTACAGACATTTTACTGACATGTTACACACTTATTACTGAAATGTTACAGACATGTTACAAACATGTTACAGACATGTTACCGAAATGTTGCATACGTGATGCAGACATATTGCAGACATATTGCAGACATGTTACAGACATGTTACAGAAATTTTACAGACATGTTACAGACATTACAGACATGTTACAGACATGTTACAGACATGATAAGGACATGTTATAGACATGTTACAGACGTGTTACAGACATGTTACAGACATGTTACAGACATGTTACAGACATGTTACAGACATGTTACAGATATATTACAGACATGTTAAGGACATTTTACTGACATGTTACAAACATGTTACAGCCAGGTTGCCGACATGTAACAAACATGTTACAGACATATTGCAGACATGTTGCATACATCATGCAGACATGTTGCATACATGATGCAGACATGTTACAAACGTGTTACCGACATGTTGCATACGTGATGTAAACATATTGCAGACATATTGCAGACATTTTAAAGACATGTTACGGACATGATAAGGACATGTTATAGACATGTTACTGACATGCTACAGACATGTTACAGGCATGTTACAGACATGTTGCAAACTTGTTACAGAAATGTTGCAGACATGTAACAGACATGTTATTGACATAATAAGGACATGTTATAGACATGTGACAGACATGTTACAGACATGTTGCATACGTGATGCAGATATATTGCAGACATGTTACTGACATGTTAGAAACATGTTACAGCCAGGTTGCCGACATGTTACAGACATGTTACAGACATGTTACAAACACTTTAAAGAAATGTTACAAATATGTTACAGACATATTACAGACATGTTACAGACATGTTACAGACATGTTACAGACATGTTACAGACATGTTACAGACATTTTACAAGACATGTTACGGACATGATAAGGACATTTAAGACATGTTACAGACATGTTACAGACATGTTACAGACATGTTACAGACATGTTACAGACATGTTGCAGACATGTTGCATACGTGATGCAAACATATTGCAGACATGTTACAGACATTTTAAAGACATGTTACGGACATGATAAGGACATGTTATAGACATGTTACTGACATGCTACAGACATGTTACAGGCATGTTACAGACATGTTGCAAACTTGTTACAGAAATGTTGCAGACATGTAACAGACATGTTATTGACATAATAAGGACATGTTATAGACATGTGACAGACATGTTACAGACATGTTGCATACGTGATGCAGATATATTGCAGACATGTTACTGACCTGTTACAAACTTGTTTCAGCCAGGTTGCCGATATGTTAAAGAAAAGTTACAAACATGTTACAGACATGTTACAGACATGTTACAGACATGCTACAGAACTGTTACAGACATTTTACAGATATGATAAGGACATGTTAAAGACATGTTACAGACATGTTACAGACATGTTTCAGACATGTTACAGATATGTTACAGACATGTTACAGATATATTACAGTCATGTTAAAGACATGTTACTGACATATTGCAGACATGTTGCATACGTGATGCAAACATATTGCAGACATGTTACAGACATGTTACGGACATGATAAGGACATGTTATAGACATATTACTGACATGTTACAGACATGTTACAGACATTTTACTGACATGCTACACACATATTACTGAAATATTACAGACATGTTACAAACATGTTACAGACATATTGCAGACATGTTGCATACATGATGCAGACATGTTACAGACCTGTTACTGAAATTTTACAAACATGTTACAGACCTGTTACTGAAATTTTACAAACACGTTACAGACAGATATGTTACAGACTTGTTACAGACATTTTACTGACATGTTACGGACATGTTACAGACATTTTACTGACATGTTACAACATACATACTTATTACTGAAATGTTACAGACATGTTACAAACATGTTACAGACATATTGCAGACATGTTGCATACATGATGCAGACATGTTACTGACATGTTACCGAAATGTTGCATACGTGATGCAGACATATTGCAGACACATTGCAGACATGTTACAGATATGTTACAGAAATTTTACAGACATGTTACAGACATGTTACAGACATGATAAGGACATGTTATAGACATGTTACAGACGTGTTACAGACATGTTACAGACATGTTACAGACATGTTACAGACATGTTACAGACATGTTACAGATATATTACAGACATGTTAAGGACATTTTACTGACATGTTACAAACATGTTACAGCCAGGTTGCCGACATGTAACAAACATGTTACAGACATATTGCAGACATGTTGCATACATCATGCAGACATGTTGCATACATGATGCAGACATGTTACAAACGTGTTACCGACATGTTGCATACGTGATGTAAACATATTGCAGACATATTGCAGACATGTTGCATACAGGATGCAGACATGTCATAGACATGTTGCGGAAATTTTACAGACATGTTACTGACAGGTTACAGACATGTTACAGACATTTTACTGACATGTTATACACATGTTACTGAAATGTTACAGACATGTTACAAACATGTTACAGACGTATTGCAGACATGTTGCATACATGATGCAGACATGTTACAGACCTGTTACAGAAATTTTACAAACATGTTAAAGACATGTCGCAGACATGTTACAAACATGTTACAGACATGTTACAAACATGTTACAGACATGTTACAGACATGTTACAGACATGTTACAGAACTGTTACAGACATTTTACAGATATGATGCAGACATGTTAAAGACATGTTACAGACATGTTACAGACATGTTTCAGACATGTTACAGACATGTTACAGACATGTTACAGATATATTACAGTCATGTTAAAGTCATGTTACTGACATATTGCAGACATGTTGCATACGTGATGCAAACATATTGCAGACATGTGACAGACATTTTACAGACATGTTACGGACATGATAAGGACATGTTATAGACATGTTACTGACATGTTACAGACATGTTATAGACATTTTACTGACATGCTACACACATATTACTGAAATTTTACAGACATGTTACAAACATGTTACAGACATATTGCAGACATGTTGCATACATGATGCAGACATGTTACAGACCTGTTACTGAAATTTTACAAACATTTTACAGACATGTTACAGATATGTTACAGACTTGTTACAGACATTTTACTGACATGTTACGGACATGTTACAGACATTTTACTGACATGTTACACACTTATTACTGAAATGTTACAGACATGTTACAAACATGTTACAGACATATTGCAGACATGTTGCAGACACATTGCAGACATGTTACAGATATGTTACAGAAATTTTACAGACATGTTACAGACATGTTACAGACATGATAAGGACATGTTATAGACATGTTACAGACGTGTTACAGACATGTTACAGACATGTTACAGACATGTTACAGACATGTTACAGACATGTTACAGACATATTACAGACATGTTAAGACATTTTACTGACATGTTACAGACATGTTACAGCCAGGTTGCAGACATGTTACAAACATGTTACAGACATGTTGCAGACATGTTGCATACATGACATTGCATACATGATGCAGACATGTTACAAACGTGTTACCGACATGTTGCATACGTGATGCAAACATATTGCAGACATATTGCAGACATGTTGCATACAGGATGCAGACATGTCATAGACATGCTGCGGAAATTTTACAGACATGTTACTGACAGGTTACAGACATGTTACAGACATTTTACTGACATGTTATACACATGTTACTGAAATGTTACAGACATGTTACAAACATGTTACAGACGTATTGCAGACATGTTGCATACATGATGCAGACATGTTAAAGACCTGTTACAGAAATTTTACAAACATGTTAAAGACATGTTGCAGACATGTTACAAACATGTTACAGACATGTTACAAACATGTTACAGACATGTTACAAACATGTTACAGACATATTGCAGGCATGTATCAGACATGTTACAGACATGATATGGACATGTTTTAGACATGTTACAGACATGTTGCATACGTGATGCAGACATATTGCAGACATGTTACAGTCCTGTTACAGACATTTTACAGACATGTTACAGACATGATAAGGACATGTTATAGACATGTTACAGACATGTTACAGACATGTAACAGACATGTTACAGATATATTACAGACGTGTTAAGGGCACGTTACTGACTTGTTAAAGACATGTTGCAGACATGTGACAGACATGTTACCGACATGTTACAGACATGTTGCATACGTGATGCAGACATATTGCAGACATGTTACAGACCTGTTACAGACATTTTACAGACATGTTACAGACATGATAAGGACATGATAAGGACATGTTAAAGACATATTACAGTCATGTTACAGACATGTTGCATTTGTGATGCAGATATATTACAGACATGTTACAGACATGTTACAGACATGTTACAGACATGTTACAAACATGTTATAGAAATGTTACAAATATGTTACAGACATATTACAGACATGTTACAGACATGTTACAGACATGTTACAGACATTTTACAGACATGATAAGGACATGTTAAAGACATGTTACAGACATATTACAGACATGTTACAGACATGTTACAGACATGTTACAGACATGTTACAGACATGTTACAGACATGTTACAGATATATTACATATATTACACTGACATATTGCAGACATGTTGCATACGTGATGCAAACATATTGCAGACATGTTACAGACATTTTAAAGACATAGTACGGACATGATAAGGACATGTTATAGACATGTTACTGACATGTTACAGACATGTTACAGGCATGTTACTGACATATTGCAGACATGTTGCATACGTGATGCAAACATATTGCAGACATGTTACAGACATTTTAAAGACATGTTTCGGACATGATAAGGACATGTTATAGACATGTTACTGACATGTTACAGACATGTTACAGGCATGTTACAGACTTGTTGCAAACTTGTTACAGAAATGTTGCAGACATGTAACAGACATGTTACTGACATGATAAGGACATGTGACAGACATGTTACAGACATGTTGCATACGTGATGCAGATATATTGCAGACATGTTAATGACATGTTACAAACTTGTTTCAGCCAGGTTGCCGATATGTTAAAGAAATGTTACAAACATGTTACAGACATGTTACAGACATGTTACAGACATGTTACAGACATGTTACAGACATTTTACAGATATGATAAGGACATGTTAAAGACATGTTACAGACATGTTACAGACATTTTACAGATATGATAAGGACATGTTAAAGAAATGTTACAAACATGTTACAGACATGTTACAGACATGTTACAGACATTTTACAGATATGATAAGGACATGTTAAAGACATGTTACAGACATGTTACAGACATATTGCAGTCATGTTACAGACATTTTACAGACATGTTACGGACATGATAAGGACATGTTATAGACATGTTACTGACATGTTACAGACATGTTACAGACATTTTACTGACATGCTACACACATATTACTGAAATGTTACAGACATGTTACAAACATGTTACAGACATATTGCAGACATGTTGCATACATGATGCAGACATGTTACAGACCTGTTACTGAAATTTTACAAACATGTTACAGACATGTTACAGATATGTTACAGACTTCTTACAGACATTTTACTGACATGTTACACACTTATTAATGAAATGTTACAGACATGTTAAAAACATGTTACAGACATATTGCAGACATGTTGCATACATTATGCAGACATGTTACTGACATGTTACCGAAATGTTGCATACGTGATGCAGACATATTGCAGACATATTGCAGACATGTTACAGACATGTTACAGAAATTTTACAGACATGTTACAGACATGTTACAGACATGATAAGGACATGTTATAGACATGTTACAGACGTGTTACAGACATGTTACAGACATGTTATAGACATGTTACAGACATGTTACAGATATATTACAGACATGTTAAGGACATTTTACTGACATGTTACAAACATGTTACAAACAGGTTGCCGACATGTAACAAACATGTTACAGACATATTGCAGACATGTTGCATACATCATTCAGACATGTTGCATACATGATGCAGACATGTTACAAACGTGTTACCGACATGTTGCATACGTGATGCAAACATATTGCAGACATATTGCAGACATGTTACAGACATGTTACAGAAATTTTTCAGACATGTTCCAGACATGATAAGGACATGTTATAGACATGTTACAGACGTGCTACAGACATGTTACAGATATATTACAGACATGCTAAGGACATGTTACTGACATGTTACAAACATGTTACAGCCAGGTTGCCGACATGTAACAAATATGTTGCATACATGATGCAGACATGTTGCATACATGATGCAGACATGTTGCATACATGATGCAAACATGTTACAGACATGTTACAAACATGTTATAGACATGTTACAAACATTTTACTGATATGTAACACACATGTTACTGACATGTTACAAACATATTACAGAAATATTGCAGACATGTTGCATACGTGATGCAGACATATTGCAGACATGTTACAGACTTGCTACTGACATGTTACAAACATGTTACAGCCAGGTTGCCGACATATTAAAAACATGTAACCGACATATTGCAGACATGTTGCATACATGATGCAGACATGTTACAGACCTGTTACAGAAATTTTACAAACATGTTAGGGACATGTTACAAACATGTTACAGACATGTTACAGACATGTTACAGACATTTTACTGACATGTTACTGACATGTTACAGACATGTTACAGACATGTTACAGACATGTTACAGACTTTTTACTGACATGTTACACACATGTTGCTGACATGTTACATACATGTTACTGACATGTTACAAACATGTTACAGCCAGGTTGCCGACATGTTAAAAACATGTTACAGACATATTTCAGGCATGTTGCATACATGATGCAGACATGTTACAGAACTGTTACAGAAATTTTACAAACATGTTAGGGACATGTTACAAACATGTTACAGACATGTTACAGACATGTTACAGACATTTTACTGACATGTTACACACATGTTACTGACATGTTACAGACATGTTACTGACATGTTACAAACATGTTACAGACTTTTTACTGACATGTTACACACATGTTGCTGACATGTTACATACATGTTACTGACATGTTACAAACATGTTACAGCCAGGTTGCCGACATGTTAAAAACATGTTACAGACATATTGCAGGCATGTTGCATACATGATGCAGACATGTCATAGACTTGTTGCGGAAATTTTACAGACATGTTACTGACATGTTACAGACATGTTACAGACACTTTACTGACATGTTATACACATGTTACTGAAATGTTACAGACATGTTACAAACATGTTACAGACGTATTGCAGACATGTTGCATACATGATGCGGACATGTTACAGACCTGTTACAGAAATTTTACAAACATGTTAAAGACATGTTGCAGACATGTTACAAACATGTTACAGACATGTTAAAAACATGTTACAGACATGTTACAAACATGTTACAGACAAATTGCAGACATGTATCAGACATGTTACAGACATGAAATGGACATGTTTTAGACATGTTACAGACATGTTGCATACGTGATGCAGACATATTGCAGACATGTTACAGTCCTGTTACAGATATTTTACAGACATGTTACAGACATGATAAGGACATGTTATAGACATGTGACAGACATGTTACAGACATGTTACAGACATGTTACAGACATGTTACAGATATATTACAGACATGTTAAGGACACGTTACTGACATGTTATAGACATGTGGCAGACATGTTACAGACATGTTACCGACATGTTACAGACATGTTGCATACGTGCTGCAGACATATTGCAGACATGTTACAGACATTTTACAGACATGTTACAGACATGATAAGGACATGTTATAGACATGTTACAGACATGTTACAGACATGTTACAGACATGTTACAGACATGATACAGACATGTTACAGACATATTACAGACATGTTACAGACATGTTACAGACATGTTACAGATATATTACAGACATGTTAATGACACGTTACTGACATGTTATAGACATGTTGCAGACATTTTACAGACATGTTACCGACATGTTGCATACGCGATGCAGACATATTGCAGACATGTTACAGACACGATAAGGACATTTTACAGACATGTTACAGACATGTTACAGACATGTTACAGACATTTTACTGACATGCTACACACATATTACTGAAATGTTACAGACATGTTACAAACATGTTACAGACATATTGCAGACATGTTGCATACATGATGCAGACATGTTACAGACCTGTTACTGAAATTTTACAAACATGTTACAGACATGTTACAGATATGTTACAGACTTCTTACAGACATTTTACTGACATGTTACACACTTATTAATGAAATGTTACAGACATGTTAAAAACATGTTACAGACATATTGCAGACATGTTGCATACATTATGCAGACATGTTACTGACATGTTACCGAAATGTTGCATACGTGATGCAGACATATTGCAGACATATTGCAGACATGTTACAGACATGTTACAGAAATTTTACAGACATGTTACAGACATGTTACAGACATGATAAGGACATGTTATAGACATGTTACAGACGTGTTACAGACATGTTACAGACATGTTATAGACATGTTACAGACATGTTACAGATATATTACAGACATGTTAAGGACATTTTACTGACATGTTACAAACATGTTACAAACAGGTTGCCGACATGTAACAAACATGTTACAGACATATTGCAGACATGTTGCATACATCATTCAGACATGTTGCATACATGATGCAGACATGTTACAAACGTGTTACCGACATGTTGCATACGTGATGCAAACATATTGCAGACATATTGCAGACATGTTACAGACATGTTACAGAAATTTTTCAGACATGTTCCAGACATGATAAGGACATGTTATAGACATGTTACAGACGTGCTACAGACATGTTACAGATATATTACAGACATGCTAAGGACATGTTACTGACATGTTACAAACATGTTACAGCCAGGTTGCCGACATGTAACAAATATGTTGCATACATGATGCAGACATGTTGCATACATGATGCAGACATGTTGCATACATGATGCAAACATGTTACAGACATGTTACAAACATGTTATAGACATGTTACAAACATTTTACTGATATGTAACACACATGTTACTGACATGTTACAAACATATTACAGAAATATTGCAGACATGTTGCATACGTGATGCAGACATATTGCAGACATGTTACAGACTTGCTACTGACATGTTACAAACATGTTACAGCCAGGTTGCCGACATATTAAAAACATGTAACCGACATATTGCAGACATGTTGCATACATGATGCAGACATGTTACAGACCTGTTACAGAAATTTTACAAACATGTTAGGGACATGTTACAAACATGTTACAGACATGTTACAGACATGTTACAGACATTTTACTGACATGTTACTGACATGTTACAGACATGTTACAGACATGTTACAGACATGTTACAGACTTTTTACTGACATGTTACACACATGTTGCTGACATGTTACATACATGTTACTGACATGTTACAAACATGTTACAGCCAGGTTGCCGACATGTTAAAAACATGTTACAGACATATTTCAGGCATGTTGCATACATGATGCAGACATGTTACAGAACTGTTACAGAAATTTTACAAACATGTTAGGGACATGTTACAAACATGTTACAGACATGTTACAGACATGTTACAGACATTTTACTGACATGTTACACACATGTTACTGACATGTTACAGACATGTTACTGACATGTTACAAACATGTTACAGACTTTTTATTGACATGTTACACACATGTTGCTGACATGTTACATACATGTTACTGACATGTTACAAACATGTTACAGCCAGGTTGCCGACATGTTAAAAACATGTTACAGACATATTGCAGGCATGTTGCATACATGATGCAGACATGTCATAGACTTGTTGCGGAAATTTTACAGACATGTTACTGACATGTTACAGACATGTTACAGACACTTTACTGACATGTTATACACATGTTACTGAAATGTTACAGACATGTTACAAACATGTTACAGACGTATTGCAGACATGTTGCATACATGATGCGGACATGTTACAGACCTGTTACAGAAATTTTACAAACATGTTAAAGACATGTTGCAGACATGTTACAAACATGTTACAGACATGTTAAAAACATGTTACAGACATGTTACAAACATGTTACAGACAAATTGCAGACATGTATCAGACATGTTACAGACATGAAATGGACATGTTTTAGACATGTTACAGACATGTTGCATACGTGATGCAGACATATTGCAGACATGTTACAGTCCTGTTACAGATATTTTACAGACATGTTACAGACATGATAAGGACATGTTATAGACATGTGACAGACATGTTACAGACATGTTACAGACATGTTACAGACATGTTACAGACATGTTACAGACATGTTACAGATATATTTCAGACATGTTAAGGACACGTTACTGACATAATATAGACATGTGGCAGACATGTTACAGACATGTTACCGACATGTTACAGACATGTTGCATACGTGCTGCAGACATATTGCAGACATGTTACAGACATTTTACAGACATGTTACAGACATGATAAGGACATGTTATAGACATGTTACAGACATGTTACAGACATGTTACAGACATGTTACAGACATGATACAGACATGTTACAGACATATTACAGACATGTTACAGACATGTTACAGACATGTTACAGATATATTACAGACATGTTAATGACACGTTACTGACATGTTATAGACATGTTGCAGACATTTTACAGACATGTTACCGACATGTTGCATACGCGATGCAGACATATTGCAGACATGTTACAGACACGATAAGGACATTTTACAGACATGTTACAGACATGTTACAGACATGTTACAAACATGTTACATATATGTTACAAACATGTTACAGACATGTTACAAACATGTTACAGACATATTGCAGACATGTATCAGACATGTTACAGACATGATAAAGACATGTTTTAGACATGTTACAGACATGTTGCATACGTGATGCAGACATATTGCAGACATGTTACAGTCCTGTTACAGACATTTTACAGACATGTTACAGACATGATAAGGACATGTTATAGACATGTTACAGACATATTACAGTCATGATACAGACATGTTACAGACATGTTACTGACATGTTAGAAACATGTTACAGCCAGGTTGCCGACATGTTACAGACATGTTACAAACATGTTACAGCCAGGTTGCCGACATGTAACAAATATGTTGCATACATGATGCAGACATGTTGCATACATGATGCAAACATGTTACAGACATGTCACAAACATGTTATTGAGATGTTACAAACATTTTACTGATATGTAACACACATGTTACTGACATGTTACAAACATATTACAGAAATATTGCAGACATGTTGCATACGTGATGCAGACATATTGCAGACATGTTACAGACTTGTTACTGACATGTTACAAACATGTTACAGCCAGGTTGCCGACATATTAAAAACATGTTACCGACATATTGCAGACATGTTGCATACATGATGCAGACATGTTACAGACCTGTTACAGAAATTTTACAAACATGTTAGGGACATGTTACAAACATGTTACAGACATGTTACAGACATGTTACAGACATGTTACAGACATTTTACTGACATGTTACAGACATGTTACTGACATGTTACTGACATGTTACAGACATGTTACAGACTTTTTACTGACATGTTACAAACATGTTACTGACATGTTACATACATGTTACTAACATGTTACAAACATGTGACAGCCAGTTTGCCGACATGTGAAAAACATGTTACAGACATATTGCAGACATGTTGCATACATGATGCAGACATGTCATAGACTTGTTGCGGAAATTTTACAGACATGTTACTGACATGTTACAGACATGTTACAGACACTTTACTGACATGTTATACACATGTTACTGAAATGTTACAGACATGTTACAAACATGTTACAGACGTATTGCAGACATGTTGCATACATGATGCGGACATGTTACAGACCTATTACAGAAATTTTACAAACATGTTAAAGACATGTTGCAGACATGTTACAAACATGTTACTGACATTTCACAAATATGTTACAGCCAGGTTGCCAACATGTTACAAACATGTTACAGACATATTGCTGACATGTTGCATACATGATGCAGACATGTTATAGACATGTTACAGAAATTTTACAGACATTTTACTGACATGTTACAGACATGTTACAGACATGTAACAGACATGTGGCAAACATGTTACAGAAATGTTGCTGACATGATACAAACTTGTTACAGATATATTACAGACATGTTAAGGACACGTTACAGGCATATTACCGACAGGTTACAGACATGTTACCGACATGTTTTATTCGTGATGCAGACATTTTACAGACATGTTGCAGACATGTTACAGACATGATAAGGACATGTTATAGACATGTTACAGACATGTTACAGACATGTTACAGACATGTTACAGATATATTACAGACATGTTAAGGACACGTTACTGACATGTTACAGACATGTTTCAGACATGTTACAGACATGTTACAGACATGTTATAAACATGTTACAGACATGTTATAAACATGTTACAGACATACTGCAGACATGTTGCATACATGATGCAGACATGTAACAGACATGTTACCGACATTTTAAAGACATGTTACGGACATGATAAGGACATGTTATAGACATGTTACTGACATGTTACAGACATGTTACAGGCATGTTACTGACATATTGCAGACATGTTGCATACGTGATGCAAACATATTCCAGACATGTTACAGACATTTTAAAGACATGTTACGGACATGATAAGGACATGTTATAGACATGTTACTGACATGCTACAGACATGTTACAGGCATGTTACAGACATGTTGCAAACTTGTTACAGAAATGTTGCAGACATGTAACAGACATGTTACTGACATGATAAGGACATGTTATAGACATGTGACAGACATGTTGCATACGTGATGCAGACATATTGCAGACATGTTACAGTCCTGTTACAGATATTTTACAGACATGTTACAGACATGATAAGGACATGTTATAGACATGTGACAGACATGTTACAGACATGTTACAGACATGTTACAGACATGTTACAGACATGTTACAGATATATTACAGACATGTTAAGGACACGTTACTGACATGTTATAGACATGTGGCAGACATGTTACAGACATGTTACCGACATGTTACAGACATGTTGCATACGTGCTGCAGACATATTGCAGACATGTTACAGACATTTTACAGACATGTTACAGACATGATAAGGACATGTTATAGACATGTTACAGACATGTTACAGACATGTTACAGACATGTTACAGACATGATACAGACATGTTACAGACATATTACAGACATGTTACAGACATGTTACAGACATGTTACAGATATATTACAGACATGTTAATGACACGTTACTGACATGTTATAGACATGTTGCAGACATTTTACAGACATGTTACCGACATGTTGCATACGCGATGCAGACATATTGCAGACATGTTACAGACACGATAAGGACATTTTACAGACATGTTACAGACATGTTACAGACATGTTACAAACATGTTACATATATGTTACAAACATGTTACAGACATGTTACAAACATGTTACAGACATATTGCAGACATGTATCAGACATGTTACAGACATGATAAAGACATGTTTTAGACATGTTACAGACATGTTGCATACGTGATGCAGACATATTGCAGACATGTTACAGTCCTGTTACAGACATTTTACAGACATGTTACAGACATGATAAGGACATGTTATAGACATGTTACAGACATATTACAGTCATGATACAGACATGTTACAGACATGTTACTGACATGTTAGAAACATGTTACAGCCAGGTTGCCGACATGTTACAGACATGTTACAAACATGTTACAGCCAGGTTGCCGACATGTAACAAATATGTTGCATACATGATGCAGACATGTTGCATACATGATGCAAACATGTTACAGACATGTCACAAACATGTTATTGAGATGTTACAAACATTTTACTGATATGTAACACACATGTTACTGACATGTTACAAACATATTACAGAAATATTGCAGACATGTTGCATACGTGATGCAGACATATTGCAGACATGTTACAGACTTGTTACTGACATGTTACAAACATGTAACAGCCAGGTTGCCGACATATTAAAAACATGTTACCGACATATTGCAGACATGTTGCATACATGATGCAGACATGTTACAGACCTGTTACAGAAATTTTACAAACATGTTAGGGACATGTTACAGACATTTTAAAGACATGTTACGGACATGATAAGGACATGTTATAGACATGTTACTGACATGCTACAGACATGTTACAGGCATGTTACAGACATGTTGCAAACTTGTTACAGAAATGTTGCAGACATGTAACAGACATGTTACTGACATGATAAGGACATGTTATAGACATGTGACAGACATGTTGCATACGTGATGCAGATATATTGCAGACATGTTACTGACATGTTACAAACTTGTTTCAGCCAGGTTGCCGATATGTTAAAGAAATGTTACAAACATGTTACAGACATGTTACAGACATGTTGCAGAACTGTTACAGACATTTTACAGATATGAGAAGGACATGTTAAAGACATGTTACAGACATGTTACAGACATGTTACAGACATGTTACAGACATTTTTCAGACATGTTCCAGACATGATAAGGACATGTTATAGACATGTTACAGACGTGCTACAGACATGTTACAGACATGTTACAAACATGTTATTGAGATGTTACAAACATTTTACTGATATGTAACACACATGTTACTGACATGTTACAAACATATTACAGAAATATTGCAGACATGTTGCATACGTGATGCAGACATATTGCAGACATGTTACAGACTTGTTACTGACATGTTACAAACATGTTACAGCCAGGTTGCCGACATATTAAAATCATGTTACCGACATATTGCAGACATGTTGCATACATGATGCAGACATGTTACAGACCTGTTACAGAAATTTTACAAACATGTTAGGGACATGTTACAAACATGTTACAGACATGTTACAGACATGTTACAGACATGTTACAGACATGTTACAGACATTTTACTGACATGTTACAGACATGTTACTGACATGTTACTGACATGTTACAGACATGTTACAGACTTTTTACTGACATGTTACAAACATGTTACTGACATGTTACATACATGTTACTAACATGTTACAAACATGTGACAGCCAGTTTGCCGACATGTTAAAAACATGTTACAGACATATTGCAGACATGTTGCATACATGATGCAGACATGTCATAGACTTGTTGCGGAAATTTTACAGACATGTTACTGACATGTTACAGACATGTTACAGACACTTTACTGACATGTTATACACATGTTACTGAAATGTTACAGACATGTTACAAACATGTTACAGACGTATTGCAGACATGTTGCATACATGATGCGGACATGTTACAGACCTATTACAGAAATTTTACAAACATGTTAAAGACATGTTGCAGACATGTTACAAACATGTTACTGACATTTCACAAATATGTTACAGCCAGGTTGCCAACATGTTACAAACATGTTACAGACATATTGCTGACATGTTGCATACATGATGCAGACATGTTATAGACATGTTACAGAAATTTTACAGACATTTTACTGACATGTTACAGACATGTTACAGACATGTAACAGACATGTGGCAAACATGTTACAGAAATGTTGCTGACATGCTACAAACTTGTTACAGATATATTACAGACATGTTAAGGACACGTTACAGGCATATTACCGACAGGTTACAGACATGTTACCGACATGTTTTATTCGTGATGCAGACATTTTACAGACATGTTGCAGACATGTTACAGACATGATAAGGACATGTTATAGACATGTTACAGACATGTTACAGACATGTTACAGACATGTTACAGATATATTACAGACATGTTAAGGACACGTTACTGACATGTTACAGACATGTTTCAGACATGTTACAGACATGTTACAGACATGTTATAAACATGTTACAGACATGTTATAAACATGTTACAGACATACTGCAGACATGTTGCATACATGATGCAGACATGTAACAGACATGTTACCGACATTTTAAAGACATGTTACGGACATGATAAGGACATGTTATAGACATGTTACTGACATGTTATAGACATGTTACAGGCATGTTACTGACATATTGCAGACATGTTGCATACGTGATGCAAACATATTCCAGACATGTTACAGACATTTTAAAGACATGTTACGGACATGATAAGGACATGTTATAGACATGTTACTGACATGCTACAGACATGTTACAGGCATGTTACAGACATGTTGCAAACTTGTTACAGAAATGTTGCAGACATGTAACAGACATGTTACTGACATGATAAGGACATGTTATAGACATGTGACAGACATGTTGCATACGTGATGCAGATATATTGCAGACATGTTACTGACATGTTACAAACTTGTTTCAGCCAGGTTGCCGATATGTTAAAGAAATGTTACAAACATGTTACAGACATGTTACAGACATGTTGCAGAACTGTTACAGACATTTTACAGATATGAGAAGGACATGTTAAAGACATGTTACAGACATGTTACAGACATGTTACAGACATGTTACAGACATTTTTCAGACATGTTCCAGACATGATAAGGACATGTTATAGACATGTTACAGACGTGCTACAGACATGTTACAGACATGTTACAGATATATTACAGACATGCTAAGGACATGTTACTGACATGTTACAAACATGTTACAGCCAGGTTGCCGACATGTAACAAATATGTTGCATACATGATGCAGACATGTTGCATACATGATGCAGACATGTTGCATACATGATGCAAACATGTTACAGACATGTTACAAACATGTTATAGACATGTTACAAACATTTTACTGATATGTAACACACATGTTACTGACATGTTACAAACATATTACAGAAATATTGCAGACATGTTGCATACGTGATGCAGACATATTGCAGACATGTTACAGACTTGTTACTGACATGTTACAAACATGTTACAGCCAGGTTGCCGACATATTAAAAACATGTTACCGACATATTGCAGACATGTTGCATACATGATGCAGACATGTTACAGACCTGTTACAGAAATTTTACAAACATGTTAGGGACATGTTACAAACATGTTACAGACATGTTACAGACATGTTACAGACATTTTACTGACATGTTACACACATGTTACTGACATGTTACAGACATGTTACTGACATGTTACAGACATGTTACAGACTTTTTACTGACATGTTATACACATGTTGCTGACATGTTACATACATGTTACTGACATGTTACAAACATGTTACAGCCAGGTTGCCGACATGTTAAAAACATGTTACAGACATATTGCAGGCATGTTGCATACATGATGCAGACATGTTACAGACCTGTTACAGAAATTTTACAAACATGTTAGGGACATGTTACAAACATGTTACAGACATGTTACAGACATGTTACAGACATTTTACTGACATGTTACACACATGTTACTGACATGTTACAGACATGTTACTGACATGTTACAGACATGTTACAGACTTTTTACTGACATGTTACACACATGTTGCTGACATGTTACATACATGTTACTGACATGTTACAAACATGTTACAGCCAGGTTGCCGACATGTTAAAAACATGTTACAGACATATTGCAGGCATGTTGCATACATGATGCAGACATGTCATAGACTTGTTGCGGAAATTTTACAGACATGTTACTGACATGTTACAGACATGTTACAGACACTTTACTGACATGTTATACACATGTTACTGAAATGTTACAGACATGTTACAAACATGTTACAGACGTATTGCAGACATGTTGCATACATGATGCGGACATGTTACAGACCTGTTACAGAAATTTTACAAACATGTTAAAGACATGTTGCAGACATGTTACAAACATGTTACAGACATGTTACAAACATGTTACAGACATGTTACAAACATGTTACAGACAAATTGCAGACATGTATCAGACATGTTACAGACATGAAATGGACATGTTTTAGACATGTTACAGACATGTTGCATACGTGATGCAGACATATTGCAGACATGTTACAGTCCTGTTACAGACATTTTACAGACATGTTACAGACATGATAAGGACATGTTATAGACATGTGACAGACATGTTACAGACATGTTACAGTTATGTTACAGACATGTTACAGATATATTACAGACATGTTAAGGACACGTTACTGACATGTAATAGACATGTGGCAGACATGTTACAGACATGTTACCGACATGTTACAGACATGTTGCATACGTGATGCAGACATATTGCAGACATGTTACAGACCTGTTACAGACATTTTACAGACATGTTACAGACATGATAAGGACATGTTATAGACATGTTACAGACATGTTACAGACATGTTACAGACATGTTACAGACATGTTACAGACATGTTACAGACATATTACAGACATGTTACAGACATGTTACAGGCATGTTACAGATATATTACAGACATGTTAATGACACGTTACTGACATGTTATAGACATGTTGCAGACATTTTACAGACATGTTACCGACATGTTGCATACGCGATGCAGACATATTGCAGACATGTTACAGACACGATAAGGACATTTTACAGACATGTTACAGACATGTTACAGACATGTTACAAACATGTTACATACATGTTACAAACATGTTACAGACATGTTACAAACATGTTACAGACAAATTGCAGACATGTATCAGACATGTTACAGACATGATAAGGACATGTTTTAGACATGTTACAGACATGTTGCATACGTGATGCAGATGCATATTGCAGACATGTTACAGTCCTGTTACAGACATTTTACAGACATGTTACAGACATGATAAGGACATGTTATAGACATGTTACAGACATACGAGGGTCGTTTGATAAGTCCGTGACTTTTTGAATAAAATATATTTTTTTCGTCAAAGAAGCGTTTTATTTCTCAACATAATCTCCTTTTAGCTCTATACATTTAGTCCAGCGTTTTTCCAATTTTTTTATTCCTTCCAAATAATAGGTTTTCTCAAGGCCCTCAAAATAGTCGTTTGTTTCGTGATGACCTCTTCATTTGACCCGAATCTCTACCGCCGAGCCATTTCTTCATGTTTGGAAACAAAAATAGTCACAGGGGCTAAATCTGAGAATATGCTGGATGGGGTAGCAGTTCGTAGCCCAATTTATGAAATTTTGCCATGCTGACTACACACGTGTGCACCCGTGCATTGTCCTGATGGAACAGCACTTTTTTTCGCCAAATGCGGTGGTTTCTGCTTCAAATCAATATCGAATCTGTCCAAAAGCTCTGAATAATATTCGCCGGTGATCGTTTTACCCTTTTCAAGGTAATCGATGGAATGATACCTTGTGCATCCCAAAAACTGTGGCCATGACCTTGTTGGCCGACAGACCCACCTTGGCCTTCTTTGGTGCACGTTCACCCGAGAAACCCACTGTCTTGATTGTTCTTGGTCTCTGGTGTGGTGTGGTGGATCCATGTTTCGTCTACGGTAACGAAACGGCGCAAAAATTCGTTTGGATTGCGGTTGAACATCGCCAAACACTCCTTTGAAATGGTCACACGGTTGCGCTTATGGTCGTGTGTGAGCAATCGCGGCACCCATCGCGCGGAAAGCTTTTCATGTCCAAATATTCATGTAAAATGTGATGTACCCGTTCAGTTGAGATGCCTACAGCCTCAGCTACCTCACGCACTTTCATTCTCCGATCATCCAATATCATTCCATGGATTTTGTCGACGATTTCTGGCATGACGACCTCTTTGGGCGACCTGAACGTTCGGCATCACTTGTACTGGTACGACCACAACGGAACTCAGTAAACCATTTCTTAACCATTGAAATTGATGGTGCAGAGTCCCCATAATATTTATCAAGTCTTTCCTTGGTTTCGGTGATGGATTTTTACGCAAAAAATAATGCTTAATTAGCACACGAAATTCACTTTTTTCCATTTTCGTTAAAATTCACGAGATCGTCTGCTTTCAATGCCTATAAAACGCAAACTAAGAAACGCAGCTTTCTCAAAATTTTACAGTCAGCTGTTAATCGATAACTGCTGACAGGAGCAGTGTTGTATTTAGAGCAGGTGCGCGGCAAATACAAAAAGTCACGGACTTATCGAACGACCCTCGTATTACAGTCATGATACAGACATGTTACAGACATTTTACAGACATGATCAGGACATGTTATAGACATGTTACAGACATGTTACAGACATGTTGCATTTGTGATGCAGATATATTGCAGACATGTTACAGACATGTTACTGACATGTTAGAAACATGTTACAGCCAGGTTGCCGACATGTTACAGACATGTTACAAACATGTTACAGCCAGGTTGCCGACATGTAACAAATATGTTGCATACATGATGCAGACATGTTGCAAACATGATGCAAACATGTTACAGACATGTTACAAACATGTTATTGAGATGTTACAAACATTTTACTGATATGCAAAACACATGTTACTGACATGTTACAAACATATTACAGAAATATTGCAGACATGTTGCATACGTGATGCAGACATATTGCAGACATGTTACAGACTTGTTACTGACATGTTACAAACATGTTACAGCCAGGTTGCCGACATATTAAAAACATGTTACCGACATATTGCAGACATGTTGCATACATGATGCAGACATGTTACAGACCTGTTACAGAAATTTTACAAACATGTTAGGGACATGTTACAAACATGTTACAGACATGTTACAGACATGTTACAGACATTTTACTGACATGTTAAAGACATGTTACTGACATGTTACTGACATGTTACAGACATGTTACAGACTTTTTACTGACATGTTACAAACATGTTACTGACATGTTACATACATGTTACTGACATGTTACAAACATGTGACAGCCAGTTTGCCAACATGTTAAAAACATGTTACAGACATATTGCAGACATGTTGCATACATGATGCAGACATGTCATAGACTTGTTGCGGAAATTTTACAGACATGTTACTGACATGTTACAGACATGTTACAGACACTTTACTGACATGTTATACACATGTTACTGAAATGTTACAGACATGTTACAAACATGTTACAGACGTATTGCAGACATGTTGCATACATGATGCGGACATGTTACAGACCTATTACAGAAATTTTACAAACATGTTAAAGACATGTTGCAGACATGTTACAAACATGTTACTGACATTTCACAAATATGTTACAGCCAGGTTGCCAACATGTTACAAACATGTTACAGACATATTGCTGACATGTTGCATACATGATGCAGACATGTTATAGACATGTTACAGAAATTTTACAGACATTTTACTGACATGTTACAGACATGTTACAGACATGTAACAGACATGTGGCAAACATGTTACAGAAATGTTGCTGACATGCTACAAACTTGTTACAGATATATTACAGACATGTTAAGGACACGTTACAGGCATATTACCGACAGGTTACAGACATGTTACCGACATGTTTTATTCGTGATGCAGACATTTTACAGACATGTTGCAGACA
Organism: Zaprionus ornatus; assembly: GCA_018904035.1. Lineage (NCBI taxonomy): Eukaryota > Metazoa > Arthropoda > Insecta > Diptera > Drosophilidae > Zaprionus > Zaprionus ornatus. The sequence goes on along the minus strand of JAEIFZ010000285.1, from coordinate 269,229 downwards.
TGTTACAGACATGATAAGGACATGTTATAGACATGTTACAGACATGTTACAGACATGTTACAGACATGTTACAGATATATTACAGACATGTTAAGGACACGTTACTGACATGTTACAGACATGTTTCAGACATGTTACAGACATGTTACAGACATGTTATAAACATGTTACAGACATGTTATAAACATGTTACAGACATACTGCAGACATGTTGCATACATGATGCAGACATGTTACAGACATGTTACCGACATTTTAAAGACATGTTACGGACATGATAAGGACATGTTATAGACATGTTACTGACATGTTACAGACATGTTACAGGCATGTTACTGACATATTGCAGACATGTTGCATACGTGATGCAAACATATTCCAGACATGTTACAGACATTTTAAAGACATGTTACGGACATGATAAGGACATGTTATAGACATGTTACTGACATGCTACAGACATGTTACAGGCATGTTACAGACAGGTTGCAAACTTGTTACAGAAATGTTGCAGACATGTAACAGACATGTTACTGACATGATAAGGACATGTTATAGACATGTGACAGACATGTTACAGACATGTTGCATACGTGATGCAGATATATTGCAGACATGTTACTGACATGTTACAAACTTGTTTCAGCCAGGTTGCCGATATGTTAAAGAAATGTTACAAACATGTTACAGACATGTTACAGACATGTTGCAGAACTGTTACAGACATTTTACAGATATGAGAAGGACATGTTAAAGACATGTTACAGACATGTTACAGACATGTTACAGACATGTTACAAACATGTTACATACATGTTACAAACATGTTACATACATGTTACAAACATGTTACAGACATGTTACAAACATGTTACAGACATGTTACAAACATGTTACAGACATATTGCAGACATGTATCAGACATGTTACAGACATGATAAGGACATGTTTTAGACATGTTACAGACATGTTGCATACGTGATGCAGACATATTGCAGACATGTTACAGTCCTGTTACAGACATTTTACAGACATGTTACAGACATGATAAGGACATGTTACAGACATATTACAGTCATGATACAGACATGTTACAGACATTTTACAGACATGATCAGAACATGTTATAGACATGTTACAGACATGTTACAGACATGTTGCCTTTGTGATGCAGATATATTGCAGACATGTTACAAACATGTTACTGACATGTTAGAAACATGTTACAGCCAGGTTGCCGACATGTTACAGACATGTTACAAACATGTTACAGCCAGGTTGCCGACATGTAACAAATATGTTGCATACATGATGCAGACATGTTGCATACATGATGCAAACATGTTACAGACATGTTACAAACATGTTATAGAGATGTTACAAACATTTTACTGATATGTAACACACATGTTACTGACATGTTACAAACATATTACAGAAATATTGCAGACATGTTGCATACGTGATGCAGACATATTGCAGACATGTTACAGACTTGTTACTGACATGTTACAAACATGTTACAGCCAGGTTGCCGACATATTAAAAACATGTTACCGACATATTGCAGACATGTTGCATACATGATGCAGACATGTTACAGACCTGTTACAGAAATTTTACAAACATGTTAGGGACATGTTACAAACATGTTACAGACATGTTACAGACATGTTACAGACATGTTACAGACATGTTACAGACATGTTACTGACATGTTACACACATGTTACTGACATGTTACAGACATGTTACTGACATGTTACAGACATGTTACTGACATGTTACTGACATGTTACAGACATGTTACAGACTTTTTACTGACATGTTACAAACATGTTACTGACATGTTACATACATGTTACTGACATGTTACAAACATGTTACAGCCAGGTTGTCGACATGTTAAAAACATGTTACAGACATATTGCAGACATGTTGCATACATGATGCAGACATTTCATAGAATTGTTGCGGAAATTTTACAGACATGTTACTGACATGTTACAGACATGTTACTGACATGTTACAGACATGTTACAGACTTTTTACTGACATGTTACAAACATGTTACTGACATGTTACATACATGTTACTGACATGTTACAAACATGTTACAGCCAGGTTGCCGACATGTTAAAAACATGTTACAGACATATTGCAGACATGTTGCATACATGATGCAGACATGTCATAGACTTGTTGCGGAAATTTTACAGACATGTTACTGACATGTTACAGACATGTTACAGACACTTTACTGACATGTTATACACATGTTACTGAAATGTTACAGACATGTTACAAACATGTTACAGACGTATTGCAGACATGTTGCATACATGTTACAGACATATTGCTGACATGTTGCATACATGATGCAGACATGTTATAGACATGTTACAGAAATTTTACAGACATTTTACTGACATGTTACAGACATGTTACAGACATGTTACAGACATGTAACAGACATGTGGCAAACATGTTACAGAAATGTTGCTGACATGCTACAAACTTGTTACTGATATATTACAGACATGTTAAGGACACGTTACAGGCATATTACCGAAAGGTTACAGACATGTTACCGACATGTTTTATTCGTGATGCAGACATTTTACAGACATGTTGCAGACATGTTACAGACATGATAAGGACATGTTATAGACATGTTACAGACATGTTACAGACATGTTACAGACATGTTACAGATATATTACAGACATGTTAAGGACACGTTACTGACATGTTACACACATGTTACTGACATGTTACAGACATGTTATAAACATGTTACAGACATGTTATAAACATGTTACAGACATACTGCAGACATGTTGCATACATGATGCAGACATGTTACAGACATGTTACCGACATTTTAAAGACATGTTACGGACATGATAAGGACATGTTATAGACATGTTACTGACATGTTACAGACATGTTACAGGCATGTTACTGACATATTGCAGACATGTTGCATACGTGATGCAAACATATTGCAGACATGTTACAGACATTTTAAAGGCATGTTATAGACATGTTACTGACATGCTACAGACATGTTACAGGCATGTTACAGACATGTTGCAAACTTGTTACAGAAATGTTGCAGACATGTAACAGACATGTTACTGACATGATAAGGATATGTTATAGACATGTGACCTGTTACAGAAATTTTACAAACATGTTACAGACATGTTACAGATATGTTACAGACATGTTGCATACGTGATGCAGATATATTGCAGACATGTTACTGACATGTTACAAACTTGTTTCAGCCAGGTTGCCGATATGTTAAAGAAATGTTACAAACATGTTACAGACATGTTACAGACATGTTTCAGACATGTTACAGACATGTTACAGATATATTACAGTTATATTAAAGAGATGTTAATGACATATTGCAGACATGTTGCATACGTGATGCAAACATATTGCAGACATGTTACAGACATTTTACAGACATGTTACGGACATGATAAGGACATGTTATAGACATGTTACTGACAGGTTACAGACATGTTACAGGCATGTTACAGACATGTTACAAACATGTTACAGACATATTGCACATGATGCAGACATGTCATAGACATGTTGCGGAAATTTTACAGACATGTTACTGGCATGTTACAGACATGTTACAGACATTTTACTGACATATTACACACATGTTACTGAAATGTTACAGACATGTTACAAACATGTTACAGACGTATTGCAGACATGTTGCATACATGATGCAGACATGTTACAGACCTGTTACAGAAATTTTACAAACATGTTATAGACATGTGACAGACATGATACAGACATGTTGCATACGTGATGCAGATATATTGCAGTCATGTTACTGACATGTTACAAACTTTTTTCAGCCAGGTTGCCGATATGTTAAAGAAATGTTACAAACATGTTACAGACATGTTACAGACATGTTTCAGACATGTTACAGACATGTTACAGACATGTTACAGATATATTACAATCATATTAAAGAGATTTTAATGACATATTGCAGACATGTTGCATACGTGATGCAAACATATTGCAGACATGTTACAGACATTTTACAGACATGTTACGGACATGATAAGGACATGTTATAGACATGTTACTGACATGTTACAGACATGTTACAGACATTTTACTGACATGCTACACACATATTACTGAAATGTTACAGACATGTTACAAACATGTTACAGACATATTGCAGACATGTTGCATACATGATGAAGACATGTTACAGACCTGTTACTGAAATTTTACAAACATGTTACAGACATGTTACAGATATGTTACAGACTTGTTACAGACATTTTACTGACATGTTACGGACATGTTACAGACATTTTACTGACATGTTACACACTTATTACTGAAATGTTACAGACATGTTACAAACATGTTACAGACATGTTACCGAAATGTTGCATACGTGACGCAGACATATTGCAGACATATTGCAGACATGTTACAGACATTTTACTGACATGTTACACACATGTTACTGACATGTTACAGACATGTTACTGACATGTTACAAACATGTTACAGCCAGGTTGCCGACATGTTACAAACATGTTACAGACATATTGCACATGATGCAGACATGTCATAGACATGTTGCGGAAATTTTACAGACATGTTACTGGCATGTTACAGACATGTTACAGACATTTTACTGACATATTACACACATGTTACTGAAATGTTACAGACATGTTACAAACATGTTACAGACGTATTGCAGACATGTTGCATACATGATGCAGACATGTTACAGACCTGTTACAGAAATTTTACAAACATGTTAAAGACATGTTGCAGACATGTTACAAACATGTTACAGACATGTTACAAACATGTTACATACATGTTACAAACATGTTACATACATGTTACAAACATGTTACAGACATGTTACAAACATGTTACAGACATATTGCAGACATGTATCAGACATGTTACAGACATGATAAGGACATGTTTTAGACATGTTACAGACATGTTGCATACGTGATGCAGACATATTGCATACACATACACATTTTACAGACATGTTACAGACATGTTACTGACATGTTAGAAACATGTTACAGCCAGGTTGCCGACATGTTACAGACATGTTACAAACATGTTAAAGAAATGTTACAAATATGTTACAGACATATTACAGACATGTTACAGACATGTTACAGACATGTTACAGACATGTTACAGACATGTTACAGACATTTTACAGACATGATAAGGACATGTTAAAGACATGTTACAGACATGTTACAGACATGTTAAGGACACGTTACTGACATGTTATAGACATGTTACAGACATGTTACAAACATGTTACATACATGTTACAAACATTTTACAGACATGTTACAAACATGATACAGACATATTGCAGACATGTATCAGACATGTTACAGACATGATAAGGACATGTTTTAGACATGTTACATACATGTTGCATACGTAATGCAGACATATTGCAGACATGTTACAGACCTGTTACAGACATTTTACAGACATGTTACAGACATGATAAGGACATGTTATAGACATGTTACAGACATATTACGGTCATGTTACAGACATGTTTCAGACATTTTACAGACATGATAAGGACATGTTATAGACATGTTACAGACATGTTACAGACATGTTGCATTTGTGATGCAGATATATTGCAGACATGTTACAGACATGTTACTGACATGTTAGAAACATGTTTCAGCCAGGTTGCCGACATGTTACAGACATGTTACAAACATGTTAAAGAAATGTTACAAATATGTTACAGACATATTACAGACATGTTACAGACATGTTACAGACATGTTACAGACATTTTACAGACATGATAAGGACATGTTAAAGACATGTAACAGACATGTTACAGACATGTTACAGACATGTTACAGATGTATTACATATATTACACTGACATATTGCAGAAATGTTGCATACGTGATGCAAACATATTGCAGACATGTTACAGACATTTTATAGACATGTTACGGACATGATAAGGACATGTTATAGACATGTTACTGACATGTTACAGACATGTTACAGGCATGTTACTGACATATTGCAGACATGTTGCAGACATGTTACAGACATTTTAAAGACATTTTACGGACATGATAAGGACATGTTATAGACATGTTACTGACATGTTACAGACATGTTACAGGCATGTTACAGACATGTTGCAAACTTGTTACAGAAATGTTGCAGACATGTAACAGACATGTTACTGACATGATAAGGACATGTTATAGACATGTGACAGACATGTTACAGACATGTTGCATACGTGATGCAGATATATTGCAGACATGTTACTGACATGTTACAAACTTGTTTCAGCCAGGTTGCCGATATGTTAAAGAAATGTTACAAACATGTTACAGACATGTTACAGACATGTTACAGAACTGTTACAGACATTTTACAGATATGAGAAGGACATGTTAAAGACATGTTACAGACATGTTACAGACATGTTACACACATGTTACAAACATGTTACATACATGTTACAAACATGTTACATACATGTTACAGACATGTTACAAACATGTGAACATAAAAGTTACACAATAAAATTTTAGACATGTACAAAGGCAACAAAGACAGTTACAGACCTGTTACAGACATTTTACAGACATGTTACAACATGATAAGGACATGTATAGACATGTACAGACATATTACAACATGTTGCATTTATCAGAATATTGCAACATGTTACAGACATGTTACTAGAAAATGTTACAGCCAGTTGCACATGTTACAGACATGTTACAAACATGTTAAAGAAATGTTACAAATATGTTACAGACATATTACAGACATGTTACAGACATGTTACAGACATGTTACAGACATGTTACAGACATTTTACAAACATGTTAAAGAAATGTTACAAATATGTTACAGACATGTTACAGACATGTTACAAACATGTTACATACATATTACAAACATGTTACAGACATGTTTCAAACATGTTACAGACATATTGCAGACATGTATCAGACATGTTACAGACATGATAAGGACATGTTTTAGACATGTTACAGACATGTTGCATACGTGATGCAGACATATTGCAGACATGTTACAGTCCTGTTACACACATTTTACAGACATGTTACAGACATGATAAGGACATGTTATAGACATGTTACAGACATGTTACAGTCATGTTACAGACATGTTACAGACATTTTACAGACATGATAAGGACATGTTATAGACATGTTACAGACATGTTACAGATATATTGCAGACATGTTACAGACATGTTACTGACATGTTAGAAACATGTTACAGCCAGGTTGCCGACATGTTAAAGAAATGTTACAAATATGTTACTGACATATTACAGACATGTTACAGACATGTTACAGACATGTTACAGACATGTTACAGACATTTTACAGACATGATAAGGACATGTTAAAGACATGTTACAGACATGTTACAGACATGTTACAGACATGTTAAGGACACGTTACTGACATGTTATAGACATGTTACAGACATGTTACAAACATGTTACATACATGTTACAAACATGTTACAGACATGTTACAAACATGATACAGACATATTGCAGACATGTATCAGACATGTTACAGACATGATAAGGACATGTTTTAGACATGTTACAGACATGTTGCATACGTAATGCAGACATATTGCAGACATGTTACAGACCTGTTACAGACATTTTACAGACATGTTACAGACATGATAAGGACATGTTATAGACATGTTACAGACATATTACAGACATGTTGCATTTGTTATGCAGATATATTGCAGACATGTTACAGACATGTTACTGACGTGTTAGAAACATGTTACAGCCAGGTTGCCGACATGTTACAGACATGTTACAAACATGTTAAAGAAATGTTACAAATATGTTACAGACATATTACAGACATGTTACAGACATGTTACAGACATGTTACAGACATGTTACAGACATTTTACAGACATGATAAGGACATGTTAAAGACATGTTACAGACATGTTACAGACATGTTACAGACATGTTACAGACATGTTACAGACATGTTACAGACATGTTACAGACATGTTACAGATGTATTACATATATTACACTGACATATTGCAGAAATGTTGCATACGTGATGCAAACATATTGCAGACATGTTACAGACATTTTAAAGACATGTTACGGACATGATAAGGACATGTTATAGACATGTTACTGACATGCTACAGACATGTTACAGGCATGTTACAGACATGTTGCAAACTTGTTACAGAAATGTTGCAGACATGTAACAGACATGTTACTGACATGATAAGGACATGTTATAGACATGTGACAGACATGTTACAGACATGTTGCATACGTGATGCAGATATATTGCAGACATGTTACTGACATGTTACAGAACTGTTACAGACATTTTACAGATATGAGAAGGACATGTTAAAGACATGTTACAGACATATTACAGACATGTTACAGACATGTTACAAACATGTTACATACATGTTACAAACATGTTACAGACATGTTACAAACATGTTACAGACATATTGCAGACATGTATCAGATATGTTACAGACATGATGAGGACATGTTTTAGACATGTTACAGACATGTTGCATACGTGATGCAGACATATTGCAGACGTGTTACAGTCCTGTTACAGACATTTTACAGACATGTTACAGACATGATAAGGACATGTTATAGACATGTTACAGACATATTACAGTCATGATACAGACATGTTACAGACATTTTACAGACATGATCAGGACATGTTATAGACATGTTACAGACATGTTACAGACATGTTACAGACATGTTGCATTTGTGATGCAGATATATTGCAGACATGTTACAGACATGTTACTGACATGTTAGAAACATGTTACAGCCAGGTTGCCGACATGTTACAGACATGTTACAGACATGTTACAAACATGTTAAAGAAATGTTACAAATATGTTACAGACATATTACAGACATGTTACAGACATGTTACAGACATGTTACAGACATGTTACAGACATGTTACAGACATTTTACAGACATGATAAGGACATGTTAAAGACATGTTACAGACATGTTACAGACATGTTACAGACATGTTACAGACATGTTACAGACATGTTACAGATATATTACATATATTACACTGACATATTGCAGAAATGTTGCATACGTGATGCAAACATATTGCAGACATGTTACAGACATTTTAAAGACATGTTACGGACATGATAAGGACATGTTATAGACATGTTACTGACATGTTACAGACATGTTACAGGCATGTTACTGACATATTGCAGACATGTTGCATACGTGATGCAAACATATTGCAGACATGTTACAGACATTTTAAAGACATGTTACGGACATGATAAGGACATGTTATAGACATGTTACTGACATGTTACAGACATGTTACAGGCATGTTACAGACATGTTGCAAACTTGTTGCAGAAATGTTGCAGACATGTAACAGACATGTTACTGACATGATAAGGACAAGTTATAGACATGTGACAGACATGTTACAGACATGTAGCATACGTGATGCAGATATATTGCAGACATGTTACTGACATGTTACAAACTTGTTTCAGCCAGGTTGCCGATATGTTAAAGAAATGTTACAAACATGTTACAGACATGTTACAGACATGTTACAGACATGTTACAGAACTGTTACAGACATTTTACAGATATGATAAGGACATGTTAAAAACATGTTACAGACATGTTACAGACATGTTTCAGACATGTTACAGACATGTTACAGACATGTTACAGATATATTACAGTCATATTAAAGAGATGTTAATGACATATTGCAGACATGTTGCATACGTGATGCAAACATATTGCAGACATGTTACAGACATTTTACAGACATGTTACGGACATGATAAGGACATGTTATAGACATGTTACTGACATGTTACAGACATGTTACAGACATTTTACTGACATGCTAAACACATATTACTGAAATGTTACAGACATGTTACAAACATGTTACAGATATATTGCAGACATGTTGCATACATGATGCAAACATGTTACAGACCTGTTACTGAAATTTTACAAACATGTTACAGACATGTTACAGATATGTTACAGATATGTTACAGACTTGTTACAGACATTTTACTGACATGTTACGGACATGTTACAGACATTTTACTGACATGTTACACACTTATTACTGAAATGTTACAGACATGTTACAAACATGTTACAGACATCTTGCAGACATGTTGCCTACATGATGCAGACATATTACTGACATGTTACCGAAATGTTGCATATGTGATGCAGACATATTGCAGACATATTGCAGACATGTTACAGACATTTTACTGACATGTTACACACATGTTACTGACATGTTACAGACATGTTACTGACATGTTACAAACATGTTACAGTCAGGTTGCCGACATGTTACAAACATGTTACAGACATATTGCACATGATGCAGACATGTCATAGACATGTTGCGGAAATTTTACAGACATGTTACTGACATGTTACAGACATTTTACTGACATATTACACACATGTTACTGAAATGTTACAGACATGTTACAAACATGTTACAGACGTATTGCAGACATGTTGCATACATGATGCAGACATGTTACAGACCTGTTACAGAAATTTTACAAACATGTTAAAGACATGTTGCAGACATGTTACAAACATGTTACAGACATGTTACAAACATGTTACATACATGTTACAAACATGTTACTGACATGTTACAAACATGTTACAGACATATTGCAGACATGTATCAGACATGTTACAGACATGATAAGGACATGTTTTAGACATGTTACAGACATGTTACATACGTGATGCAGACATATTGCAGACATGTTACAGTCCTGTTACACACATTTTACAGACATGTTACAGACATGATAAGGACATGTTATAGACATGTTACAGACATGTTACAGACATGTTACAGACATGTTACAGATACGAGGGTCGTTTGATAAGTCCGTGACTTTTTGTATTTGCCGCGCACCTGCTCTAAATACAACACTGCTCCTGTCAGCAGTTATCGATTAACAGCTGACTGTAAAATTTTGAGAAAGCTGCGTTTCTTAGTTTGCGTTTTATAGGCATTGAAAGCAGACGATCTCGTGAATTTTAACGAAAATGGAAAAAAGTGAATTTCGTGTGCTAATTAAGCATTATTTTTTGCGTAAAAAATCCATCACCGAAACCAAGGAAAGACTTGATAAATATTATGGGGACTCTGCACCATCAATTTCAATGGTTAAGAAATGGTTTACTGAGTTCCGTTGTGGTCGTACCAGTACAAGTGATGCCGAACGTTCAGGTCGCCCAAAAGAGGTCGTCATGCCAGAAATCGTCGACAAAATCCATGGAATGATATTGGATGATCGGAGAATGAAAGTGCGTGAGGTAGCTGAGGCTGTAGGCATCTCAACTGAACGGGTACATCACATTTTACATGAATATTTGGACATGAAAAAGCTTTCCGCGCGATGGGTGCCGCGATTGCTCACACACGACCATAAGCGCAACCGTGTGACCATTTCAAAGGAGTGTTTGGCGATGTTCAACCGCAATCCAAACGAATTTTTGCGCCGTTTCGTTACCGTAGACGAAACATGGATCCACCACACCACACCAGAGACCAAAGAACAATCAAGACAGTGGGTTTCTCCGGGTGAACGTGCACCAAAGAAGGCCAAGGTGGGTCTGTCGGCCAACAAGGTCATGGCCACAGTTTTTTGGGATGCACAAGGTATCATTCACATCGATTACCTTGAAAAGGGTAAAACGATCACCGGCGAATATTATTCAGAGCTTTTGGACAGATTCGATATTGATTTGAAGCAGAAACGACCGCATTTGGCGAAAAAAAAGTGCTGTTCCATCAGGACAATGCACGGGTGCACACGTGTGTAGTCAGCATGGCAAAATTTCATAAATTGGGCTACGAACTGCTACCCCATCCAGCATATTCTCCAGATTTAGCCCCCTGTGACTATTTTTTGTTTCCAAACATGAAGAAATGGCTCGGCGGTAAGAGATTCGGGTCAAATGAAGAGGTCATCACAGAAACAAACGACTATTTTGAGGGCCTTGAGAAAACCTATTATTTGGAAGGAATAAAAAAATTGGAAAAACGCTGGACTAAATGTATAGAGCTAAAAGGAGATTATGTTGAGAAATAAAACGCTTCTTTGACGAAAAAAATATATTTTATTCAAAAAGTCACGGACTTATCAAACGACCCTCGTATATTAAGGACATGTTAAGGACACGTTACAGACATGTTACAGACATTTTACTGACATATTACACACATGTTACTGAAATGTTACAGACATGTTACAAACATGTTACAGACGTATTGCAGACATGTTGCATACATGATGCAGACATGTTACAGACCTGTTACAGAAATTTTACAAACATGTTAAAGACATGTTGCAGACATGTTACAAACATGTTACAGACATGTTACAAACATGTTACAGACATATTGCAGAAATGTATCAGATATGTTACAGACATGATAAGGACATGTTTTAGACATGTTACAGACATGTTGCATACGTGATGCAGACATATTGCAGTCATGTTACAGTCCTGTTACACACATTTTACAGACATGTTACAGACATGATAAGGACATGTTATAGACATGTTACAGACATGTTACAGACATGTTACAGATATATTAAGGACATGTTAAGGACACGTTACTGACATGTTATAGACATGTTACAGACATGTTACAAACATGTTACATACATGTTACAAACATGTTACAGACATGTTACAAACATGTTACAGACATATTGCAGACATGTATCAGACATGTTACAGACATGATAAGGACATGTTTTAGACATGTTACAGACATGTTGCATACGTGATGCAGACATATTGCAGACATGTTACAGACCTGTTACAGACATTTTACAGACATGTTACAGACATGATAAGAACATGTTATAGACATGTTACAGACATATTACAGTCATGTTACAGACATGTTACAGACATTTTACAGACATGATAAGGACATGTTATAGACATGTTACAGACATGTTACAGACATGTTGCATTTGTGATGCAGATATATTGCACACATGTTACAGACATGTTACTGACATGTTAGAAACATGTTACAGCCAGGTTGCCGACATGTTACAGACATGTTACAGACATGTTACGAACATGTTAAAGAAATGTTACAAATATGTTACAGACATATTACAGACATGTTACAGACATGTTACAGACATGTTACAGACATGTTACAGACATGTTACAGACATTTTACAGACATGATAAGGACATGTTAAAGACATGTTACAGACATGTTACAGACATGTTACAGACATGTTACAGACATGTTACAGACGTGTTACAGATATATTACATATATTACACTGACATATTGCAGAAATGTTGCATACGTGATGCAAACATATTGCAGACATGTTACAGACATTTTAAAGACATGTTACGGACATGATAAGGACATGTTATAGACATGTTACTGACATGTTACAGACATGTTACAGGCATGTTACTGACATATTGCAGACATGTTGCATACGTGATGCAAACATATTGCAGACATGTTACAGACATTTTAAAGACATGTTACGGACATGATAAGGACATGTTATAGACATGTTACTGACATGTTACAGACATGTTACAGGCATGTTACAGACATGTTGCAAACTTGTTACAGAAATGTTGCAGACATGTAACAGACATGTTACTGACATGATAGGGACATGTTATAGACATGTGACAGACATGTTACAGACATGTTGCATACGTGATACAGATATATTGCAGACATGTTACTGACATGTTACAAACTTGTTTCAGCCAGGTTGCCGATATGTTAAAGAAATGTTACAAACATGTTACAGACATGTTACAGGCATGTTACTGACATATTGCAGACATGTTGCATACGTGATGCAAACATATTGCAGACATGTTACAGACATTTTAAAGACATGTTACGGACATGATAAGGACATGTTATAGACATGTTACTGACATGTTACAGACATGTTACAGGCATGTTACAGACATGTTGCAAACTTGTTACAGAAATGTTGCAGACATGTAACAGACATGTTACTGACATGATAGGGACATGTTATAGACATGTGACAGACATGTTACAGACATGTTGCATACGTGATACAGATATATTGTAGACATGTTACTGACATGTTACAAACTTGTTTCAGCCAGGTTGCCGATATGTTAAAGAAATGTTACAAACATGTTACAGACATGTTACAGACATGTTACAGACATGTTACAGACATGTTACAGACATGTTACAAACATGTTACATACATGTTACAAACATGTTACAGACATGTTACAAACATGCTACAGACATATTGCAGACATGTATCAGACATGTTACAGACATGATAAGGACATGTTTTAGACATGTTACAGACATGTTGCATAAGTGATGCAGACATATTGCAGACATGTTACAGTCCTGTTACAGACATTTTACAGACATGTTACAGACATGATAAGGACATGTTATAGACATGTTACAGACATATTACAGTCATGATACAGACATGTTACAGATATTTTACAGACATGATAAGGACATGTTATAGACATGTTACAGACATGTTACTGACATGTTAGAAACATGTTACAGCCAGGTTGCCGACATGTTACAGACATGTTACAGACATGTTACAAACAAGTTAAAGAAATGTTGCAAATATGTTGCAGATATATTACAGACATGTTACAGACATGTTACAGACATGTTACAGACATTCTACAGACATGATAAAGACATGTTAAAGACATGTTACAGACATGTTACAGACATGTTACAGACATGTCACAGACATGTTACAGACATGTTACAGATATATTACATATATTACACTGACATATTGCAGAAATGTAACATACGTGATGCATACATATTGCAGACATGTTACAGACATTTTAAAGACATGTTACGGACATGATAAGGACATGTTATAGACATGTTACTGACATGTTACAGACATGTTACAGGCATGTTACTGACATATTGCAGACATATTGCATACGTGATGCAAACATATTGCAGACATGTTACAGACATTTTAAAGACAGGTTACGAACATGATAAGGACATGTTATAGACATGTTACTGACATGCTACAGACATGTTACAGGCATGTTAGAGACATGTTGCAAACTTGTTACAGAAATGTTGCAGACATGTAACAGACATGTTACTGACGTGATATGGACATGTTATAGACATGTGACAGACATGTTACAGACATGTTGCATACGTGATGCAGATATATTGCAGACATGTTACTGACATGTTACAAACTTGTTTCAGCCAGGTTGCCGATATGTTAAAGAAATGTTACAAACATGTTACAGACATGTTACAGACATGTTACAGACATGTTACAGAACTGTTACAGACATTTTACAGATATGATAAGGACATGTTAAAGACATGTTACAGACATGTTACAGACATGTTTCAGACATGTTACAGACATGTTACAGACATGTTACAGATATATTACAGTCATTTTAAAGACATGCATACGTGATGCAAACATATTGCAGACATGTTACAGACACTTTACAGACATGTTACGGACATGATGAGGACATGTTATAGACATGTTACTGACATGTTACAGACATGTTACAGACATTTTACTGACATGCTACACACATATTACTGAAATTTTACAGACATGTTACAAACATGTTACAGACATATTGCAGACATGTTGCATACATGATGCAGACATGTTACAGACCTGTTACTGAAATTTTACAAACATGTTACAGACATGTTAAAGATATGTTACAGACTTGTTACAGACATTTTACTGACATGTAACGGACATGTTACAGACATTTTACTGACATGTTACACACTTATTACTGAAATGTTACAGACATGTTACAAACATGTTACAGACATATTGCAGACATGTTGCATACATGATGCAGACATGTTACTGACATATTACCGAAATGTTGCATACGTGATGCAGACATATTGCAGACACATTGCAGACATGTTACAGACATGTTACAGAAATTTTACAGACATGTTACAGACATGTTACAGACATGATAAGGACATGTTATAGACATGTTACAGACGTGTTACAGACATGTTACAGATATATTACAGACATGTTAAGGACATTTTACTGACATGTTACAAACATGTTACAGACAGGTTGCCGACATGTAACAAACATGTTACAGACATAATGCAGACATGTTGCATACATCATGCAGACATGTTGCATACATGATGCAGACATGATACAAACGTGTTACCGACATGTTGCATACGTGATGCAAACATATTGCAGACGTATTGCAGATGTGTTGCACACAGGATGCAGACATGTCATAGACATGATGCGGAAATTTTACTGACATGTTACTGACAGGTTACAGACATGTTACAGACATTTTACTGACATGTTATACACATGTTACTAAAAATGTTACAGACATGTTACAAACATGTTACAGACGTATTGCAGACATGTTGCATACATGATGCAGACATGTTACAGACCTGTTACAGAAATTTTACAAACATATTAAAGACATGTTGCAGACATGTTACAAACATGTTACAGACATGTTACAAACATGTTACAGACATGTTACAAACATGTTACAGACATATTGCAGACATGTATCAGACATGTTACAGACATGATATGGACATGTTTTAGACATGTTACAGACATGTTGCATACGTGATGCAGACATGTTACAGTCCTGTTACAGACATTTTACAGACATGTTACAGACATGATAAGGACATGTTATAGACATGTTACAGACATGTTACAGACATGTTACAGATATATTACAGACATGTTAAGGACACGTTACTGACTTGTTATAGACATGTTGCAGACATGTGACAGACATGTTACCGACATGTTACAGACATGTTGCATACGTGATGCAGACATATTGCAGACATGTTACAGACCTGTTACAGACATTTTACGGACATGTTACAGACATGTTGCATACGTGATGCAGACATATTATATTGGACATGATAAGGACATGTTAAAGACATATTACAGTCATGTTACAGACATGTTGCATTTGTGATGCAGATATATTACAGACATGTTACAGACATGTTACTGACATGTTAGAAACATGTTACAGCCAGGTTGCCGACATGTTACAGACATGTTACAAACATGTTAAAGAAATGTTACAAATATGTTACAGACATATTACAGACATGTTACAGACATGTTACAGACATGTTACAGACATTTTACAGACATGATAAGGACATGTTATAGACATGTTACAGACATATTACAGACATGTTACAGACATGTTACAGACATGTTACAGACATGTTACAGATATATTACATATATTACACTAACATATTGCAGACATGTTGCATACGTGATGCAAACATATTGCAGACGTGTTACAGACATTTTAAAGACATGTTACGGACATGATAAGGACATGTTATAGACATGTTACTGACATGTTACAGACATGTTACAGGCATGTTACTGACATATTGCAGACATGTTGCATACGTGATGCAAACATATTGCAGACATGTTACAGACATTTTAAAGACATGTTACGGACATGATAAGGACATGTTATAGACAGGTTACTGACATGTTACAGACATGTTACAGGCATGTTACAGACATGTTGCAAACTTGTTACAGAAATGTTGCAGACATGTAACAGACATGTTACTGACATGATAAGGACATGTTATAGACATGTGACAGACATGTTACAGACATGTTGCATACGTGATGCAGATATATTGCAGACATGTTACTGACATGTTACAAACTTGTTTCAGCCAGGTTGCCGATATGTTAAAGAAATGTTACAAACATGTTACAGACATGTTACAGACATGTTACAGACATGTTACAGAACTGTTACAGACATTTTACAGATATGATAAGGACATGTTAAAGACATGTTACAGACATGTTACAGACATGTTTCAGACATGTTACAGACATGTTACAGACATGTTACAGACATGTTACAGACATGTTACAGATATATTACAGTCATTTTAAAGACATGCATACGTGATGCAAACATATTGCAGACATGTTACAGACACTTTACAGACATGTTACGGACATGATAAGGACATGTTATAGACATGTTACTGACATGTTACAGACATGTTACAGACATTTTACTGACATGCTACACACATATTACTGAAATTTTACAGACATGTTACAAACATGTTACAGACATATTGCAGACATGTTGCATACATGATGCAGACATGTTACAGACCTGTTACTGAAATTTTACAAACATGTTACAGACATGTTACAGATATGTTACAGACTTGTTACAGACATTTTACTGACATGTAACGGACATGTTACAGACATTTTACTGACATGTTACACACTTATTACTGAAATGTTACAGACATGTTACAAACATGTTACTGACATATTACCGAAATGTTGCATACGTGATGCAGACATATTGCAGACACATTGCAGACATGATGCAGACATGTTACAGAAATTTTACAAACATGTTACAGACATGTTACAGACATGATAAGGACATGTTATAGACATGTTACAGACGTGTTACAGACATGTTACAGACATGTTACAGACATGTTACAGATATATTACAGACATGTTAAGGACATTTTACTGACATGTTACAAACATGTTACAGACAGGTTGCCGACATGTAACAAACATGTTACAGACATAATGCAGACATGTTGCATACATCATGCAGACATGTTGCATACATGATGCAGACATGTTACAAACGTGTTACCGACATGTTGCATACGTGATGCAAACATATTGCAGACGTATTGCAGACATGTTGCATACAGGATGCAGACATGTCATAGACATGATGCGGAAATTTTACTGACATGTTACTGACAGGTTACAGACATGTTACAGACATTTTACTGACATGTTATACACATGTTACTAAAAATGTTACAGACATGCTACAAACATGTTACAGACGTATTGCAGACATGTTGCATACATGATGCAGACATGTTACAGACCTGTTACAGAAATTTTACAAACATATTAAAGACATGTAGCAGACATGTTACAAACATGTTACAGACATGTTACAAACATGTTACAGACATGTTACAAACATGTTACAGACATATTGCAGACATGTATCAGACATGTTACAGACATGATATGGACATGTTTTAGACATGTTACAGACATGTTGCATACGTGATGCAGACATATTGCAGACATGTTACAGTCCTGTTACAGACATTTTACAGACATGTTACAGACATGATAAGGACATGTTATAGACATGTTACAGACATGTTACAGACATGTTACAGATATATTACAGACATGTTAAGGACACGTTACTGACTTGTTATAGACATGTTGCAGACATGTGACAGACATGTTACCGACATGTTACAGACATGTTGCATACGTGATGCAGACATATTGCAGACATGTTACAGACCTGTTACAGACATTTTACGGACATGTTACAGACATGATAAGGACATGATAAGGACATGTTAAAGACATATTACAGTCATGTTACAGACATGTTGCATTTGTGATGCAGATATATTACAGACATGTTACAGACATGTTACTGACATGTTAGAAACATGTTACAGCCAGGTTGCCGACATGTTACAGACATGTTACAAACATGTTAAAGAAATGTTACAAATATGTTACAGACATATTACAGACATGTTACAGACATGTTACAGACATGTTACAGACATTTTACAGACATGATAAGGACATGTTATAGACATGTTACAGACATATTACAGACATGTTACAGACATGTTACAGACATGTTACAGACATGTTACAGATATATTACATATATTACACTGACATATTGCAGACATGTTGCATACGTGATGCAAACATATTGCAGACGTGTTACAGACATTTTAAAGACATGTTACGGACATGATAAGGACATGTTATAGACATGTTACTGACATGTTACAGACATGTTACAGGCATGTTACTGACATATTGCAGACATGTTGCATACGTGATGCAAACATATTGCAGACATGTTACAGACATTTTAAAGACATGTTACGGACATGATAAGGACATGTTATAGACATGTTACTGACATGTTACAGACATGTTACAGGCATGTTACAGACATGTTGCAAACTTGTTACAGAAATGTTGCAGACATGTAACAGACATGTTACTGACATGATAAAGACATGTTATAGACATGTGACAGACATGTTACAGACATGTTGCATACGTGATGCAGATATATTGCAGACATGTTACTGACATGTTACAAACTTGTTTCAGCCAGGTTGCCGATATGTTAAAGAAATGTTACAAACATGTTACAGACATGTTACAGACATGTTACAGACATGTTACAGACATTTTACAGATATGATAAAGACATGTTAAAGACATGTTACAGACATGTTACAGACATTTTACAGATATGATAAGGACATGTTAAAGAAATGTTACAAACATGTTACAGACATGTTACAGACATGTTACAGACATTTTACAGATATGATTAGGACATGTTAAAGACATTTTACAGACATGTTACAGACATATTGCAGTCATGTTACAGACATTTTACAGACATGTTACGGACATGATAAGGACATGTTATAGACATGTTACTGACATGTTACAGACATGTTACAGACATGTTACAGACATTTTACTGACATTCTACACACATATTACTGAAATGTTACAGACATGTTACAAACATGTTACAGACATTTTGCAGACATGTTGCATACATGATGCAGACATGTTACAGACCTGTTATGAAAATTTACAAACATGTTAGAGACATGTTACAGATATGTTACAGACTTGTTACAGACATTTTACTGACATATTACGGACATGTTACAGACATTTTACTGACATGTTACACACTTATTACTGAAATGTTACAGACATGTTAAAAACATGTTACAGACATATTGCAGACATGTTGCATACATTATGCAGACATGTTACTGACATGTTACCGAAATGTTGCATACGTGATGCAGACATATTGCAGAGATATTGCAGACATGTTACAGACATTTTACAGAAATTTTACAGACATGTTACAGACATGTTACAGACATCATAAGGACATGTTATAGACATGTTACAGACGTGTTACAAACATGTTACAGACATGTTACAGACATGTTACAGACATGTTACAGACATGTTACAGACATGTTACAGATATATTACAGACATGTTAAGGACATTTTACTGACATGTTACAAACATGTTACAGACAGGTTGCCGACATGTAACAAACATGTTACAGACATATTGCAGACATGTTGCATACATCATGCAGACATGTTGCATACATGATGCAGACATGTTACAAACGTGTTACCGACATGTTGCATACGTGATGCAAACATATTGCAGACATATTGCAGACATGTTACAGACATGTAACAGAAATTTTTCAGACATGTTCCAGACATGATAAGGACATGTTATAGACATGTTACAGACGTGCTACAGACATGTTACAGACATGTTACAGATATATTACAGACATGCTAAGCACATGTTACTGACATGTTACAAACATGTTACAGCCAGGTTGCCGACATGTAACAAATATGTTGCATACATGATGCAGACATGTTGCATACATGATGCAAACATGTTACAGACATGTTACAAACATGTTATAGACATGTTACAAACATTTTACTGACATGTAACACACATGTTACTGACATGTTACAAACATGTTACAGAAATATTGCAGACATGTTGCATACATGATGCAGACATGTGACAGACATGTTGCAGACATGTTGCAGACATGTTACAGACATGTTACAGAAATTTTTCAGACATGTTCCAGACATGATAAGGACATGTTAAAGACATGTTACAGATATATTACAGACATGCTAAGGACATGTTATAGACATGTTACAGACATGGTTAAGGCATGTTACAGACATGTTACAGACATGTTGCATACGTGATGCAGACATATTGCAGACATGTTACAGTCTTGTTACTGACATGTTACAAACATGTTACAGCCAGGTTGGCGACATATTTAAAACATGTTACCGACATATTGCAGACATGTTGCATACATGATGCAGACATGTTACAGACCTGTTACAGAAATTTTACAAACATGTTAGGGACATGTTACAAACATGTTACAGACATGTTACAGACATGTTACTGACATGTTACAGACATTTTACTGACATGTTACACACATGTTACTGACATGTTACAGACATGTTACTGACATGTTACAGACATGTTACAGACTTTTTACTGATATGTTACACACATGTTACTGACATGTTACATACATGTTACTGACATGTTACAAACATGTTACAGACATGTTACAGACATGTTACAGACATGTTACAGACATATTACAGACATGTTACAGACATGTTACAGACATGTTACAGACATGTTACAGATATATTACAGACATGTTAATGACACGTTACTGACATGTTATAGACATGTTGCAGACATTTTACAGACATGTTACCGACATGTTGCATACGCGATGCAGACATATTGCAGACATGTTACAGACACGATAAGGACATATTATAGACATGTTACAGACATGTTATAGACATGTTACAGACATGTTACAGATATATTGCAGACATGTTAAGGTCACGTCACTGACATGTTACAAACATGTTACATTTTACAGACATGTTAGAGACATGTTACAGACATGTTACAGGCATCTTGCAGACATGTCACAAATATGTTACAGACATGTTACGACATGGTGCATACGTGATGCAGACATGTTGCAGACATGTTACAGACATGTTACAGACATGTTAGCGACATGTTACAGACATGTAACAGACATGTTGAAAACATGTTACAGAAATGTAACAGACATGTTGCAGACATGTAACAGACATGTTACAGACATGATAAGGACATGTTATAGACATGTTACAGACATGTTAAAGACATGTTACAGACATGTTACAGACATGTTGCATACGTGATGCAGACATATTGCAGACATGTTACATACATGTTACTGACATGTTACAAACATGTTACAGCCAGGTTGCCGACATGTTACAGACATATTGCAGACATGTTGAATACATGATGCGGACATGTTACAGACATGTTACCGACATGTTTTAACGTGATGCAGACATATTGCAGAGATGTTACAGACATGTTACTGACATTTTACAAACATGTTACAGCCAGGTTGCCAACATGTTACAAACATGTTACAGACATATTGCTGACATGTTGCATACATGATGCAGACATGTTATAGACATGTTACAGAAATTTTACAGACATGTTACAGACATGTTACAGACATGTAACAGACATGTGGCAAACATGTTACAGAAATGTTGCTGACATGCTACAAACTTGTTACAGATATATTACAGACATGTTAAGGACACGTTACAGGCATATTACCGACAGGTTACAGACATGTTACCGACATGTTTTATTCGTGATGCAGACATTTTACAGACATGTTGCAGACATGTTACAGACATGATAAGGACATGTTATAGACATGTTACAGACATGTTACAGACATGTTACAGACATGTTACAGACATGTTACAGACATGTTACAGATATATTACAGACATGTTAAGGACACGTTACTGACATGTTACACACATGTTACTGACATGTTACAGACATGTTATAAACATGTTACAGACATACTGCAGACATTTTGCATACATGATGCAGACATGTTACAGACATGTTACCGACATATTTTAAAGTGATGCAGACATATTGCAGACATGTTACAGACATGTTACTGACATTTTACAAACATGTTACAGCCAGGTTGCCAACATGTTACAGACATATTGCAGACATGTTGCATACATGATGCAGACATGTTACAGATATGTTACAGACATGTTACAGACATTTTACTGACATGTTACACACATGTTACTGACATGTTACAGACATGTTACAAACATGTTACAGAAATGTTGCAGACATGTTACAAACATGTTACAGACATATTGCAGACATGTATCAGACATGATAAGGACATGTTACAGACATGTTACAGACATTTTACAGACATGATAAGGACATGTTAAAGACATGTTACAGACATGTTACAGACATGTTACAGACATGTTACAGACATGTAACAGACATGTTACAGATGTATTACATATATTACACTGACATATTGCAGAAATGTTGCATACGTGATGCAAACATATTGCAGACATGTTACAGACATTTTAAAGGCATGCTACGGAAATGATAAGGACATGTTACTGACATGTTACAGACATGTTACAGGCATGTTACTGACATATTGCAGACATGTTGCATACGTGATGCAAACATATTGCAGACATGTTACAGACATTTTAAAGACTTGTTACGGACATGATAAGGACATGATAAGGACATGTTATAGACATGTTACTGACATGTTACAGACATGTTACAGGCATGTTACAGACATGTTGCAAACTTGTTACAGAAATGTTGCAGACATGTAACAGACATGTTACTGACTTGATAAGGACATGTTATAGACATGTGACAGACATGTTACAGACATGTTGCATACGTGATGCAGATATTTTGCAGACATGTTACTGACATGTTACAAACTTGTTTCAGCCAGGTTGCCGATATGTAAAAGAAATGTTACAAACATGTTACAGACATGTTACAGACATGTTACAGACATGTTACAGACATGTTACAGACATGTTACAGACATTTTAAAGATTTGATAAGGACATGTTACAGACATGTTACAGACATGTTTCAGACATGTTACAGACATGTTACAGACATGTTACAGATATATTACAGTCATGTTAAAGACATGTTACTGACATATTGCAGACATGTTGCATACGTGATGCAAACATATTGCAGTCATGTTACAGACATTTTACAGACATGTTACGGACATGATAAGGACATGTTATAGACATGTTACTGACATGTAACAGACATGTTACAGACATTTTACTGACATGCTACACACATGTTACTGAAATGTTACAGACATGTTACAAACATGTTACAGACATATTGCAGACACGTTGCATACATGATGCAGACATGTTACAGACCTGTTACAGACATTTACAAACATGTTACAGACATGTTACAGACATGTTACAGACATTGTTACAGACATTTACTGACATATTACAATGTTACAGACATTTACAGACATTTACAACATGTTACAACATGTTACAGACATGTTAAAAACATGTTCAGACATATTGCAGACATGTTCATACAGATGCAACATGTTACAGACATGTTACGAATATTGCAACGTGATGCAGACATATTGCAGACATGTTACAGACATGTTACAGAAATTTTACAACATGTTACAGACATGTTACAGACATGTTAAGACATGTTACAGACTATAATTTACAAACATGTTATAGACATGTTACAGACATGTTACAGACATGTTACAGACATGTTAAGGACATTTTACTGACATGTTACAAACATGTTACAGCCAGGTTGCCGACATGTAACAAACATGTTATAGACATATTGCAGACATGTTGCATACATCATGCAGACATGTTGCATACATGATGCAGATATGTTACAAACGTGTTACCGACATGTTGCATACGTGATGCAAACATATTGCAGACATATTGCAGACATGTTACAGACATGTTACAGAAATTTTTCAGACATGTTCCAGACATGATAAGGACATGTTATAGACATGTTACAGACGTGCTACAGACATGTTACAGACATGTTACAGACATGTTACAGATATATTACAGACATGCTAAGGACATGTTACTGACATGTTACAAACATGTTACAGCCAGGTTGCCGACATGTAACAAATATGTTACAGACATATTGCAGACATGTTGCATACATGATGCAGACATGTTGCATACATGATGCAAACATGTTACAGACATGTTACAAACATGTTATAGACATGTTACAAACATTTTACTGACATGTAACACACATGTTACTGACATGTTACAGACATGTTACAAACATGTTACAGAAATATTGCAGACATGTTGCATACATGATGCAGACATGTGACAGACATGTTGCAGACATGTTGCAGACATGTTGCAGACATGTTGCAGACATGTTACAGACATGTTACAGAAATTTTTCAGACATGTTCCAGACATGATAAGGACATGTTAAAGACATGTTACAGATATATTACAGACATGCTAAGAACATGTTATAGACATGTTACAGACATAGTTAAGGCATGTTACAGACATGTTACAGACATGTTGCATACGTGATGCAGACATATTGCAGACATGTTACAGACTTGTTACTGACATGTTACAAACATGTTAGAGCCAGGTTGCCGACATGTTAAAAACATGTTACCGACATATTGCAGACATGTTGCAAACATGATGCAGACATGTTACAGACCTGTTACAGAAATTTTACAAACATGTTAGGGACATGTTACAAACATGTTACAGACATGTTACAGACATGTTACAGACATTTTACTGACATGTTACAGACATGTTACAGACTTTTTACTGACATGTTACACACATGTTACTGACATGTTACAGACATGTTACTGACATGTTACAAACATGTTACAGCCAGGTTGCCGACATGTTACAAACATGTTACAGACATATTGCAGACATGTTGCATACATGATGCAGACATGTCATAGACTTGTTGCGGAAATTTTACAGATATGTTACTGACATGTTACAAACATTTTACAGACATTTTACTGACATGTTATACACATGTTACTGAAATGTTACAGACATGTTACAAAGATGTTACAGACGTATTGCAGACATGTTGCATACATGATGCAGACATGTTACTGACATGTTACCGAAATATTGCATACGTGATGCAGACATATTGCAGACATGTTACAGACATGTTGCAAAAATTTTACAGACATGTTACAGACATGTTACAGACATGATAAGGACATGTTATAGACATGTTACAGACGTATTACAGACATGTTACAAACATGTTACAGACATGTTACAGACATGTTACAGATATATTACAGACATGTTAAGGACATTTTACTGACATGTTACAAACATGTTACAGCCAGGTTGCCGACATGTAACAAACATGTTATAGACATATTGCAGACATGTTGCATACATCATGCAGACATGTTGCATACATGATGCAGATATGTTACAAACGTGTTACCGACATGTTGCATACGTGATGCAAACATATTGCAGACATATTGCAGACATGTTACAGACATGTTACAGAAATTTTTCAGACATGTTCCAGACATGATAAGGACATGTTATAGACATGTTACAGACGTGCTACAGACATGTTACAGACATGTTACAGACATGTTACAGACATGTTACAGATATATTACAGACATGCTAAGGACATGTTACTGACATGTTACAAACATGTTACAGCCAGGTTGCCGACATGTAACAAATATGTTACAGACATATTGCAGACATGTTGCATACATGATGCAGACATGTTGCATACATGATGCAAACATGTTACAGACATGTTACAAACATGTTATAGACATGTTACAAACATTTTACTGACATGTAACACACATGTTACTGACATGTTACAGACATGTTACAAACATGTTACAGAAATATTGCAGACATGTTGCATACATGATGCAGACATGTGACAGACATGTTGCAGACATGTTGCAGACATGTTGCAGACATAATACAGACATGTTACAGAAATTTTTCAGACATGTTCCAGACATGATAAGGACATGTTAAAGACATGTTACAGATATATTACAGACATGCTAAGGACATGTTATAGACATGTTACAGACATAGTTAAGGCATGTTACAGACATGTTACAGACATGTTGCATACGTGATGCAGACATATTGCAGACATGTTACAGACTTGTTACTGACATGTTACAAACATGTTAGAGCCAGGTTGCCGACATGTTAAAAACATGTTACCGACATATTGCAGACATGTTGCATACATGATGCAGACATGTTACAGACCTGTTACAGAAATTTTACAAACATGTTAGGGACATGTTACAAACATGTTACAGACATGTTACAGACATGTTACAGACATTTTACTGACATGTTACAGACATGTTACAGACTTTACACTTTACTGACATGTTACACACATGTTACTGACATGTTACAGACATGTTACTGACATGTTACAAACATGTTACAGCCAGGTTGCCGACATGTTACAAACATGTTACAGACATATTGCAGACATGTTGCATACATGATGCAGACATGTCATAGACTTGTTGCGGAAATTTTACAGATATGTTACTGACATGTTACAGACATGTTACAGACATTTTACTGACATGTTATACACATGTTACTGAAATGTTACAGACATGTTACAAAGATGTTACAGACGTATTGCAGACATGTTGCATACATGATGCAGACATGTTACAGACCTGTTACAGAAATTTTACAAACATGTTAAAGACATGTTGCAGACATGTTACAAACATGTTACAGACATGTTACAAACATGTTACAGACATGTTACAAACATGTTACAGACAAATTGCAGACATGTATCAGACATGTTACAGACATGATATGGACATGTTTTAGACATGTTACAGACATGTTGCATACGTGATGCAGACATATTGCAGACATGTTACAGTCCTGTTACAGACATTTTACAGACATGTTACAGACATGATAAGGACATGTTATAGACATGTTACAGACATGTTACAGACATGTTACAGACATGTTACAGATATATTACACACATGTTAAGGACACGTTACTGACATGTTATAGACATGTTGCAGAAATGTTACAGACATGTTACCGACATGTTACAGACATGTTGCATACGTGATGCAGACATATTGCAGACATGTTACAGACCTGTTACAGACATTTTACAGACATGTTACAGACATGATAAGGACATGTTATAGACATGTTACAGACATGTTACAGACATGTTACAGACATGTTACAGACATGTTACAGACATGTTACAGATATATTACAGACATGTTAATGACACGTTACTGACATTTTATAGACATGTTGCAGACATTTTACAGACATGTTACCGACATGTTGCATACGCGATGCAGACATATTGCAGACATGTTACAGACACGATAAGGACATATTATCGACATGTTACAGACATGTTATAGACATGTTACAGACATGTTACAGACATGTTACAGATATATTGCAGACAAGTTAAGGTCACGTTACTGACATGTTACAAACATGTTACATTTAACAGACATATTAGAGACATGTTACAGACATGTTACAGGCATCTTGCAGACATGTCACAAATATGTTACAGACATGTTACGACATGGTGCATACGTGATGCAGACATATTGCAGACATGTTACAGACACGATAAGGACATATTATCGACATGTTACAGACATGTTATAGACATGTTACAGACATGTTACAGATATATTGCAGACAAGTTAAGGTCACGTTACTGACATGTTACAAACATGTTACATTTAACAGACATATTAGAGACATGTTGCAGACATGTAACAGACATGTTACAGACATGATAAGGACATGTTATAGACATGTTACAGACATGTTAAAGACATGTAACAGACATGTTACAGACATGTTGCATACGTGATGCAGACATATTGCAGACATATTGCAGACATGTTGCATACATGATGCAGACATGTTATAGACATGTTACAGACATTTTACAGACATTTTACTGACATGTTACACACATGTTACTGACATGTTACAGACATGTTATAAACATGTTACAGACATACTGCAGACATGTTGAATACATGATGCAGACATGTTACAGACATGTTACCGACATGTTTTAACGTGATGCAGACATATTGCAGACATGTTACAGACATGTTACTGACATTTTACAAACATGTTACAGCCAGGTTGCCAACATGTTACAAACATGTTACAGACATATTGCTGACATGTTGCTTACATGATGCAGACATGTTATAGACATGTTACAGAAATTTTACAGACATATTACAGACATGTTACAGACATGTTACAGACATGTAACAGACATGTGGCAAACATGTTACAGAAATGTTGCTGACATGCTACAAACTTGTTACAGATATATTACAGACATGTTAAGGACACGTTACAGGCATATTACCGACAGGTTACAGACATGTTACCGACATGTTTTATTCGTGATGCAGACATTTTACAGACATGTTGCAGACATGTTACAGACATGATAAGGACATGTTATAGACATGTTACAGACATGTTACAGACATGTTACAGACATGTTACAGACATGTTACAGACATGTTACAGATATGTTACAGACATGTTACAGACATGTTACAGACATGTTACAAACATGTTACTGACATGTTTACAGAGACATGTTAGACATGTTACAGACATGTTACAGACATGTTACAGACATGTTACAGACATGTTACAGACATGTTACAAACATGTTACAGAAATGTTGCAGACATGTTACAAACATGTTACAGACATATTGCAGACATGTATCAGACATGTTACAGACATGATAAGGACATGTTATAGACATGTTACAGACATGTTACAAACATGTTACAGACATATTGCAGACATGTTGCATACATGATGCAGACATGTTACTGACATGATGCAGACATGTTACTGACATGTTACAGACATGTTACACACATGTTTCTGACCTGTTACAGACATGTTACAAACATGTTAAAGAAATGTTACAAATATGTTACAGACATATTACAGACATGTTACAGACATGTTACACACATGTTACAGACATGTTACAGACATTTTACAGACATGATAAGGACATGTTAAAGACATGTTACAGACATGTTACAGACATGCTACAGACATGTTACAGACATGTTACAGATGTATTACATATATTACACTGACATATTGCAGAAATGTTGCATACGTGATGCAAACATATTGCAGACATGTTACAGACATTTTAAAGACATGTTACGGACATGATAAGGACATGTTATAGACATGTTACTGACATGTTACAGACATGTTACAGACATACTGCAGACATGTTGAATACATGATGCAGACATGTTACAGACATGTTACCGACATGTTTTAACGTTATGCAGACATATTGCAGACATGTTACAGACATGTTACTGACATTTTACAAACATGTTACAACCAGGTTGCCAACATGTGGCAAACATGTTACAGAAATGTTGCTGACATGCTACAAACTTGTTACAGATATATTACAGACATGTTAAGGACACGTTACAGGCATATTACCGACAGGTTACAGACATGTTACAGACATGTTGAAAACATGTTACAGAAATGTAACAGACATGTTGCAGACATGTAACAGACATGTTACAGACATGATAAGGACATGTTATAGACATGTTACAGACATGTTAAAGACATATTACAGACATGTTACAGACATGTTGCATACGTGATGCAGACATATTGCAGACATGTTACATACATGTTTCTGACATTTTACAAACATGTTACAGCCAGGTTGCCAACATGTTACAGACATATTGCAGACATGTTGCATGCATGATGCAGACATGTTACAGATATGTTACAGACATGTTACAGACATTTTACTGACATGTTACACACATGTTACTGACATGTTACAGACATGTTACAAACATGTTACAGAAATGTTGCAGACATGTTACAAACATGTTACAGACATATTGCAGACATGTATCAGACATGTAACAGACATGATAAGGACATGTTATAGACATGTTACAGACATGTTACAAACATGTTACAGACATATTGCAGACATGTTGCATACATGATGCAGACATGTTACTGACATGATGCAGACATGTTACTGACATGTTACAGACATGTTACACACATGTTACTGACCTGTTACAGACATGTTACAAACATGTTAAAAAAATGTTACAAATATGTTACAGACATATTACAGACATGTTACAGACATGTTACAGACATGTTACAGACATTTTACAGACATGATAAGGACATGTTAAAGACATGTTACAGACATGTTACAGACATGCTACCGACATGTTACAGACATGTTACAGATGTATTACATATATTACACTGACATGTTGCAGAAATGTTGCATACGTGATGCAAACATATTGCAGACATGTTACAGACATTTTAAAGACATGTTACGGACATGATAAGGACATGTTATAGACATGTTACTGACATGTTACAGACATGTTACAGGCATGTTACTGACATATTGCAGACATGTTGCATACGTGATGCAAACATATTGCAGACATGTTACAGACATTTTAAAGACATGTTGCATACATGATGCAGACGTGTTACAGACCTGTTACTGAAATTTTACAAACATGTTACAGACATGTTACAGATATGTTACAGACTTGTTACAGACATTTTACTGACATGTTACGGACATGTTATAGACATTTTACTGACATGTTACACACTTATTACTGAAATGTTACAGACATGTTACAAACATGTTACAGACATATTGCAGACATGTTGCATACATGATGCAGACATGTTACTGACATGTTACCGAAATGTTGCATACGTGATGCAGACATATTGCAGACATATTGCAGACATGTTACAGACATTTTACTGACATGTTACACACATGTTACTGACATGTTACAGACATGTTACAAACATGTTACAGACATATTGCACATGATGCAGACATGTCATAGACATGTTGCGGAAATTTTACAGACATGTTACTGACATGTTACAGACATGTTACAGACATTTTACTGACATGTTACACACATGTTACTGAAATGTTACAGACATGTTACAAACATGTTACAGACGTATTGCAGACATGTTGCATATATGATGCAGACATGTTACAGACCTGTTACAGAAATTTTACAAACATGTTAAAGACATGTTGCAGACATGTTACAAACATGTTACAGACATGTTACAAACATGTTACATACATGTTACAAACATGTTACAGACATGTTACAAACATGTTACAGACATATTGCAGACATGTATCAGACATGTTACAGACATGATAAGGACATGTTTTAGACATGTTGCATACGTGATGCAGACATATTGCAGACATGTTACAGTCCTGTTACAGA
The DNA here is from genome assembly GCA_018904035.1 of Zaprionus ornatus. Classification (NCBI taxonomy): domain Eukaryota; kingdom Metazoa; phylum Arthropoda; class Insecta; order Diptera; family Drosophilidae; genus Zaprionus; species Zaprionus ornatus. The sequence continues at coordinate 235,835 of JAEIFZ010000285.1, read as the reverse complement.
CATTTTACAGACATGTTACAGACATGATAAGGACATGTTATAGACATGTTACAGACATGTTACAGACATGTTACAGATATGTTACAGATATATTAAAGACATGTTAAGGACACGTTACTGACATGTTATAGACATGTTACAGACATGTTACAAACATGTTACATACATGTTACAAACATGTTACAGACATGTTACAAACATGATACAGACATATTGCAGACATGTATCAGACATGTTACAGTCATGATATGGACATGTTTTAGACATGTTACAGACATGTTGCATACGTGATGCAGACATATTGCAGACATGTTACAGACCTGTTACAGACATTTTACAGACATGATACAGACATGATAGGGACATGGTATAGACATGTTACAGACATATTACAGTCATGTTACAGACATGTTACAGACATGTTACAGACATTTTACAGACATGATATGGACATATTATAGACATGTTACAGACATGTTACAGACATGTTACATACATGTTACAGACATGTTACAGACATGTTACAGACATGTTGCATTTGTGATGCAGATATATTGCAGACATGTTACTGACATGTTAGAAACATGTTACAGCCGAGTTGCCGACATGTTACAGACATGTTACAGACATGTTACAAACATGTTAAAGAAATGTTACAAATATGTTACAGACATATTACAGACATGTTACAAACATGTTACATACATGTTACAGACATGTTACAGACATGTTACAGACATTTTACAGACATGATAAGGACATGTTAAAGACATGTTATAGACATGTTACAGACATGTTACAGATATGTTACAGACATGTTACAGATATATTACATATATTACACTGACATATTGCAGAAATGTTGCATACGTGATGCAAACATATTGCAGACATGTTACAGACATTTTAAAGACATGTTACGGACATGATAAGGACATTTTATAGTCATGTTACAGACATATTACAGTCATGTTACAGACATGTTACAGACATGTTACAGACATTTTACAGACATGATATGGACATATTATAGACATGTTACAGACATGTTACAGACATGTTACAGACATGTTGCATTTGTGATGCAGATATATTGCAGACATGTTACTGACATGTTAAAGAAATGTTACAAATATGTTACAGACATATTACAGACATGTTACAGACATGTTACAGATATGTTACAGACATGTTACAGACATGTTACAGACATGTTACAGACATGTTACAGACATTTTAGAGACATGATAAGGACATGTTAAAGACATGTTACAGACATGTTACAGACATGTTACAGACATGTTACAGATATGTTACAGACATGTTACAGATATATTACATATATTACACTGACATATTGCAGAAATGTTGCATACGTGATGCAAACATATTGCAGACATGTTACAGACATTTTAAAGACATGTTACGGACATGATAAGGACATATTATAGACATGTTACTGACATGTTACAGACATGTTACAGGCATGTTACAGACATGTTGCAAACTTGTTACAGAAATTTTGCAGACATGTAACAGACATGTTACTGACATGATAAGGACATGTTATAGACATGTGACAGACATGTTACAGACATGTTGCATACGTGATGCAGATATATTGCAGACATGTTACTGACATGTTACAAACTTGTTTCAGCCAGGTTGCCGATATGTTAAAGAAATGTTACAAACATGTTACAGACATGTTACAGACATGTTGCAGAACTGTTACAGACATTTTACAGATATGATAAGGACATGTTAAAGGCATGTTACAGACATGTTACAGACATGTTACAAACATGTTACATACATGTTACAAACAAGTTACAGACATGTTACAAACATGTTACAGACATATTGCAGACATGTATCAGACATGTTACAGACATGATAAGGACATGTTTTAGACATGTTACAGACATGTTGCATACGTGATGCAGACATATTGCAGACATGTTACAGTCCTGTTACAGACATTTTACAGACTTGTTACAGATATGATAAGGACATGTTATAGACATGTTACAGACATATTACAGTCATGTTACAGACATTTTACAGACATGATAAGGACATGTTATAGACATGTTACAGACATGTTACAGACATGTTGCATTTGTGATGCAGATATATTGCAGACATGTTACAGACATGTTACTGACATGTTACTGACATGTTAGAAACATGTTACAGCCAGGTTGCCGACATGTTACAGACATGTTACAGACATGTTACAAACATGTTAAAGAAATGTTACAAATATGTTACAGACATATTACAGACATGTTACAGACATGTTACAGACATGTTACAGACATGTTACAGACATTTTACAGACATGATAAGGACATGTTACAGACATGTTACAGACATGTTACAGTTATGTTACAGACATGTTACAGACATGTTACAGACATGTTACAGACATGTTACTGACATGTTATAGATATATTACATATATTACACTGACATATTGCAGAAATGTTGCATACGTGATGCATACATATTGCAGACATGTTACAGACATTTTAAAGACATGTTACGGACATGATAAGGACATGTTATAGACATGTTACTGACATGTTACAGACATGTTACAGGCATGTTACTGACATATTGCAGACATATTGCATACGTGATGCAAACATATTGCAGACATGTTACAGACATTTTAAAGACATGTTACGGACATGATAAGGACATGTTATAGACATGTTACTAACATGCTACAGACATGTTACAGGCATGTTACAGACATGTTGCAAACTTGTTACAGAAATGATGCAGACATGTAACAGACATGTTACTGACATGATAAGGACATGTTATAGACATTTGACAGACATGTTACAGACATGTTGCATACGTGATGCAGATATATTGCAGACATTTTACTAACATGCTACAAACTTGTTTCAGCCAGGTTGCCGATATGTTAAAGAAATGTTACAAACATGCTACAGACATGTTACAGACATGTTACAGACATGTTACAGAAATGTTACAGACATTTTACAGATATGATAAGGACATGTTAAAGACATGTTACAGACATGTTACAGACATGTTTCAGACATGTTACAGACATGTTACAGACATGTTACAGATATATTACAGTCATGTTAAAGACATGTTACTGGCATATTGCAGACATGTTGCATACGTGATGCAGACATATTGCAGACATGTTACAGACATTTTACAGACATGTTACGGACATGATAAGGACATGTTATAGACATGTTACTGACATGTTACAGACATGTTACAGGCATTTTACTGACATGCTACACACGTATAACTGAAATGTTACAGACATGTTACAAACATGTTACAAACATGTTACAGACATATTGCAGACATGTTGCATACATGATGCAGACATGTTACAGACCTGTTACTGAAATTTTACAAACATGTTACAGACATGTTACAGATATGTTACAGACTTGTTACAGACATTTTACTGACATGTTACGGACATGTTACAGACATTTTACTGACATGTTACAAACTTATTACTGAAATGTTACAGACATGTTACAAACATGTTACAGACATATTGCAGACATGTTGCAGACATGTTACAGACATGTTACAGAAATTTTTCAGACATGTTCCAGACATGATAAGGACATGTTAAAGACATATTATAGACATGTTACAGACATGGTTAAGGCATGTTACAGACATGTTGCATACGTGATGCAGACATATTGCAGACATGTTACAGACTTGTTACTGACATGTTACAAACATGTTACAGCCAGGTTGCCGACATGTAACAAACATGTTGCATACATGATGCAGACATGTTACTGACATGTTACCGAAATGTTGCATACGTGATGCAGACATATTGCAGACATATTGCAGACATGTTACAGACATGTTACAGAAATTTTACAGACATGTTACAGACATGATAAGGACATGTTATAGACATGTTACAGACGTGTTACAGACATGTTACAGACATGTTACAGACATGTTACAGATATATTACAGACATGTTAAGGACATTTTACTTACATGTTACAAACATGTTACAGCCAGGTTGCCGACATGTAACAAACATGTTACAGACATATTGCAGACATGTTGCATACATCATGCAAACATGTTGCATACATGATGCAGACATGTTACAAACGTGTTACCGACATGTTGCATACGTGATGCAAACATATTGCAGACATATTGCAGACATGTTACAGAAATTTTTCAGACATGTTCCAGACATGATAAGGACATGTTATAGACATGTTACATACGTGCTACAGACATGTTACAGACATGTTACAGATATATTACAGATATGTTAAGGACATGTTACTGACATGTTACAAACATGTTACAGCCAGGTTGCCGACATGTAACAAATATGTTACAGACATATTGCAGACATGTTGCATACATGATGCAGACATGTTGCATACATGATGCAAACATGTTACAGACATGTTACGAACATGTTATAGACATGTTACAAACATTTTACTGACATGTAACACACATGTTACTGACATGTTACAGACATGTTACAAACATGTTACAGAAATATTGCAGACATGTTGCATACATGATGTGACAGACATATTGCAGACATGTTGCAGACATGTTACAGACATGTTACAGAAATTTTTCAGACATGTTCCAGACATGATAAGGACATGTTAAAGACATATTATAGACATGTTACAGACATGGTTAAGGCATGTTACAGACATGTTGCATACGTGATGCAGACATATTGCAGACATGTTACAGACTTGTAACTGACATGTTACAAACATGTTACAGCCAGGTTGCCGACATGTTACAAACATGTCACCGACATATTGCAGACATGTTGCATACATGATGCAGACATGTTACAGACCTGTTACAGAAATTTTACAAACATGTTAGGGACATCTTACAAACATGTTACAGACATGTTACAGACATGTTACAGACATGTTACAGACATTTTACTGACATGTTACACACATGTAACTGACGTGTTACAAACATGTTACTGACATGTTACAGACATGTTACTGACATGTTACAGACATGTTACAGACTTTTTACTGACATGTTACAGACTGTCTGCTGTCTATCAGACATGTTACAGACTGTTGCTGCTGTTTACATCTGTTCGACATGTTGCTGACATTTTACTGACATGTTACAGACATGTTACAGACATGTTAGAGACATTTTACTGACATGTTACACACATGTTAGTGACATGTTACAGACATGTTACTGACATGTTACAGACATGTTACTGACATGTTACAGACATGTTACAGACTTTTTACTGACATGTTACACACCTGTTACTGACATGTTACAGACATGTTACTGCCATGTTACCTACATGTTACAGCCAGGTTGCCGACATGTTACAAACATGTTACAGACATATTGCAGACATGTTGCATACATGATGCAGACATGTCATAGACATGTTGCGGAAATTTTACAGACATGTTACTGACAGGTTACAGACATGTTACAGACATTTTACTGACATGTTGTACACATGTTACTGAAATGTTACAGACATGTTACAAACATGTTACAGACGTATTGCAGACATGTTGCATACATGATGCACACATGTTACAGACCTGTTACAGAAATTTTACAAACATGTTAAAGACATGTTGCAGACATGTTACAAACATGTTACAGACATGTTACAAACATGTTACAGACATATTGCAGACATGTATCAGACATGTTACAGACATGATATGGACATGTTTTAGACATGTTACAGACATGTTGCATACGTGATGCAGACATATTGCAGACATGTTACAGTCCTGTTACAGACATTTTACAGACATGTTACAGACATGATAAGGACATGTTTTAGACATGTTACAGACATGTTGCATACGTGATGCAGATATATTGCAGACATGTTACTGACATGTTACAAACTTGTTTCAGCCAGGTTGCCGATATGTTAAAGAAATGTTACAAACATGTTACAGACATGTTACAGACATGTTACAGACATGTTACAGACAATTTACAGATATGATAAGGACATGTTAAAGACATGTTACAGACATGTTACAGACATGTTTCAGACATTCTACAGACATGTTACAGACATATTACAGATATATTACAGTCATGTTAAAGACATGTTACTGACATATTGCAGACATGTTGCATACGTGATGCAAACATATTGCAGTCATGTTACAGACATTTTACAGACATGTTACGGACATGATAAGGACATGTTATAGACATGTTACTGACATGTTACAGACATGTTACAGACATGTTACAGACATTTTACTGACATGCTACACACATATTACTGAAATGTTACAGACATGTTACAAACATGTTACAGACATATTGCAGACATGTTGCATACATTATGCAGACATGTTACAGACCTGTTACTGAAATTTTACAAACATGTTACAGACATGTTACAGATATGTTACAGACTTGTTACAGACATTTTACTGACATATTACGGACATGTTACAGACATTTTACTGACATGTTACACACTTATTACTGAAATGTTACAGACATGTTAAAAACATGTTACAGACATATTGCAGACATGTTGCATACATGATGCAGACATGTTACTGACATGTTACCGAAATGTTGCATACGTGATGCAGACATATTGCAGACATATTGCAGACATGTTACAGACATGTTACAGAAATTTTACAGACATGTTATAGACATGTTACAGACGTGTTACAGACATGTTACAGACATGTTACAGACATGTTACAGACATGTTACAGACATGTTACAGACATGTTACAGACATGTTACAGATATATTACAGACATGTTAAGGACATTTTACTGACATGTTACAAACATGTTACAGCCAGGTTGCCGACATGTAACAAATATGTTACAGACATATTGCAGACATGTTGCATACATGATGCAGACATGTTGCATACATGATGCAAACATGTTACAGACATGTTACGAACATGTTATAGACATGTTACAAACATTTTACTGACATGTAACACACATGTTACTGACATGTTACAGACATGTTACAAACATGTTACAGAAATATTGCAGACATGTTGCATACATGATGCAGACATGTGACAGACATGTTGCAGACATGTTGCAGACATGTTACAGACATGTTACAGAAATTTTTCAGACATGTTCCAGACATGATAAGGACATGTTAAAGACATGTTACAGATATATTACAGACATGCTAAGGACATGTTATAGACATGTTACAGACATGGTTAAGGCATGTTACAGACATGTTACAGACATGTTGCATACGTGATGCAGACATATTGCAGACATGTTACAGACTTGTTACTGACATGTTACAAACATGTTACAGCCAGGTTGCCGACATGTTAAAAACATGTTACCGACATATTGCAGACATGTTGCATACATGATGCAGACATGTTACAGACCTGTTACAGAAATTTTACAAACATGTTAGAGACATGTTACAAACATGTTACAGACATGTTACAGACATGTTACAGACATTTTACTGACATGTTACACACATGTTACTGACATGTTACAGACATGTTACAGACATGTTACAGACATGTTACAGACATGTTACAGACTTTTTACTGACATGTTACACACATGTTACTGACATGTTACAGACATGTTACTGACATGTTACAAACATGTTACAGCCAGGTTGCCGACATGTTACAAACATGTTACAGACATATTGCAGACATGTTGCATACATGATGCAGACATGTCATAGATTTGTTGCGGAAAATTTACAGACATGTTACTGACATGTTACAGACATGTTACAGACATTTTACTGATATGTTATACACATGTTACTGAAATGATACAGACATGTTACAAACATGTTACAGACGTATTGCAGACATGTTGCATACATGATGCAGACATGTTACAGACCTGTTACAGAAATTTTACAAACATGTTAAAGACATGTTGCAGACATGTTACAAACATGTTACAGACAAATTGCAGACATGTATCAGACATGTTACAGACATGATATGGACATGTTTTAGACATGTTACAGACATGTTGCATACGTGATGCAGACATATTGCAGACATGTTGCAGACATGTTACAAACATGTTGCAGACATGTTACAAACATGTTACAGACATGTTACAAACATGTTACAGACATGTTACAAACATGTTACAGACAAATTGCAGACATGTATCAGACATGTTACAGACATGATATGGACATGTTTTAGACATGTTACAGACATGTTGCATACGCGATGCAGACATATTGCAGACATGTTACAGACACGATAAGGACATATTATAGACATGTTACAGACATGTTATAGACATGTTACAGACATGTTACAGATATATTGCAGACATGTTAAGGTCACGTTACTGATATGTTACAAACATGTTACATTTTACAGACATGTTAGAGACATGTTACAGGCATCTTGCAGACATGTCACAAATATGTTACAGACATGTTACGAAATGGTGCATACGTGATGCAGACATGTTGCAGACATGTTACAGACATGTTACAGACATGTTACAGACATGTTAGCGACATGTTACAGACATGTAACAGACATGTTGCAAACATGTTACAGAAATGTAACAGACATGTTGCAGACATGTAACAGACATGTTACAGACATGATAAGGACATGTTATAGACATGTTACAGACATGTTAAAGACATGTTACAGACATGTTACAGACATGTTGCATACGTGATGCAGACATATTGCAGACATGTTACATACATGTTACTGACATGTAACAAACATGTTACAGCCAGGTTGCCGATATGTTACAGACATATTGCAGACATGTTGCATACATGATGCAGACATGTTATAGACATGTTACAGACATTTTACAGACAATTTACTGACATGTTACATACATGTTACTGACATGTTACAGACATGTTATAAACGTGTTACAGACATACTGCAGACATGTTGAATACATGATGCAGACATGTTACAGACATGTTACCGACATGTTTTAACGTGATGCAGACATATTGCAGACATGTTACAGACATGTTACTGACATTTTACAAACATGTTACATACATATTGCTGACATGTTGCATACATGATGCAGACATGTTATAGACATGTTACAGAAATTTTACAGACATGTTACTGACATGTTACAGACATGTTACAGACATGTTACAGACATGTAACAGACATGTGGCAAACATGTTACAGAAATGTTGCTGACATGCTACAAACTTGTTACAGATATATTACAGACATGTTAAGGACACGTTACAGGCATATTACCGACAGGTTACAGACATGTTACCGACATGTTTTATTCGTGATGCAGACATTTTACAGACATGTTGCAGACATGTTACAGACATGATAAGGACATGTTATAGACATGTTACAGACATGTTACAGACATGTTACAGACATGTTACAGACATGTTGCATACGTGCTGCAGACATATTGCGGACATGTTACATACATGATGCAGACATGTTATAGACATGTTACAGAAATTTTACAGACATGTTACTGACATGTTACAGACATTTTACTGACATGTTACACACATGTTACTGAAATGTTACAGACATGTTGAAAACATGTTACAGACATATTGCAGACATGTGGCATACATGATGCAGACAAGTTACAGACATGTTACAGAAATTTTAAAAACATGGTACAGACATGTTACAAACTTTTTACTGACATGTTACAGACATGTTACAGACATGTTACAGACATTTTACTGACATGTTACACACATGTTACTGACATATTACAGGCATGTTAGAAACATGTGACAGACATATTCCAGACATGTTGCATACATGATGCAGACATGTTACAGACATGTTACCGACATGTTTTAACGTGATGCAGACATATTGCAGACATGTTTCAGACATGTTACTGACATATTACAAACATGTTACAGCCAGGTTGCCGACATGTTACAAACATGTTACAGACATAATGCAGACATGTTGCATACATGATGCAGACATGTTACCGACATGATGCAGACATGTGACTGACATGTTACAGACATGTTACAGACATGTTACAGACATGTAACAGACATGTTACAAACATGTTACAAACATTTTATAGACATGTTACAAACATGTGACAGACATGTTACAGACATATTGCAGACATGTTGCATACATGATGCAGACATGTTACAGACATGTTACAAACATGTTACAGACATATTGCAGACATGTTGCACACATGATGCAGACATATTGCATACATGATGCAGACATGTTACAGATATGTTACAGACATGTGACAGACATGTTACAGACATGTTACAGACATGTTACAGACATGTTACACACATGTTACAGACATGTAACAGACATGTTACAGACATGATAAGGACATTTTATAGACATGTTACACACATGTTAAAGACATGTTACAGACATGTTGCATACCTCATGCAGACATATTGCAGACATGTTACAGACATGCTACTAACATGTTACAAACATGTTACAGCCAGGTTGCCGACATGTTACAAACATGTTACACACATATTGCAGACATGTTGCATACATGATGCAGACATGTTACAGACATGTTACAGACATGTTACAGACATGTTACTGACATGTTACAAACATGTTACAGCCAGGTTGCCGACATGTTACAAACATGTTACAGACATATTGCAGACATGTTGCATACATGATGCAGACATGTTACAGACCTGTTACAGAAATTTTACAAACATGTTAGGGACATGTTACAGACATGTTACAGACATGTTACAGACATGTTACAGACATTTTACTGACATTTTACTGACATGTTACAAACATGTTACTGACATGTCACAAACATGTTACAGCCAGGTTGCCGACATGTTACAAACATGTTACAGACATATTGCAGACATTTTGCATACATGATGCAGACATGTCATAGACATGTTACGGAAATTTTACAGACATGTTACTGACATGTTACAGACATGTTACAGACATTTTACTGACATGTTACAAACATGTTACAGCCAGGTTGCCGACATGTTACAAACATGTTACAGACATATTGCAGACATGTTGCATACATGATGCAGACATGTTACAGACCTGTTACAGAAATTTTACAAACATGTTAGGGACATGTTACAGACATGTTACAGACATGTTACAGACATGTTACAGACATTTTACTGACATTTTACTGACATGTTACAAACATGTTACTGACATGTCACAAACATGTTACAGCCAGGTTGCCGACATGTTACAAACATGTTACAGACATATTGCAGACATTTTGCATACATGATGCAGACATGTCATAGACATGTTACGGAAATTTTACAGACATGTTACTGAAATGTTACAGACATGTTACAAACATGTTACAGACATATTGCAGACAAGTTGCATACATCATGCAGACATGTTACAGACCTGTTACAGAAATTTTAAAAACATGTTAAAGACATGTTGCAGACATGTTACAAACATGTTACAGACATATTGCAGACATGTATCAGACATGTTACAGACATAATAAGGACATGTTATAGACATGTTACAGACATGTTACAGACATGTTGCATACGTGATGCAGATATGATACAGACCTGTTACAGACAAGTTACAGACATGTTACAGACATGATAAGGACATGTTATAGATATATTACAGACATGTTAAGTTCACGTAACTGACATGTTATAGACATGTTGCAGACATGTTACAGACATGTTATTGACATGTTGCATACGCGATGCAGACATATTGCAGACATCTTACAGACATGATAAGGACATGTTATAGACATGTTACAGGCATGTTACACACATGTTTCAGACATGTTACAGACATGCTACGTTACTGATATGTTACAATCATGTTATAGGCAGGTTGCCGACATGTAACAAACATGTTACAGACATATTGCAGACATGTTACACACATGTTACTGACATGTTACAGATATGTTACAAACATATTATAGAAATGTTGCAGACATGTTACAAACATGTTACAGACATATTGCAGACATGTATCAGACATGTTACAGACATGATAAGGACATGTTATAGACATGTTACAAACATGTTACGGACATGTTACAGACATGTTGCATACGTGATGCAGACATATTGCAGACATGTTACAGACCTGTTACAGACATTTTACAGACATGTTAGAGACATGATAAGGACATGTTATAGACATGTTATAGACATGTTACAGAAATGTTACAGAAATTTTACGAATATGTTACAGACATTGTAATCTACAGCCCTCCCAATTGTATCAAAAAAACAAAGAAAAAAGAAAAAAACGATTTTGTTGAATGACCGGTTAACTCCGTAAAAACGATGAATTTGAATTTGAATTTTCGAAAAATATCTAACACAATCCGAAAACGGTTACTGTCTCGCTAATTCGGAGTCATTATCAGATGACTTTAATGCAACTCTAATCACGGCAAAGCTCCAATTAGAGCTTTGACTTGCAGGGTAGCTTTGCACTGCTCGAGAGGCACTTATTCTCTCATAGAGTTCTTTTCTCTTTTGGCCTTGTCAACGATCAGACGTGGAGTCTGCGAAAAAGTTTTACTAACCTTCAAAAAAAACGTGGACTTTTGTAAATCAAGAAAAGAAAAAGAAAAACTTACATATTATTATACACATACATCTACACAGTTGAACATTATCAATTAATTAACATTTAACAAGATTAAAAAATAATGCAGCAAGAAAACTAAAAAGCAGAAGTAGCATTAACATGAGCAAATGAGAAAAAAATGAGAAACAGAGAATTAGTTAAATTTTCATACTTTTGATTTTCATTTCTATTCATTTTTTTATAATTTTCTTATTTTTGCATTGCTAATTTTTTTGGACGACTGGCAATCAATATTAGTTATTATTTTCGTGAGAGGCAAGGCATTTTATTAGGTTATATACCTTAAATGGGTATATATAATATATATATGTGCACACGTGCAAATTTTTTTCAGTTAATTAAATTAAAATAATTAAATCCCAACAACAATTCCTCTGGGCCCATAGGATGGATTTGGGTAAGTGAATTTATTATTTTCTTCTTATTTACACTCGCTTATGTGAACATATACCAACAAATACATACATATATTATTCCCTATAAATTGCACAATCCATATATAAATGAAATGAAAGAATTGAGAGCAGATTATAAGTGAAAGACAAGAAAATGAAAGTTAAATTCAACAAAAGTTAAGTGCAATTAAATTAGTGAAACTGAAATAAAAGATAGAAATAAACGAAACTACAGAAATTTAAATAGAAATGAAGAAAAATTATAAACATTAATTACGAAAGAAAACAAATTTGAATAAAATAAATTAAACTAAAGTTAGCAACCGAAACAGGAAATTAAATTAAAATATTGAATGGTTTAAAAATAAAGAAACAAAAAAATGGAACAAAGAATCTGGAGTTAACGTAATTACATAATGATAAAAGAACTAAATGAAATTAGGTTGTCTAAAATTAAATTCTCTTTTTTTTCTCGTATCAACGAGACAACATGGCCTTATATACTATCTTTTATCTTGATATTAAATGAATAAAATTATTATAATGTTTTGATAAATAAATATAGTTTTCCTTATGTGAAAAGGCGAAAGGTATGATGAAAGGGTAACATTAAACTAGGGATTTACCATCTAGTGCCAAAGGTAAATCATGGAGGGTGGGTACAGAGGCGGGTTACTAAACCATCAGTGTAACCTTATTTCCATTAGATATACTGACATAGCAGCATAATACACTCATGAGCTCTCAGACCTTTGTCTTTCTTTTAAATTTTGTTTTATGCATTAATTATAAATCTTGTTAATCCACGTAATAGGCACGGGACTATAAATTTAATTCAATGTGGCTTTCTGATCGAGTGAAGGCTTTATTATTTGGCCAACGAACCCCCCCAATGCCGATTGTAAGCTAGCTGCAACTAGGGTCCCAATCGGCCAACAATTTAGCGAAAATCACACCACTCAATCAACTATAGAGTTCACAATACAGAATTTGGCGCCCAACGCGTGGGGCATCGCAGAAACTACTAGGTACATTTAACTAGAAGGCGAAATCCATCAAGCCTTTATTAATACCGATTTTGTTAAATCGCAAGTTAACGTCGGATAATAAACTGTTAACAATAACTTGAAAAAATTAGGCAATCGCGGCTTCACTTATCCCAAGTGCATATGCTATAGTAGCAAACTGATTTAGTTTTCGAAGCTGAAGACTAGGAAAAACGATTTTTGGCATTGACCGAAAAATTTCGTCCACTCTTTAGATCCGAGATTTTTAAATTAGTTGTCGGGAAATAATATCCGTTTGAATTGCATTGAGTTCTGTCTGGAACTATATTCCTAAGGACCGTGTCTCAGAGAATATCCGACGGACCTGCTAATGCACAGTGATCGGAAATAATTGTTCATTTTAAAGTAAATTCTGGAAATTAATTCACTACACCTTCTACAATGGGAAAAGAGAGCAGGATGCATATTTCTCATACAATAAAAATATGGCCCTCTCTTCTACTAAATAGGAAGCGAAGTAAATTTACCAATAGACTAACGCATTCACAATAATGAAGAGAAACCTCAATATTGAATCGAACCTTCTATTGAGGCTACCGAAATCAGTAGAATGTAATGAGTCGATGTCTATTGACCATCAAATAAGTTTTCATTGTTGGAGTATCCAGCAGAGGAAATCGGCCTAATATGGAATGTGATAAGTTCAGCTCGGCTAAATGTCACCCTATTATGCAGGTTTTGCTGAAAAGCTACAGCTTGAATAGTTTATAAATTAAAGAGTCATCGCGAGTGTATGACCCTAGCGGTCTGCTGTTATCTTAGTAAAAGCTAATTGAAACTACCCTTTCATCAACTTCCCTGAGTAGCATAAGGAAAACAAATAACTTATGAATTATTAAACATAAATAAAATAATAAATAAACATTTTATGATAAACTAACAAAAAAAAAAAAAACTAACAATACAATTTTTTCTGAACATTTATAAAACAAATATGCCTTAAGCACACAGTAGAGAGGACTTGCAGGTACATGCATCTGCAAGAGAGCCTGAAGGTACTTGCAATCTATGTTTAGAGCATCTGCTGGCAACAAAAAACTTAGTTAATACTGAATGTGGCCATAGATTTCACAATCAGTGTATCGTGGCACATCTAGAAAAATATGCAGAATATCCTGAGTGCAAAGCACCTGGTGCAATACAGGACTTGCATTACTCAGCACAACTAGAGCCTCAAGCAAGCACTAGTAAAGGTGCTATTTCAAAAATATATAATACACGAAGTAAAGGAAAACCCGATACTGGGGTAACCCTAAGCCATCAAGTAGATGAGGAGATAGGGGCAGCTGACTTAAATGAGTCACAAAGCCAAGATACTCAGCCAAAAATTAATTTAAGATCCACCCAAGGTCGACAGCCTAGGGGTGGGGGAGGTCGAAATAGAAATATACGCTATCAGCCGCGAATTTCCGATCCTCCTGCATATCATTTTAGAGAAATCGATTGTGACAGAATTTTTAGTGGGATCGAACATCTAATACAAACCAAATTTGACAACTTAAACCTATCAAACGGCTTACATTCTCCTAATACTTCTCGGCAACTTCCATCTCCGCGTGTGTCTCACATTAGTGCAGCTTCGGCAAGGCCGTGTGACACGCGCTCGAACACAATGTTGAGTCCAGAGAAAGTCACTCAGATCATTCAGGGTTGGGGATTAAAATACGACGGAACAGTTAATGGCCCTACAGTTCAGGAGTTTTTATACAGAGTAAAAGCGTTGACCATAGATAGTCTAAACGGTGATTTTGCTACACTATGCAAAAACTTACATGTTCTCTTGACAAGTAAAGCAAGAGAATGGTATTGGAGATACCGTAAAGAGAACCCTGCGGTAGTATGGGAAGATTTTTGTGCAGCACTAAAAAATCAGTATCAGGATCATAAAGATGATGATGTCCTTATGAAAGAAATTCGTGCACGAAAGCAGAAAGAGGGAGAGCAATTTGACTCGTTTTTTTGAGGACATTATGTCGTTTCTCGATTAACTATTCCTTTAGACGAGTACAGACTTGTTCAGCAGCTGCAAAGAAATTTAATTCCAGAGCTAAGACAAGTATTACTATACATCTCCATTCATTCTGTTGCTCATTTGCGACAACTGGTCCAGAAACGTGAAAACCTGCTAGGAGATGCGGATTTTAAGCAAACCAGTAAGGTCAATATTCCACCGAGGGTGATTAAAAGAGCAGTTGCTGCTGTGGAGACTGAAGAGTCCTTGCAGTCGGCCTCAGAGACGGAGTCTGTATCTGTAGAGGCTTTGCAACTTTCCAAACGACCTATGGTCTGTTGGAAGTGTGATCACCCAGGACACGCATGGGATATGTGCCTCGCAGAACGAAGAATCTTTTGCTATGGTTGCGGAGCAAAAGATTTCTATAAACCTCAATGCCCAACATGCATTAAGAGAGCGGAAAACTCCAAGAAGGGCTCATTCGTCGACAACAGGCGAATGGCCCAAAACTAGAGTCCGCAAATGAATATCAATCTGAAGAATCAGATTGCCCACGGCAGATGCCTGCACTTTGAAAACAGGCATCTCCACATCCACACTCGGACATTCTTTTACTACGTCAAATAAAACCATATCATAAGAGATTAGGTCATTATAACCAGATCAGAGCAAAAATATTTTCAGAAGTAACTACCCTTGATCGTGTTACAAAACGGAACACTCTTCGTATGCGAAATTTCTGGCATAGGATTAAATGCACGCGTAAACTGCTTGTATCTTCGGTTGTAGACACCCAGGCAGATGGTCGTCTTTATGCTTCTATTACCTTTTTAGGTCTAATAGAAATTGGCTTATTAGACACAGGAGCCAATATAAGTTGTCGGGGAGCAGACTTGGCTGCCCAAAATTGGTCATCCTGTCCAAGTTTTAAAAAATATCATCATGCGTAAAAACAGCTGATGGAAGCAGCCATCAAATAACTGGTTTTATTAGCACGGATGTAGCATATAATGGGCTAACAAAACGTCTCGATTTTTATGTTATTCCATCAATAAACAAGCGTGTCATCTTAGGGATAGATTTTTGGAGAATTTTTCAGTTAGCACCAGGTATAATATCTAGCATTGATACTTCTAATCCAATGGTAGATAGTACTAATCTTAAAAAATTTCCACTTTCTTCATCTCAAGAAAAGCGATTAGAGAGCGTAATTACTTTATTTCCTAACTATAAAGAACAGGGATTGGGGAAAACATCCCTTTTAAGCCATGATATTGACGTCGGTGACGCTAAGCCAATAAAACAGCGTTTTTATCCCGTTTCTCCCGCTGTAGAGAAACTTATCTACGTAGAGGTGGACAGAATGTTGTCGGATGTCGTCATTGAGCCATCGAAGAGTCCTTGGAGCTCTCCGATAAGGCTCGTTATAAAGCCAGGCAAGGTACACCTTTGTTTAGATGCACGACGCATTAACGAGTGCACTAAAAAAGATGCGTACCCGCTGCCAAATATAGATGGCATTTTTTCTCGGCTTCCCAAAGCCAATATCATAACCAAATTGGATGTGAAGGATGCATTCTGGCAAATACCCCTCACAGATGAGGCTAAAGCCATTACAGCTTTTACAGTGCCAGGGCGGCCACTATATCAATTTACAGTGATGCCGTTTGGTCTCTGTAATGCTCCACAGACCATGTGCCGGTTAGTCGATGAATTGATCCGCGCAGACTTGAAAACATGTGCTTTTGGTTACCTTGACGATGTGTGTGTAGTGTCAGAACACTTTGACACACACATGTCCATTCTTATCAGGTTAGCAGAACAATTTCGTAGGGCTAATTTGACTTTGAATGTGACTAAAAGTCGTTTTTGCGATACAGAAGTTGAATATCTGGGACACATTATAGGAAATGGTGGTATCGCGACCGACCCTAACAAAGTTAAGGCTATAAAAACATGGCCATCCCCTAAGACGATCAAACAAGTGAGAAACTTTTTAGGCCTGGTTGGATGGTATCGGAGATTCATCAGTAACTTCTCTGAACTAGTCTTCCCGATTACCGAAGTCCTATCAACTAAAAAGAAATTTTTATGGACAGACGCAGCGGAGACTGCTTTCCAAAATTTAAAGAATGTAATCACATCGGCACCGGTCCTTCAAAACCTGGATTTCTCTAAGAAATTCTTCGTACATTGCGACGCAAGCGATTGTGGGGTGGGTGCTGTATTAGTGCAGCTTTCACATGACAATGTTGAACGCCCAGTGGCATTTATGTCCAAAAAATTAAACACGGCACAACGCAATTATAGCGTTACCGAACGTGAGTGCTTGGCGGCTGTGTTGGCAATTGAAAAGTTTAGGTGTTATCTGGAGCTCCAAGAATTTGAGCTCATAACAGACCATGCTAGTTTACTATGGCTTATGCGACAGCCGAATCTTAAAGGTTGGTTTGCAGGGCTATAAGTTCTCTATAAGCCATAGGAGAGGTAGCGAAAATATAGTGCCAGACGCCCTTTCAAGAATGCACGTAGAGGAGGTGTCAGCCATTGAGCTGATTGAGCCAGAAATTGATCTCGACTCTGCATGTTTTGATGCGGCAGATTATGTCCTAATGAGAAATGAATCAAAGAAACGGCACAGATTTAGGTATGCAGCAGGCATGGAAGTTATGGATACCCAAAGGATTAACAGAAAGTGTTATTCGTCGGGCTCACGAGTCGGTAGTGATCGCCCATGGCGGCATGGCTAAGACTTTGGAGCTTATACGGCGAAACTTTTATTGGCCAGGTATGGTGTCACAGGTGCGCGCGTATGTTCGCGCTTGTGATGTGTGTAAATCCACTAAGGCACCAAATCAATCCATAAAGCTTCCTATGGGTAAGCCAGCCATATCTGACAGGCCATTTGAACGCTTATATGTAGATATTTTAGGTCCCTATCCGAGGAGCAAACGAGGACATATTGGTGGTTGGTGGTTGATCACCTTTCAAAATTTCATTGGCTGTGTCCATTGAAAAAATTTAATACGGCCCCTATAAAAGAATTTTTGCAAGATCATATATTTTTAATATATGGAGTACCGCGCTGCATTATAAGTGACAATGGAGTTCAATTTAAATCGTCTGATTTCAATGCTTGGTTGACTTCATTGGGAGTGAAGCATATTTATACGGCTTTATATTCTCCCCAATCAAATGCTTCAGAAAGGGTTAATAGATCCTTAATTGCAGGCATTAGAGCCTTTCTTTCGGAAAATCACACCGAATGGGATCTGCACATTCACGCAATAAGTTGTGCATTGCGAAACGCTCACCATCAGAGCATTGGTTGTTCTCCGTATTTTGCCTTGTACGGATTCGATATGGCAACTCATGGTAAACATTACGACCTTTTAAAGAATTTTCAGTTGTTAGGCGAATCTGAAAATATATTGGCCAGAACAGATCAGCTAAATTTGATCCGAAAAGAAATTAAGGCAAACATTGCTAGAGCCTACGATCAAAATGAAAGGCAATACAATCTCAGAACAAGAGAAATATCATTCAAGGTCGGTCAGGAAGTATTTCGTCGTAATTTCACTCACAGTAATTTTTCTAAACAAATAAATGCTAAGTTAAATCCACAATGGTTAAAGTCACGCGTGAAAGCGAAGCTTGGGAGTTCTTATTATGTCTTAGAAGACCTACAGGGACGAGAACTTGGTACATATCATGCCAAAGATATCAAACAATGATAAACTGTTACATTTTAGAGAAAAATCAGGGCTTTTTTTTCAAGCCATTTCCCGGCCTGAACGACTTACAAATGGCTTGTGGTGTAATGTACAGCCCTTTCAATTGTATCAAAAAAACAAAGAAAAACGAAAAAAACGATTTTGTTGAATAAAGGGTTAACTCCGAAAAAACGCTGAATTTGAATTTGAATTTTCGAAAAATATCTAACATAATCCGAAAACGGTTACTATCTCGATAATTCGGAGTCATTATCAGATGACTTTAATGCAACTCTAATCACGGCGAAGCTCCAATTAGAGCTTTGACTTGAAGGGTAGCTTTGCACTGCTCGAGAGGCACTTATTCTCTCATAGAGTTCTTTTCTCTTTTGTCCTTGTCAACGATCAGACGTGGAGTTTTACTTACCTTCAAAAAAAACGTGGACTTTTGTAAATCAAGAAAAAAAAAGTTAAAATTGGAAAAGTGCTGTGTAATATTTTTTTATATAAAAGGCAAATCTGTGAGTATAAAAAAATTGATCAGTTTTATCTGATTAAATCTAACACAGATTTAATGTTTTATACAGAGCGTGCACATTGCAACGGCCAGCGGAGCACCCCGGCTGTTAGAGTACACGTCTCTGCGGATAGGGCTCCACAGTGCCTTAGATCGGGGCTCTGCGCAGAAAATGAACTGCACACTCGCCAGAGCTGCACACCTATCTTTTGGGAAACGGGAAGAACCTTGGCGAGCAGCGAACGCATAACCTCGCTGACTCGCCCTGCCAATCTGGGAGAAAAATATAACCTCTACATCTATATATCTACAAACTATATAAAGATCAGTGCAACTACAAAACAACTATAATTAAAAAATTTAAACAAAATGCAACATACACAAATAGTGATGCACAAACTGACATATTATTATACACATACATCTACACAGTTGAACATTATCAATTAATTAACATTTAACAAGATTTAAAAATAATGCAGCAAGAAAACTAAAAAAACAGAAGTAGCATTAACATGAGCAAATGAGAAAAAAATGAGAAACAGAGAATTAGTTAAATTGGCCTTTAATTTAAATTTTCATACTTTTGATTTTCATTTCTATTCATTTTTTTATAATTTTCTTATTTTTGCATTGCTAATTTTTTTGGACGACTGGCAATCAATATTAGTTATTATTTTCGTGAGAGGCAAGGCATTTTATTAGGTTATATACCTTAAATGGGTATATATAATATATATATGTGCACACGTGTAAATTTTTTTCAGTTAATTAAATTAAAATAATTAAGTCCCAACAACAATTCCTCTGGGCCCATAGGATGGATTTGGGTAAGTGAATTTATTATTTTCTTCTTATTTACACTCGCTTATGTGAACATATACCAACAAATACATACATATATTATTCCCTATAAATTGCACAATCCATATATAAATGAAATGAAAGAATTGAGAGCAGATTATAAGTGAAAGACAAGAAAATGAAAGTTAAATTCAACAAAAGTTTAGTGCAATTAAATTAGTGAAACAGAAATAAAAGATAGAAATAAACGAAACTACAGAAATTTAAATAGAAATGAAGAAAAATTATAAACATTAATTACGAAAGAAAACAAATTGGTATAAAATAAATTAATCTAAAGTTAGCAACCGAAACAGGAAATTAAATTAAAATATTGAATAGTTTAAAAATAAAGAAACAAAAAAATGGAACAAAGAATCTGGAGTTAACGTAATTACATAATGATAAAAGAACTAAATGAAATTAGGTTGTCTAAAATTAAATTCTCATTTTTTTTTACTCGTATGAATGAGACAACATGGCCTTATATACTATCTTTTATATTGATATTAAATAAATAAAATTATTATAATGTTTTGATAAATAAATATAGTTTTCCTTATGTGAAAAGGCGAAAGGTATGATGAAAGGGTAACATTAAACTAGGGATTTACCATCTAGTGCCAAAGGTAAATCATGGAGGGTGGGTACAGAGGCGGGTTACTAAACCATCAGTGTAACCTCATTTCCATTAGATATACTGACATAGCAGCATAATACACTCATAAGCTCTCAGACCTTTGTCTTTCTTTTAAATTTTGTTTTATGCATTAATTATAAATCTTGTTAATCCACGTAATAGGCACGGGACTATAAATTTAATTCAATGTGGCTTTATTATTTGGCCAACGAACCCCCCCAATGCCGATTGTAAGCTAGCTGCAACTAGGGTCCCAATCGGCCAACAATTTAGCGAAAATCACACCACTCAATCAACTATAGAGTTCACAATACAGAATTTGGCGCCCAACGCGTGGGGCATCGCAGAAACTACTAGGTACATTTAACTAAAAGGCGAAATCCATCAAGCCTTTATTAATACCGATTTTGTTAAATCGCAAGTTAACGTCGGATAATAGACTGTTAACAATAACTTGAAAAAATTAGGCAATCGCGGCTTCACTTATCCCAAGTGCATATGCTATAGTAGCAAACTGATTTAGTTTTCGAAGCTGAAGACTAGGAAAAACGATTTTTAGCATTGACCGAAAAATTTCGTCCACTCTTTAGATCCGAGATTTTTAAATTAGTTGTCGGGAAATAATATCCGTTTGAATTGCATTGAGTTCTGTCTGGAACTATATTCCTAAGGACCGTGTCTCAGAGAATATCCGACGGACCTGCTAATGCACAGTGATCGGAAATAATTGTTCATTTTAAAGTAAGTTCTGGAAATTAATTCACTACACCTTCTACAATGGGAAAAGAGAGCAGGATGCATATTTCTCATACAATAAAAATATGGCCCTCTCTTCTACTAAATAGGAAGCGAAGTAAATTTACCAATAGACTAACGCATTCACAATAATGAAGAGAAACCTCAATAATGAATCGAACCTTCTATTGAGGCTACCGAAATCAGTAGAATGTAATGAGTCGATGTCTATTGACCATCAAATAAGTTTTCATTGTTGGAGTATCCAGCAGAGGAAATCGGCCTAATATGGAATGTGATAAGTTCAGCTCGGCTAAACGTCACCCTATTATGCAGGTTTTGCTGAAAAGCTACAGCTTGAAAAGTTTATAAATTAAAGTGTCATCGCGAGTGTATGACCCAGCGGTCTGCTGTTATCTTAGTAAAAGCTAATTGAAACTACCCTTTCATCAACTTCCCTGAGTAGCATAAGGAAAACAAATAACTTATGAATTATTAAACATAAATAAAATAATAAATAAACATTTTATGATAAACTAACAAAAAAAAAAAAAAACTAACAATACATTTTTTTCTGAACATTTATAAAACAAATATGCCTTTAGCACACAGTAGAGAGGACTTGCAGGTACATGCATCTGCAGGAGAGCCTGCAGGTACTTGCAATCTATGTTTAGAGCATCTGCTGGCAACAAAAAACTTAGTTAATACTGAATGTGGCCATAGATTTCACAATCAGTGTATCGTGGCACATCTAGAAAAATATGCAGAATGTCCTGAGTGCAAAGCACCTGGTGCAATACAGGACTTGCATTACTCAGCACAACTAGAGCCTCAAGCAAGCACTAGTAAAGGTGCTATTTCAAAAATATATAATACACGAAGTAAAGGAAAACCCGATACTGGGGTAACCCTAAGCCATCAAGTAGATGAGGAGATAGGGGCAGCTGACTTAAATGAGTCACAAAGCCAAGATACTCAGCCAAAAATTAATTTAAGATCCACCCAAGGTCGACAGCCTAGGGGTGGTGGAGGTCGAAATAGAAATATACGCTATCAGCCGCGAATTTCCGATCCTCCTGCATATCATTTTAGAGAAATCGATTGTGACAGAATTTTTAGTGGGATCGAACATCTAATACAAACCAAATTTGACAACTTAAACCTATCAAACGGCTTACATTCTCCTAATACTTCTCGGCAACTTCCATCTCCGCGTGTGTCTCACATTAGTGCAGCTTCGGCAAGGCCGAGTGACACGCGCTCGAACACAATGTTGAGTCCAGAGAAAGTCACTCAGATCATTCAGGGTTGGGGATTAAAATACGACGGAACAGTTAATGGCCCTACAGTTCAGGAGTTTTTATACAGAGTAAAAGCGTTGACCATAGATAGTCTAAACGGTGATTTTGCTACACTATGCAAAAACTTACATGTTCTCTTGACAAATAAAGTAAGAGCGGTAGTATGGGAAGATTTTTGTGCAGCACTAAAAAATCAGTATCAGGATCATAAAGATGATGATGTCCTTATGAAAGAAATTCGTGCACGAAAGCAGAAAGAGGGAGAGCAATTTGACTCGTTTTTTGAGGACATTATGTCAATCGTTTCTCGATTAACTATTCCTTTAGACGAGTACAGACTTGTTCAGCAGCTGCAAAGAAATTTAATTCCAGAGCTAAGACAAGTATTACTATACATCTCCATTCATTCTGTTGCTCATTTGCGACAACTGGTCCAGAAACGTGAAAACCTGCTAGGAGATGCGGATTTTAAGCAAACCAGTAAGGTCAATATTCCACCGAGGGTGATTAAAAGAGCAGTTGCTGCTGTGGAGACTGAAGAGTCCTTGCAGTCGGCCTCAGAGACGGAGTCTGTATCTGTATAGGCTTTGCAACTTTCCAATTGACCTATGGTCTGCTGGAAGTGTGATCACCCAGGACACGCATGGGATATGTGCCTCGCAGAACGAAGAATCTTTTGCTATGGTTGCGGAGAAAAAGATTTCTATAAACCTCAATGCTCAACATGCATTAAGAGAGCGGAAAACTCCAAGAAGGGCTTATTCGTCGACAACAGGCGAATGGCCCAAAACTAGAGTCCGCAAATGAATATCAATCTGAAGAATCAGATTGCCCACGGCAGATGCCTACACTTTTAAAAAAGGCATCTAGACATCCACACTCGGACATTCTTTTACTACGTCAAATAAAACCATATCATAAGAGATTAGGTCATTATAACCAGATCAGAGCAAAAATATTTTCAGAAGTAACTACCCTTGATCGTGTTACAAAACGGAACACTCTTCGTATGCGAAATTTCTGGCATAGGATTAAATGCACGCGTAAACTGCTTGTATCTTCGGTTGTAGACACCCAGGCAGATGGTCGTCTTTATGCTTCTATTACCTTTTTAGGTCTAATAGAAATTGGCTTATTAGACACAGGAGCCAATATAAGTTGTCTGGGAACAGACTTGGCTGCCCAAAATTGGTCATCCTGTCCAACTTTTAAAAAAATATCATCATGCGTAAAAACAGCTGATGGAAGCAGCCATCAAATAACTGGTTTTATTAGCACGGATGTAGCATATAATGGGCTAACAAAACGTCTCGATTTTTATGTTATTCCATCAATAAACAAGCGTGTCATCTTAGGGATAGATTTTTGGAGAATTTTTCAGTTAGCACCAGGTATAATATCTAGCATTGATACTTCTAATCCAATGGTAGATAGTACTAATCTTAAAAAATTTCCACTTTCTTCATCTCAAGAAAAGCGATTAGAAAGCGTAATTACTTTATTTCCTAACTATAAAGAACAGGGATTGGGGAAAACATCCCTTTTAAGCCATGATATTGACGTCGGTGACGCTAAGCCAATAAAACAGCGTTTTTATCCCGTTTCTCCCGCTGTAGAGAAACTTATTTACGTAGAGGTGGACAGAATGTTGTCGGAAGGCGTCATTGAGCCATCGAAGAGTCCTTGGAGCTCTCCGATGAGGCTCGTTATTAAGCCAGGCAAGGTACGCCTTTGTTTAGATGCACGACGCATTAACGAGTGCACTAAAAAAGATGCGTACCCGCTGCCAAATATAGATGGCATTTTTTCTCGGCTTCCCAAAGCCAATATCATAACCAAATTGGATCTGAAGGATGCATTCTGGCAAATACCCCTCACAGATGAGGCTAAAGCCATTACAGCTTGTACAGTGCCAGGGCGGCCACTATATCAATTTACAGTGATGCCGTTTGGTCTCTGTAATGCTCCACAGACCATGTGCCGGTTAGTCGATGAATTGATCCCCGCAGACTTGAAAACATGTGCTTTTGGTTACCTTGACGATGTGTGTGTAGTGTCAGAACACTTTGACACACACATGTCCATTCTTATCAGGTTAGCAGAACAATTTCGTAGGGCTAATTTGACTTTGAATGTGACTAAAAGTCGTTTTTGCGTTACAGAAGTTGAATATCTGGGACACATTATAGGAAATGGTGGTATCGCGACCGACCCTAACAAAGTTAAGGCTATAAAAACATGGCCATCCCCTAAGACGATCAAACAAGTGAGAAACTTTTTAGGCCTGGTTGGATGGTATCGGAGATTCATCAGTAACTTCTCTGAACTAGTCTTCCCGATTACCGAAGTCCTATCAACTAAAAAGAAATTTTTATGGACAGACGCAGCGGAGACTGCTTTCCAAAATTTAAAGAATGTAATCACATCGGCACCGGTCCTTCAAAACCTGGATTTCTCTAAGAAATTCTTCGTACATTGCGACGCAAGCGATTGTGGGGTGGGTGCTGTATTAGTGCAGCTTTCACATGACAATGTTGAACGCCCAGTGGCATTTATGTCCAAAAAATTAAACACGGCACAACGCAATTATAGCGTTACCGAACGTGAGTGCTTGGCGGCTGTGTTGGCAATTGAAAAGTTTAGGTGTTATCTGGAGCTCCAAGAATTTGAGCTCATAACAGACCATGCTAGTTTACTATGGCTTATGCGACAGCCGAATCTTAAAGGTTGGTTTGCAGGGCTATAAGTTCTCTATAAGCCATAGGAGAGGTAGCGAAAATATAGTGCCAGACGCCCTTTCAAGAATGCACGTAGAGGAGGTGTCAGCCATTGAGCTGATTGAGCCAGAAATTGATCTCGACTCTGCATGTTTTGATGCGGCAGATTATGTCCTAATGAGAAATGAATCAGAAACGGCACAGATTTAGGTATGCAGCAGGCATGGAAGTTATGGATACCCAAAGGATTAACAGAAAGTGTTATTCGTCGGGCTCACGAGTCGGTAGTGATCGCCCATGGCGGCATGGCTAAGACTTTGGAGCTTATACGGCGTAACTTTTATTGGCCAGGTATGGTGTCACAGGTGCGCGCGTATGTTCGCGCTTGTGATGTGTGTAAATCCACTAAGGCACCAAATCAATCCTTAAAGCTTCCTATGGGTAAGCCAGCCATATCTGACAGGCCATTTGAACGCTTATATGTAGATATTTTAGGTCCCTATCCGAGGAGCAAACGAGGACATATTGGTTTGCTCATAGTGGTTGATCACCTTTCAAAATTTCATTGGCTGTGTCCATTGAAAAAATTTAATACGGCCCCTATAAAAGAATTTTTGCAAGATCATATATTTTTAATATATGGAGTACCGCGCTGCATTATAAGTGACAATGGAGTTCAATTTAAATCGTCTGATTTCAATGCTTGGCTGACTTCATTGGGAGTGAAGCATATTTATACGGCTTTATATTCTCCCCAATCAAATGCTTCAGAAAGGGTTAATAGATCCTTAATTGCAGGCATTAGAGCCTTTCTTTCGGAAAATCACACCGAATGGGATCTGCACATTCACGCAATAAGTTGTGCATTGCGAAACGCTCACCATCAGAGCATTGGTTGTTCTCCGTATTTTGCCTTGTACGGATTCGATATGGCAACTCATGGTAAACATTACGACCTTTTAAAGAATTTTCAGTTGTTAGGCGAATCTGAAAATATATTGGCCAGAACAGATCAGCTAAATTTGATCCGAAAAGAAATTAAGGCAAACATTGCTAGAGCCTACGATCAAAATGAAAGGCAATACAATCTCAGAACAAGAGAAATATCATTCAAGGTCGGTCAGGAAGTATTTCGTCGTAATTTCACTCACAGTAATTTTTCTAAACAAATAAATGCTAAGTTAAATCCACAATGGTTAAAGTCACGCGTGAAAGCGAAGCTTGGGAGTTCTTATTATGTCTTAGAAGACCTACAGGGACGAGAACTTGGTACATATCATGCCAAAGATATCAAACAATGATAAACTGTTACATTTTAGAGAAAAATCAGGGCTTTTTTTCAAGCCATTTCCCGGCCTGAACGACTTACAAATGGCTTGTGGTGTAATGTACAGCCCTTTCAATTGTATCAAAAAAACAAAGAAAAACGAAAAAAACGATTTTGTTGAATAAACGGTTAACTCCGAAAAAACGATGAATTTGAATTTGAATTTTCGAAAAATATCTAACACAATCCGAAAACGGTTACTATCTCGCTAATTCGGAGTCATTATCAGATGACTTTAATGCAACTCTAATCACGGCGAAGCTCCAATTAGAGCTTTGACTTGCAGGGTAGCTTTGCACTGCTCGAGAGGCACTTATTCTCTCATAGAGTTCTTTTCTCTTTTGGCCTTGTCAACGATCAGACGTGGAGTCTGCGAAAAACTTTTACTTACCTTCAAGAAAAACGTGGACTATTGTAAATCAAGAAAAAAAAAAGTTAAAATTGGAAAAGTGCTGTGTAATATTTTTTTATATAAAAGGCAAATCTGTGAGTATAAAAAAATTGATCAGTTTTATCTGATTAAATCTAACACAGATTTTATGTTTTATACAGAGCGTGCACATGGCAACGGCCAGCGGAGCACCCCGGCTGTTAGAGTACACGTCTCTGCGGATAGGGCTCCACAGTGCCTTAGATCGGGGCTCTGCGCAGAAAATGAACTGCACACTCGCCAGAGCTGCACACCTATCTTTTGGGAAACGGGAAGAACCTTGGCGAGCAGCGAACGCATAACCTCGCTGACTCGCCCTGCCAATCTGGGAGAAAAATATAACCTCTACATCTATATATCTACAAACTATATAAAGATCAGTGCAACTACAAAACAACTATAATTAAAAAATTTTAACAAAATGCAGCATACATAAATAGTGATGCACAAACTTACATATTATTATACACATACATCTACACAGTTGAACATTATCAATTAATTAACATTTAACAAGATTAAAAAATAATGCAGCAAGAAAACTAAAAAGCAGAAGTAGCATTAACATGAGCAAATGAGAAAAAAATGAGAAACAGAGAATTAGTTAAATTTTCATACTTTTGATTTTCATTTCTATTCATTTTTTTATAATTTTCTTATTTTTGCATTGCTAATTTTTTTGGACGACTGGCAATCAATATTAGTTATTATTTTCGTGAGAGGCAAGGCATTTTATTAGGTTATATACCTTAAATGGGTATATATAATATATATATGTGCACACGTGTAAATTTTTTTCAGTTAATTAAATTAAAATAATTAAGTCCCAACAACAATTCCTCTGGGCCCATAGGATGGATTTGGGTAAGTGAATTTATTATTTTCTTCTTATTTACACTCGCTTATGTGAACATATACCAACAAATACATACATATATTATTCCCTATAAATTGCACAATCCATATATAAATGAAATGAAAGAATTGAGAGCAGATTATAAGTGAAAGACAAGAAAATGAAAGTTAAATTCAACAAAAGTTAAGTGCAATTAAATTAGTGAAACAGAAATAAAAGATAGAAATAAACGAAACTTCAGAAATTTAAAAAGAAATGAAGAAAAATTATAAACATTAATTACGAAAGAAAACAAATTGGTATAAAATAAATTAATCTAAAGTTAGCAACCGAAACAGGAAATTAAATTAAAATATTGAATGGTTTAAAAATAAAGAAACAAAAAAATGGAACAAAGAATCTGGAGTTAACGTAATTACATAATGATAAAAGAACTAAATGAAATTAGGTTGTCTAAAATTAAATTCTCTTTTTTTTCTCGTATCAAGGAGACAACATGGCCTTATATACTATCTTTTATCTTGATATTAAATGAATAAAATTATTATAATGTTTTGATAAATAAATATAGTTTTCCTTATGTGAAAAGGCGAAAGGTATGATGAAAGGGTAACATTAAACTAGGGATTTACCATCTAGTGCCAAAGGTAAATCATGGAGGGTGGGTACAGAGGCGGGTTACTATACCATCAGTGTAACCTTCTTTCCATTAGATATACTGACATAGCAGCATAATACACTCATGAGCTCTCAGACCTTTGTCTTTCTTTTAAATTTTGTTTTATGCATTAATTATAAATCTTGTTAATCCACGTAATAGGCACGGGACTATAAATTTAATTCAATGTGGCTTTCTGATCGAGTGAAGGCTTTATTATTTGGCCAACGAACCCCCCCAATGCCGATTGTAAGCTAGCCGCAACTAGGGTCCTAATCGGCCAACAATTTAGCGAAAATCACATCACTCAATCAACTATAGAGTTCACGATACAACATTTTACAGACATGTTACAGACATGTTACAGACATTTTAAGGACATGTTAAAGACATGTTTGGGACATGTTACAGACATGTTAATGGCATCTTGCAGACATGTCACAAATATGTTACCGACATGTTACGACATGTTGCATACGTGATGCTGACATGTTGCAGACATATTGCAGACATGTTACAGACATGTAACAGACATGCTGCAAACATATTACAGAAATGTTGCAGACATGTTACAAACATGTTACAGACATATTGCAGACATGAAACAGACATGTTACAGACATGTTAAGGACATGTTACTGACATGTTATAGACATGTTTCAGACATGTTACAGACATGTTTCCGAAATGTTGCATACGTGATGCAGAAATATTGCAGACATGTTACAGACTATCATTTACAGACATGTTACAGACATGATAGGGACATGTTATAGACATGTTACAGACATGTTACAAACATGTTACAGACATGTTACAAACATGTTACAGACATGTTACAGATATATTACAGACATGTTGCATACATGATGCAGACATGTTACAAACATGTTACAGACATATTCCAGACATGTTGCCTACATGATGCAGACATGTTACAGACATGTTACCGACATGTTTTAACGTGATGCAGACATATTGCAGACATGTTACAGACATGTTGCTGACATATAACAAACATGTTACAGCCAGGTTGCCGACAAGTTACAAACATGTTACAGACATATTGCAGACATGTTGCATACATGACGCAGACATGTTACTGACATGATGCAGACATGTTACTGACATGTTACAGACATGTTACAGACATGTCACAGACATGTAACAGACATTTTACTGACATGTTACAAACATGTTATTGACATGTTACAGACATGTTACAAACATGTTACAGACATATTGCAGACATGTTGCATACATGATGCAGACATGTTGCATACATGATGCAGACATGTTGCATACATGATGCAGACATGTTGCATACATGATGCAGACATGTTGCATACATGATGCAGACATGTTACAGACATGTTACAGACATGTGACAGACATGTTACAGACATGTTACAGACATGTTACAGACATGTTACAGACATGTTACAGACATGTAACAGACATGTTACAGACATGAAAAGGACATTTTATAGACATGTTACAGACATGTTAAAGACATGTTACAGACATGTTACAGACATGTTACAGACATGTTACAGATATATTACAGACATGTTTAGGACATGTTACAGGCATCTTGCAGACATGTTACAGACATGCTACCGACATGTTGCATACGTGAAGCATACGTGATGCAGCCATGTTGCAGACAATTTACAAACATGTTACAGACATGTTACAGACATTCTTAAGAACATGTCAGAGACATGTTACAGGCATCTTGCAAACATGTCACAAATATGTTACAGACATGTTACCGACATGTTTCATACGTGATGCAGACATGTTGCAGACTTGTTTCAGACATGTTACAGACATGTTAGCGACATGTTACAGACATGTAACAGACCTGTTGCAAACATGTTACAGAAATGTTGCTGACATGTTACAAACATGTTACAGACATATTGCAGACATGTAACAGACATGTTAGAGACATGATAAGGACATGTTATAGACATGTTGCAGACATGTTGCAGACATGATGCAGACATATTGCAGACATGTTATAGACCTGTCGCAGACATTTTACAGAAATGTTACAGACATGATAAGGACATGTTATAGACATGTTACAGACATGTTACAGACATGTTACAGACATGTAACAGACATGTTGCAAACACGTTACACAAATGTTGCAGACATGTTACTGACATGTTACCGACATGTTGCATATGTGATGCAGACATAATGCAGACATGTTACAGACATGTTACAGACATTTTACAAACATGTTACAGACATGATAAGGACATGTTATAGACATGTTACAGACATGTTACAGACATGTTACAGACATGTTACAGACATGTTACAGACATGTTACAGACATGTTACAGACATGTTACAGACATGTTACAGACATGTTACAGACATGTTACAGACATGTTACAGACATGTTACAGATATTTTAAGGACATGTTAAAGACATGTTTGGGATATGTTACAGACATGTTAATGGCATCTTGCAGACATGTCACAAATACATATGTTACAGACATGTTACGACATGTTCCATACGTGATGCAAACATGTTGCAGACATATTAAAGACATGTTACAGACATGTAACAGACATGTTGCAAACATATTACCGAAATGTTGCATACGTGATGCAGAAATATTGCAGACATGTTACAGACATGTCACAGACATGTTACAGACTATCATTTACAGACATGTTACAGACATGATAGGAACATGTTATAGACATGTTACAGACATGTAATAAACATGTTACAGACATGTTACAGATATATTACAGACATGTTGCATACTTGATGCAGACATGTTATCGACATGTTACAGAAATTTTACAGACATGTTACTGACAAGTAACAGACATTTTACAGACATGTTACAGAAATATTGCAGACATGTTGCATACATGATGCAGACATGTTACTGACATGTTACAGACATGCTACAAACATGTTACAGACATGTAACAGACATGTTACAGACATGTTACAAACATGTTATAGACATGTTACAAACATGTTACAGACATGTTACAGACATTTTACTGACATGTTACACACATGTTATTGACATGTTACAGACATGTTACAAACATGTTACAGACATATTGCAGACATGTTGCATACATGATGCAGACATGTTGCATATATGATGCAGACATGTTACAGACATGTTACAGACATGTGACAGACATGTTACAGACATGTTACAGACATGTTACAGACATGTTATAGACATGTTACAGACATGTTACAGATATGTCACAGACATTTAACAGACATGATAAGGACATTTTATAGACATGTTACAGACATATTTAAAGACATGTTACAGACATGTTACAGACATGTTGCATATGTGATGCGGACATAGTGCAGACATGTTACAGACATGTTACTCACATGTTACAAACATGTTACAGCCAGGTTACCGACATGTTACAAAAATGTTACAGACATATTGTAGACATGTTGCATACATGATGCAGACGTGTTACAGACCTGTTACAGACATGTTACTGACATGTTACAAACATGTTATAGCCAGGTTGCCGACATGTTACAAACATGTTACAGACATATTGCAGACATGTTGCATACATGATGCAGACATGTTACAGACCTGTTACAGAAATTTTACAAACATGTTAGAGACATGTTACAAACATGTTACAGACATGTTACAGACATGTTACAGACATGTTACAGACATGTTACAGACATTTGACTGACATGTTACAAACATGTTACAGCCAGGTTGCCGACATGTTACAGCCAGGTTGCCGACATGTTACAAACATGTTACAGACATATTGCAGACATTTTGCATACATGATGCAGACATGTCATAGACATGTTTCGGAAATTTTACAGACATGTTACTGACATGTTACAGACATTTTACTGACATGTTACACACATGTTACTGAAATGTTACAGACATGTCACAAACATGTTAGAGACATATTGTAGACATGTTGCATACTTGATGCAGACATGTTACAGACCTGTTACAGAAATCTTAAAAACATGTTAAAGACATGTTGCATACATGTTACAAACATGTTACAGACATGTATCAGACATGTTACAGACATGATAAGGACATGTTATAGACATGTTACAGACATGTTACAGACATGTTACAGACATGATAAGGACATGTTATAGACATGTTACAGACATGTTACAGAAGTGTTACAGATATACTACAGACATGTTAAGGACACGTTACTGACATCTTATAGACGTGTTGCAGACATGTTACAGACATGTTATTGACATGTTGCATACGCGATGCAGACATATTGCAGACATCTTACAGACATGATAAGGACATGTTATAGACATGTTACAGACATATTGCAGACATGTATCAGACTTGTTACAGACATGATAAGGACATGTTATAGACATGTTACAGACATGTTACAGACATGTTACAGACATGTTACAGATATATTACAGACATGTTAAGTTCACAATACTGTCATGTTTTTGACATGTTGCAGACATGTTACAGACATGTTATTGACATGTTACATACGCGATGCAGACATATTGCAGACATCTTACAGACATGATAAGGACATGTTACAGACATGTTACAGACATGTTACAGACATTTTACTGACGTGTTACTGACATGTTACAAACATGTTACAGCCAGGTTGCCGACATGTTACAAACATGTTACAGACATATTGCAGACATGTTGCATACATGATGCAGACATGTTACAGACCTGTTACAGAAATTTTACAAACATGTTAGAGACATGTTACAAACATGTTACAAACATGTTACAAACATGTTACAAACATGTTACAGACATGTTACAAACATGTTACAGACATGTTACTGACATGTTACAAACATGTTACAAACATGTTACAAACATGTTACAAACATGTTACAGACATATTGCAGACATTTTGCATACATGATGCAGACATGTCATAGACATGTTTCGGAAATTTTACAGACATGTTACTGACATGTTACAGACATTTTACTGACATGTTACACACATGTTACTGAAATTTTACTGTTTGTAGTGGCGGCAACAGTAGGGTTCTTGGGTTGGGGATCGCTGTGTATAATTATTATTCACTAACGATTTGACCGACGCGATAAAACAATTCGAGATAAAGAAACAATTCGGGGCGCGTGATCCGTTCACTTCAAGAATTTATTGACAACTAAACTTATGTTATTACATATTACTATATTATTACATTACATGAAAAAAGCGGATAAAAGAGCGCGAGAGCCCTCGGTGACTCTCGCACTGTTTACGCCGCAACGTTGCCTACTTCTTGGCGGCTGCGTTTCGACGTAAACATCCCGCCCCCCTTGCAATACTATTGCAACTTGAGGGTGGAGACGGGATCCTTTGGATGCCGCTGGAGGGGCCTTAGGAGCGTTGGCGGACTATGTCTTGAAGACACCGGATAGGACCCAGCCAAACAGAGTGCCCGGATAGCTGGTTAGCAGCTCCTTATTGACCTTCTGTGCCGGAGTCCTGATCTGCACATCTTCCATCTTCAGATTTACTATAACGGAAAACTCCGGCGACGCCCTTGACCTGAACAAGGCGCGGCAAAACCCATTTTCAGCGGAGAGGCCAAAGGCCTTTGCCAGTGAGGTGGGCATGCGGCTACATGGACTGCACGCGTCCAACAGCACGCGCACCTCGAAGATTTTGCCCGCCATGTCCAGGTTGACTATGGCGGTCGGCATCATGCTGATCGCCACAGAGGGGGAAGTTGCCAGGGATTCCGAAGGTGGAAGAGGCGTCACGGATGACGAGGTTGCATTAATCTTGGATTGCGGGGTGCCTGGGAGGTGGAGAAGTGTGTGGTGGCCCTCACCACATGTGCGGCAGGTGCCGCCGCTGCGACATGAACCCTTAGAATGTTCATGGGCCAGACAGATCGGGCAGTATTTGTTGATTAATACTGCCCGAAGACGCTTTTCCGCAGCCAGCCGCAGGAACCTCTGGCACTTCTTCAAGGCGTGGACTCCTCTGCAGACGCGGCATCTGAAGGAGTTCACTCCCTTTGGCTTGGCTGGTGGTTGTGCCTTGCGTGGTGCCATCTCACTAATCTGAAAGAACAATGTGGATATATGGATTAGTTTTTGGAGAACATATATCCACTGATGGACAACACAAGGTTAGGAGGGTGTCTGGACCTTGTCCTCTAAAGGAAGTAGGACTAATTTTTCCACTGGCCTTTTGATGACGCCACGGGTGGTGAGGATGTCCACTACTCGGACAATGTCATCAGCGCCAGGATAGGTGGCGTGGATGCGGCCCACACGCCATTCGTTGACTGGAAGGTTGTCTTCCTTGACAACCACCATGTCGCCGACTTGGAGGTTTCGCGTTGGGAGTTGCCACTTGGAGCGTTTGTGCAACTCTTTGAGGTATTCCTCTTTCCAACGGAAACAAAACTGTTGATGCAGAGCCTTAAGTCGCTGCCATCGGTTGATGATGGATACAGCGTCTTCTTGGATTTCAGGCTCTGCGACGGACATGAGCGGACCGCCGATCAGAAAGTGGCCAGGAGTCAAGGCTAAAAGATCGGTGGGGCTCTCAGACATAGGAGAAATCGGCCTGGAGTTAAGGCACGCTTCGACCTTGCAAAGGAGTGTGGATAGTTCCTCGAAAGTGTACTTTAATGAAGAAGTGGACTTGTAGAAGAGCGTTTTGAAGCTCTTTACTCCAGCTTCCCATAAGCCACCCATGTGCGGCGCACTGGGAGGATTGAAGTGCCATGCGAGATTTTGATGGCTGTATTTTGTGGATATATCAGCCTTCACTGCCTTCATAAACACTGAAGTAAGGACCTTGGAGGCTCCTACGAATGTCTTTCCGTTGTCAGAGAAAACGTGGTGAGGGCAGCCGCGTCTCGCGATGAAACGTGCGAAGGCGGCGAGAAACTTCTCGGTTGTTAGGTCCGAGGTTGCTTCTAAATGTATGGCCTTTGTGCTGAAACACACAAACACACATACATAGCCCTTGGTTATGAGGCAGGCTCGACCAGTGAAATTCTTGATTTCGAAAGGACCAGCGAAATCGAGTCCCGTGTGGGTGAAAGGTCGAGAGAAGGAAACTCTCGCAGAGGGCAGAGTGCCCATGAGTTGAGTTTGCAACTCCTTTCGATGGAGGATGCAAACTCGACAGGAATTAATGGTGGCTTTCACTAAAGTACGGAGCTTTGGAATCCAGTAGCGTGATCGAATGAGACGCATCACTAATTGGTTCCCACCATGGAGGGAGATACGATGCGTAAAACGGACGAGGAGGTGTGAGAAAGTACATGAGTACGGAAGGATAAGCGGGTGCCTCTCGTCATAGCTTAAAGAAGCGGATGTTCTCACACGACCGCATGATCTCATGACTCCGCTGGCGTCGATGAACGGATTCAAATTAGCGATGTCGCTACTCCTTGCAATCTGTTCCTTGTTCAACAAACAGTTGTACTCTTTATGGAACTGAGTACGTTGGGTGCTCCGGATGAGCAAATCTTGAACGTTGGAGAGTTCAGAGCTGCTGATATCTGGAGAGAGTGTAAGATCAGGCTTGCGACACCTCTGAATGAAACGATATACATAAGCCATCACTCGCAGTGCTCTGTTAAGCTCGGAAAATCTCTCCAAGATACAAATGGATGAAGGAGGCAACTTTGTTAAGTTGCATTTGACAGGACGAAGCTCTTCGTCTGTCTCGTGAGCGATTTCGATCGCAACAGGCCACTGCTCTGCTGGAAGGATCAGCCAATCGGGTCCATGCCACCAGAGTCTATTACCAATGAGGTCCTCTGACGAGACGCCTCTACTGGCAAGATCGGCAGAGTTCTGCTCAGATCTGACGTGAGACCATTTGCTCGAACTAGTGAGCTGAGCTATCTTAGCCACTCTGTTAGCCACGAAAGTCGTCCATTTACATGGAGGCTTACTAAGCCAGGCTAACACAATTGTGGAATCAGTCCAATAGTACTCTTCGTAGCTATTGACTGGAAGCTGAGGGAGGAGTGTTGCTGATAACTCGGCTAGCAGTAATGCACCGCAAAGTTCTAAACGGGGCAAGGAGATGGTCTTCACAGGAGCTACTCTGGTCTTGGCTACAAGAAGATGGCTTGAAGTCTTGTGTTGATTTTCAACACGGATATATATAGCTGCTCCGTAGGCGCGCTGAGATGCGTCGCAGAAACCATGGATTTGGAGCTTAGCTACTGGGGTATATTGTATCCATCTAGGGATCCGAAGGTTATGGAGGGATGAATAACTGGATAAGAAATCCTGCCAGCGTTGTTGGAGTTCGCTTGGCAATGTTTCATCCCATCCAAGATTTTGCAGCCATATCTCCTGCATGAAAATTTTGGCACGGACCACAAATGGTGCTGGATCGAATAATTTGGCGATTTGAGAGAGAACTTCACGTTTCGTGTAGGACTGTTTCAAATCGGTCTCGGAGGGGGCAAAGAGGAACTCATCCGTATGCGCTTGCCAGCGTATACCTAGAGTCTTTGCTAAGCTCGCTTCCTCAAGTTCGAGGAAATCAGCGTTCAATAGATGGTCCTTAGGGATGTTGGCTAACACATCTTTGTGGTTGGAGGTCCACTTTCTTAAAGGAAAACCAGCTGTCTCAAGAGCTTTGCGTAACTCTTCAATAGACACTGTGGCGCGCTTTATGGAGTGCGCGCCAGCAAGGACATCGTCTACGTACATGTAGTTGGATATGATGTCGCTGGCGAGAGGAAAATGTTTGCTAACATCCTGGGAAAGCTGTCGAAGAACCCGAATGGCTAAGAATGGAGCGCAATTTACTCCAAAAGTGACTGTGTTAAGTTCATAATCACATACTTCACCATTTGGATTCCTGAAAAGGATTCGTTGAAATGGCGTGTGACTCGTGTGGACGAGTATCTGCCGGTACATCTTTGTGATGTTAGCATTGAACACGTAACGGAAAAAACGCCATTTCAAGATCTGCACGGTCAGATCGGATTGCAAAACGGGTCCTGGATATAGGATATCATTCAAGCTCTTCCCATTGGAGGACGGACTGGAGGCGTTGAATACAACGCGAACTTTGGTCGTGGTGCTCTCAGGTTTGAACACAGCATGATGAGGGAGATAAAAATTGTTGCAGTCGTTACTTGGGGAGACTGGCCTCATATGGCCTAAATCTAAGTACTCCTGAATAATCGAGTCGTACTGCTCTTTTAAAGGAAAGTTCCTCTTTAAACGACATTCGTTTCTGAGGAACTGAGCGAGTGCGATGGACCTAGAATGTCCTAATTCGGAGATTTCAGGATTTCTGAAAGGAAGCGTAACGACATATCTGCCCTCTTTTGTTCTGGAAGTAGTGCGAAGAAAGTTGTTTTCACACACTGAATCAGAAACATTTACCAGCTTTTCTGGTAGATCTTCCACAACCCAAAACTTGGTGAGAAGATCATCAAGCCTTTGTTCATTGCTGATCTTTATCCTCGTCGTGAAGGACGAAACTGTCGTAGGATTCGACTTGGCTACTGGTCCTGTGAGGATCCAGCCGAATATGGTCTCTTGACCGAGCAGGGTTCCACAAATTTGGGATACAGAGCCACTCTTTATGATAGACGGAAGGATATCGGCTCCTAGGAGCACGTCTATCTGAGAGCTCTGGTGGAAGTGCGGATCAGCTAGTTGGAGATTTGGCAGGTCCTTTAGAAGGTCCTTGGAAATAGTATAGGATGGAAGATTACCTGCCAATTGAGGGAGAACAAAGGCTGCAGTTTCTAGCTGTAACCTGGGAGTGATCGGGGAGCCAATCTGGAAATGACACAACTTTTGTGGATTGGCTGAGATGGCTTGATTTAAGCCAGCTACTTTAACTTGCACGGCTTGGTAGGATGGCTTTATGATGTTAAACATCCGTTCGGAGATGAACGTAGCCTCTGATCCAGGATCGATCAGTGCACGTGCTTTATAAGTCATGCCCAAATGGCACACATTTATAAGAGCAGTGCCAAGAAGAACATCTTGTGTGTTCGCCGTGAAGTAATTCTGAATATTAGTCGTAGAAGAAGTGGACTGTATATTCGAATTATGGGGAGCTGTTGCAGAATCTGCTGAAGAGGGCGCAGTAGGAGGGGTGCCACGATGCAGGAGTGTATTGTGGCGACCCTTGCATGTGAAACAGTTATGTTGACTTGTGCAATCTTTGAGGATATGTCCTCTTGCGAAGCAGTTCAGACACAACTTTTGCTGTTTGATGAAATTGGACCTTTCATCAACAGCCATTTGGAGAAAGCGCGGACACAGACGTATAGGATGGTTCTCCTTTGAGCAAAGTTTGCAAGTTTGTGGTTTACCTACAACCTTTGCCTCAAAAGAGTTGACCTTCCTTGTAGGAGGCTCTTTTCGAGCAGTTTTGGAACTTGTCTGTGCGCTTGTTGTAGGGTGTACGTCCTCTATCGCTTCTAATGTGCGATAGCGCTCTGAAAGGAAATCGGACATTTCCTTCCACAACGGAATTTCAGCCTTATTCTGTACGGACTGTTCCCAAAGTGACAACGTCAGCCTTGGGAGTTAAGACGAACATAGGAAAACTAGAAGGCAATCCCAGTTCTCTGTGCTGATTTTGGAGTGGTCTCGAGCCGTTAAGCAACTTTGTATGGTGCTTTGAAGGACTTGGATGGCGGCTCCAGACTCGTGAGGAACTGACGGAAGGTTGAAGAGGATTCTAAGCTGGCTGTTTACTAACAGTCGCTTATTTTCGAACCTATCCGTCAAATTCTTCCAAGCAGAAGAGAAACCCTCATTCGTGAGAGGGGATTTGGAAACGATTGCCTTCGCTTCGCCACTTGTTTTGGCATTCAGATGGAAAAGTTTTTCTATCTGACTCAAGCCAGGATCGGAAATGTAGACCGCTGAGAAGAGATCTCGGAAAGTTGGCCATTTTAAATAGTCACCGCTGAAAACTTCAGCATCGAAGGGTGGTGACCTGTAGCTTCGTGGCTGGAAGGCTACTTGTGCTACTGCAGGTGCTGGAGAGGGAGCCGTTGCGGTCTCTATATTCTCATTTAACTGAGAGGCAAGTTCCTCGTAAACTAAATAGCAGTGGTCATATCGGGCTTGCATGGCGATTTTGTCCTCAGCATTTGTCTCTGGTTGAGACAATGCGTTGGAACAGAATTCATATTTGAGTTCTACAAGACTCCATATGGAGCGAAGCTGTTCAAGACGCACTCTGTGAGTGTGAAGTGAGGCTGTAGGAGAATTTTGAATCCTAGCTTCGAATTGCGTGAGCTTATCTGAAGCGTTAATGAACTCTTGTAGTGCCATTTTTATTGCCTGGGAAATTTGATGACCAACTGAGCGAGTGACTGGAGGAGCGTGCACCGAAATTTTTGGTACCTGACTAGCCTTGGATGTGGCCGGAGTTGAAACTTTCCTTTGTGTGGCGGGAGAGGATGTTCTGTCAAGATGGGAACTTGGAAGAGAACTTGAACGTCTATGCTGAGTCGCTTGTACAATAAGGTGTTTCTTGGTGTCTTTACCGCTATCAATTGGCATAACCGAACCTTTAAAAGGCGAGAAAGATGCAATTGATGGTGATGAAGGAACTAGAAAGGTAAATACGAAATTGGACGCAAAAGTTGATTATTATTATTTTAATAATAAACAACAGAAAGGATGAGGTAAATCGATCGGAACCTTATCGAATCAATTGAGCGAGGAATATGTTGCTAAATTACAAGGCAACACTTTTTGGAAAAACAGTTGCAAAAAAAAATAATATAAATATTATTTAAAAGAATCGAAATATTTTATTGAGTAATAATAATTATCGAAACAATTATTATACTCAGCGTGAAACTCTGAGAAAAGATGCAATATAATTTATTTAGATATAATAAATTATATTGTATGAAATAAATAAATAATTATTTATTATTAGGATGAATTTTCTCAGACGGAGGAAAATATATTCGATAATTCCTTTGCAATGTTGCAGCGCCTTGTAATATCACAACACAGTGCACAATGAGACGATATTTTCAAAAATAAGTGACTTTTAAAAGTCACGGTTGCCCACGAAAAGATATTTTAATATTTGAGATAGTGCAGCCCTGGAACGCTAACACTGTGGTCGGAACAAAGTGGTGGTCGGTCGATTGTTATCGAACTGCGATCACTAAGACGGACTGCGATCACTAAGGTCCGGCAAAAATGTAAACAAAGGTTTTAGAAATTTATAAATTTGTAAATAATATAACTATATTTATATTGTAAATGAAAATTTATAGTCGATAATAAAAAGAAATTTACGAGGAGATTATGTGTTATCTTTTTTGGAGTTTTTTTGGAAATACAATTGCCGGTTGAGGTTTGGACCTTGGCAATGTATTTTAATGGGCAACGTAAGTATGTAATATGTGCAAATATATAATGTCAGTATGTATGTATTTGCATATATAAACATACAATTTAAATCAATTCTGTATGTACCTTTCTTAGATAGAAAATGTAGGAGAAGGTACATACATGGCAGAGGTTAATAAATATAATTTATGTGGAGGAAACTGTGTGCAATTGTATGTATGTATTTACAACATTCAAATATGGCAGTCGTCTATAGGTACGTATGTACTTACAAATGCAGCAACATATGTATGTATGTACGCACGTATAGAGATGCCGGTAGCGCAAATTGCGAGGTTATGACAAAAAAGAAATTTCTTCTTTTTTATCAGAGGAGGAATTACACACAGCCCTCTGCCAAATAGAATAAGTAGAAAAATTTGGTACTTATCTGGGTTCCTGACGATGTGTTGTTGCCGAAGTAGCGGTTCGAGCGGTGTGAGGGGATGAAAAAATCCAGCGACGTGAGTCCAATGTTTTACAAGATCCGGCTCGAAGGACCAATGTTTGTAGTGGC
Organism: Zaprionus ornatus; assembly: GCA_018904035.1. Taxonomy (NCBI): domain Eukaryota; kingdom Metazoa; phylum Arthropoda; class Insecta; order Diptera; family Drosophilidae; genus Zaprionus; species Zaprionus ornatus. The sequence continues at coordinate 193,050 of JAEIFZ010000285.1, read as the reverse complement.
GGCAACAGTAGGGTTCTTGGGTTGGGGATCACTGTGTATAATTATTATTCACTAACGATTTGACCGACGCGATAAAACAATTCGAGATAAAGAAACAATTCGGGGCGCGTGATCCGTTCACTTCAAGAATTTATTGACAACTAAACTTATGTTATTACATATTACTATATTATTACATTACATGAAAAAAGCGGATAAAAGAGCGCGAGAGCCCTCGGTGACTCTCGCACTGTTTACGCCGCAACGTTGCCTACTTCTTGGCGGCTGCGTTTCGACGTAAACAGTAACAGACATGTCACAAACATGTTACAGACATATTGTAGACATGTTGCATACATGTTACAGACATGTTATTGACATGTTGCATACGCGATGCAGACATATTGCAGACATCTTACAGACATGATAAGGACATGTTATAGACATGTTACAGACATATTGCAGACATGTATCAGACTTGTTACAGACATGATAAGGACATGTTATAGACATGTTACAGACATGTTACAGACATGTTACAGACATGTTACAGACATGTTACAGATATATTACAGACATGTTAAGTTCACAATACTGTCATGTTTTTGACATGTTGCAGACATGTTATTGACATGTTGCATACGCGATGCAGACATATTGCAGACATCTTGCAGACATGATAAGGACATGTTACAGACATGTTACAGACATTTTACAGACATTTTACTGACATGTTACTGACATGTTACAAACATGTTACAGCCAGGTTGCCGACATGTTACAAACATGTTACAGACAAATTGCAGACATGTTGCATACATGATGCAGACATGTTACAGACCTGTTACAGAAATTTTACAAACATGTTAGAGACATGTTACAAACATGTTACAAACATGTTACAAACATATTACAGACATGTTACTGACATGTTACAAACATGTTACAGACATATTGCAGACATTTTGCATACATGATGCAGACATGTCATAGACATGTTACGGAAATTTTACAGACATGTTACTGACATGTTACAGACATGTAACAGACATTTTACTGACATGTTACACACATGTTACTGAAATGTTACAGACATGTTACAAACATGTTACAGACATATTGTAGACATGTTGCATACATGATGAAGACCAGACCTGTTACAGAAATTTTAAAAACATGTTAAAGACATGTTGCAGACATGTTACACACATGTTACAGACATATTGCAGACATTTATCAGACATGTTACAGACATGATAAGAACATGTTATAGACATGTTACAGACATGTTACAGACATGTTGCATACGTGATGAAAAGATATTGCAGACATGATACAATACAGACCTGTTACAGACAAGTTACAGACATGTTACAGACATGATAAGGACATGTTATAGACATGTTACAGACATGTTACAGACATGTTACAGATATATTACACAGATGTTAAGGACACGTTACTGACATCTTATAGACATGTTGCAGACATGTTACAGACATGTTATTGACATGTTGCATACGCGATGCAGACATATTGCAGACATCTTACAGACATAATAAGGACATGTTATAGACATGTTACAGACATGTTACAGACATGTTACAGACATGTTACAGACATGCTACAGATATATCTCAGACATGTTAAGGACACGTTACAGACATGTTACAATCATGTTATATCCAGGTTGCCGACATGTAACAAACATGTTACAGACATATTGCAGACATGTTGCATACATGATGCAGACATGTTACAGATATGTTACAGACATGTTGCAGACATTTTACTGACATGTTACACACATGTTACTGACATGTTACAGACATGTTACAAACATGTTACAGAAACGTTGCAAACATGTTACAAACATGTTACAGACATATTGCAGACATGTATCAGACATGTTACAGACATGATAAGGACATGTTATAGACATGTTACAGACATGTTACAGACATGTTGCATACGTGATGCAAACATATTGCAAACATGTTACAGACCTGTTACAGACATTTTACAGACATGTTACAGACATGATAAGCACATGTTAAAGACATGTTATAGACATGTTAAAGACATGTTATAGACATGTTACAGACCTGTTACAGACATTTTACAGACATGTTACAGACATGATAAGGACATGTTAAAGACATGTTATAGACATGTTGCAGACATGTCACAGACATGTTACCGACATGTTGCATACGTGATGCAGAAATATTCCAGACATGTTACAGACATATTACAGACATTTTACAGACATGTTGCAGACATGATAAGGCCATGTTATAGACATGTTACAGACATGTTACAGAAATTTTACAAACATGTTACAGACATTTTACAGACATGTTACAGACATTTTAAGGACATGCTAAAGACATGTTTAGGACATGTTTCAGACATGTTAAAGGCATCTTGCAGACAAGTCACAAATATGTTACAGACATGTTACGACAAGTTGCATACGTGATGCAGACATGTTGCAGACATGTAACAGACATGTTACAGACATGTTAGAGACATGTTACAGACATGTAACAGACATGTTGCAAACATGTTACAGAAATGTTGCAGACATGTTACAAACATGTTACAGACATATTGCAGACATGGAACAGACATGTTACAGACATGTTAAGGACATGTTACCGAAATGTTGCAAACGTGATGCAGAAATATTGCAGACATGTTACAGACATGTTACAGACATTTTACAGACATGTTACAAATATATTACGGATATATTACAGACATGTTAAGGACACGTTACTGACATGTTACAAATATGTTACATTTTACAGACATGTTACAGACATATTACGACATGGTGCATACGTGTCATATGTGTCATATGTGTCCTATGTGTCCTATGTGTCATATGTGTCATATGTGTCCCTTGTGTCCTTATATCCTATGTGTCCTATGTACCCTATGTCATATGTGTCATATGTGTCATATGTTTATTATGTGTCATATGTGTCATATGTGTCATATTTTTCCTATGTGTCATATGTGATGCGGACATGTTGCAGATATGTTACAGACATATTAGAGACAAGTTACAGCATGTAACAGACATGTTGCAGACATGTAACAGACATGTTACAGACATGTTATAGACATGTTAAGGACATGTTACTGACATGTTATAAACATGTTGCAGACATATTACAGACATGTTACCGACATGTTTTATACGTGATGCAGACATTTTACAGACATGTTGCAGACATGTTACAAACATGTTACAGACATATTGCAGACATGTAACAGACATGTTACAGACATGATAAGGACATGTTATAGACATTATTCAGACATGTTACAGTCAGATTGCAGACATGTTGCAAACACGTTAAAGAAATGTTGCAGACATGTTACCGACATGTTGCATACGTGATGCAGACATGTTGCAGACATGTTACAGACATGTTACAGATATATATCAGACATGTTTAGGACATGTTACAGACATGTTTAGGACATGTTACAGACATGTTTAGGACATGTTACAGACATGTTACAGACATATTGCAGACATGTTGCAAACACGTTACAGAAATGTTGCTGACATGTTACCGACATGTTGCATATGTGATGCAGACATGTTGCAGACATGTTACAGACATGTTACAGATATATTACAGACATGTTTAGGACATATTACAGGCATCTTGCAGACATGTTGAAACACGTTACAGAAATGTTACAGACATGTTACAAACATGTTACAGACATATTGCAGACATGTAACGGACATGTTACAGACATGATAAGGACATGTTATAGACATGTTACAGACATGTTACAGACATAATGCGACATATTGCAGACATGTTATAGACCTGTTACAGACAATTTACAGACATGTTACAGACATGATAAGGACATGTTATAGACATGTTACAGACATGTTACAGATATTTTACAGACATGTTCCAGACATGATGCAGATATGTTATAGACATGTTACAGAAATTTTACAGACTTGTTACTGACATGTTACATACACGTTACAGACATGTTACATACTTGTTACAGACATTTTACTGACATGTTACTGACATGTTACAGACATGTTACAAACATGTTACGGACATACTGCAGACATGTTGCATACAAGTTATGAACCGTTTCCGCGCACCTTCGCCCCTCTCCCTCGATCGACCGTCGTTCTTGCACGCGCACTCTTAGTTGCGCCATTCGACGGTCAATCAACCCTCATGATGCCCACTGGAAAACGCTGACTACGCCCCCCGCCCCTATCCATCAACATGACGACGCAACGATCGCGCTGGCTGGAAATTGCTGCGTCTGCAGACGCTTGGCTGCAGTCACGCGGACGGCGAACTGCTGCGCCTGCAGACGACGCTTGCTGCAGTCACGCGGACGGCGAACTGCTGCGCCTGCAAACGACACCTTGTTGTTGCTAGCAGCGCAGTCGCCGGACGTTGGGTAAGCGACGGCTGACGCAGCATGGCCCATATTTCGGCCGCTTACCCAACAGCTACGCAAGACCGCCCCTCGCCCTGGACTGATCGGGGAAACGCTGCCCTAAGCACCAGAGCTGGAGCTCTGCTGGGTGCCAACCCCGACTGGAGAGCCAGTCTTCGCCCTACCCTCAACGCGACCCGCGGTCTCACCGGACTAGTGCTAAGAACCGATTGTCAAATTAAAGAATAAACTTCCTGAACTCAGAAAAACATAACCGTAACACGAAAGACCATCTATTGTGAATTCGAAGAATAAACTTCCTGTACTATCAGGGAAAGATAACAGTGAGACTAAAACCCTCTGCGCTTGTTACTGTGACGCTGTGTTTATAAACAACCGGAATGTTATTGATTCTCATTAGGTGAGCTATGCGGCTACGAGAGCCGAAAGAACCTAGGGAAGCAATACTTCCCTTAACTGGCGCCCGAGCAGTCAGTCCCCTGACTACCTGGCAGTGGTATACCAAATATAAAACGAATAAAAAAGGAAAATAGAAAAGATGCAAAAAAAAAAAAAAAAAGAAGAAGAAAAACAGAGAACATAGGTGGCAGTGGCAACTACGAGTGACAGTGGAACAATAAAGAAAAAAGAAACGACCACCCGCCGCGGTGAGAATGCCGTTACTAACCGTAGCGGGACAACATTCTGCACGGGCGTAAAAAAGTCGTGTTTAACAAACATAAAGGAGCGGCGCACATTATACGCGGGCGCAAAAGTCTTAATAAAAAAATAAGAAAGACCTATGCAATGACCCACTGCGGCGATTTGCCTACGCCAGTGTAGCTTATTCGCGAGTGCAATATGCATAGTATCAAATCAATAAAATAAATGGACACAAAATGTCCGAAATAAAATGCAGAAAAAGAATAACCAAAATGAATACGAGATAAATTGAAATTAAAGTGTGTGGCAATCTGCTGGATAGGCTGAGTGGTGTGGAGGCACCCGAGAAAGCTGCCCAGTGGATTGTGTGGCAACCGCACCATTAGTAGGCTAAGGCCAAAAGGGAGAAATACGGACCACCGCGCCCAGTACTAAGTTCAACTATTTATCAAACTCGCCCGCCACTACCACTTTACGACAAAAAAACCAAAAAAGTTGAAAGAAAAAAAGAAACATAACAAATTAAAATTGAACCAATATAAAAATTATAAGCAAATAATATAAGCAAACCATTACCAATCAATAGATTTCCTCAGATTTTTCTAAAAAACTTTTCCTTTTTTTTTCCTCAGATCTTAAGACATCAACTTACACACCCACACAAGGAAAAAAAACCAACAACAACAACACAATTTGTACTGGTGAGTGAAACCACATTCCAAACAAATCCGTGTCTTCCAAAAAATAGATTAATACCACAAAAAATAAATACACAATTCCCTCATAAATTAAGAAGGTATTCTGTCTGTCGTCCCGTCTAACCTTCCAACCTCCGCTGTCCGTCTGTTAAAAAAATGGAGGAGATTAAAGAAACCTTGAATGCAATCCTTGCCCAGATGGCTAGGATCAAGGATAACATTAAAAAAATCAATAGCAGGGTTAGTACTTTAGAAGCCGAAAGCGAATCCCGTAACTCGGTGGTTACGCCTCAGGTGCCCTTAATGCGGGCGCGAAATGAGTTTGAGCTGAAAGAAACTTTCGCACTCCCAGACTGCGTTAAAGAGCTGCAAACGTTCGAAGGTCAGCCTGAGAGATACGTCTCTTGGGTGAATCGTGCGCAGGCGATCCTGAATGATTACGAAGTAGTCAAAGGGAGGCCCCTGTTCCGCGCGATTGTATGTCATATTAGGCAAAAAATAAGAGGTGAAGCCGAGGGGGCTCTCGACTCTTATGGCGTGCCAGATGACGACTGGCAGGAGATTAGGAGAGTTCTGGCATTGCACTACGCGGATAAACGCGATGTACGAACGCTAGAATACCAGCTTAGCCAACTCAATCAGGGGACTAATATATTATTTTGAGGTGAATAAACACCTTTTCCTTATCCTCAACGGATTAAAAAGTATGGGACACCCAATAGAAGTAGTTAGAGTCTTGGCCGAACACTCAAGGGACAAGGCCCTGGACGTTTTTATCCGGGGAATCGGAGGCGACACTTCTAGGCTATTGCTTATGCACAGACCGAAAGATCTGCAAGAGGCCTTTTCCTTTTGTAAGGAGTTACAGACGGTTGTCCCGAGTGGAGAGTCGTTTGCCCAACCTCCGGCACCGGCCAATTTCGGACCAAATACGCGATTTTACCGGCCGATAAGCGCTCCTCGCTTTACTTCCTCTTTTTATGGGGGTGGTAGACCCTCATCAGGCTCGGGATATGGTGGACCCCAAAATGCGACCCGTTTCCAGAGCCCAAGACCGGCTATTAAGATGGAATCAAATCGGTCGGGCCAGTCGCACCATTCCGAATACAGGGCTTTCCCGAACGAAGGCTCGGGTATGAAGAGAGGATCGTCCGAATACCGAAATCCCTTCCAAAGAGCGACGAAACTTTACCACCTGGAGGCTGTATTAGACCCTTCGCCCTCAATCCCTGTCGAATCCGACCAGGCTGCCCAACCCGACCCCTACTATGACTAGGTCGGCATTGAAAATGATGGCATACCTCATCAGGATGTCATGGAAGAGAGGGACGGTTCTGATTTAAGCACCGAAGGCCCAAATTTTATGACCGGGGCCTCTCAAGCGTCCCATACTTAGAGTATGAGGGAAAAGATGGGGCTAAGTTACAATTTTTGATCGATACCGGCGCGAACAAAAATTTCATTAGCCCTAGAATAGCCGCCGGCTCCTTTCCTCTCCTCATCCCATTTTGCGTGCAGTCGGCCACGGGCAGTGTCAAGATAACACATCGTGTGGCCGGCAAGTTTTTCCAAAAACTAGGCAATAACTCGACCCTTACATTTTACGTCCTCCCCGGGTTAAACACTTTCGATGGTATTATCGGGAATGACTCGCTCAAGAACTTAAAGGCCTTAGTAGATAGAAAGAATAACTGCTTGATCATATCCCCGGGGATAAAGATCCCTCTTCTCGCTAAAAGGTCTCTCAACGTTAACTCTTTGCTGGGCGCTGCACATCCGGACGATGTGAGAAGAACTTTAGAATCGCTGATCGACGAATACTCGCACCTTTTCGACCCTTTGTCGCCAGGTGGGACCGTCGACACCAGGGTGAGGGCTGAGATTCGCACGAACACTTCAGACCCCATTTATACGAAGAGTTACCCTTACCCGGCTAACTTGAGGTCTGAAGTCGATAGGAAGATCGGAGAACTTCTGAATGAAGGTATCATCCGGCCGTCTAAAAGTCCGTATAATTTTCCGGTGTGGATTGTGCCTAAGAAGGCAAAACCAGACGGCGAAAAACAATGGCGATTGGTCATCGACTTTAATCGACCATCCGACACCGTGAAAACGGCTTTTTCCACACTAAATGGGAAATACGAGTTCCTCCGCCTCCCTTTCGGGCTGAAAAACGCCCCGGCCATCTTCCAACGTATGATCGATGATGTTCTTCGGGAGCACATCGGGAAAATTTGCTACGTATACATTGACAACATAATCGTCTTTAGTAAAGATTACGATAGCCACTGGACGAATCTTCGCTTGGTTTTCGAGAGCCTGAAAAAGGCCAGACTTCAAGTGAATTTATCTAAGACCCAATTCCTCTCGACCCAGGTCGAATTCTTAGGATATATCGTCAGTCACGACGGTATTAGGGCAGATCAGAAGAAAGTAAAAGCTATATCTAAAATAAAGCCCCCAGAAAATATCAAGGAATTGAAGAGTTTCCTTGGGATGACTTCTTATTACAGGAAATTTATTCGCGACTATGCCAAGGTCGCGAAACCCCTGACCAATTTGACTCGCGGCGAGTCCGCTCGAGCGACAGCTAGCCAATCCAAAAAGGTTCCGGTCAAACTCGATGATGCGGCCTTGGAAGCTTTCGATAATCTGAAATCAATATTTTCCTCTTCCGAAGTGCTTGCTTTTCCGGACTACAGTTACAATTACAATTACGGCATTGGTGCCGTTCTCTCGCAAGACATCGAGGGGAAAGATCGGCCTATTGCCTACATTTCGCGGACCTTGTCCAAAACCGAGGAAAACTATACCACTATAGAAAAAGAGATGCTTGCTATAGTCTGGGCCTTAGATAACCTCAGGTCGTATCTGTATGGCGTTGCTACAGTCAAGGTGTATACTGATCACCAACCTTTGACTTATGCCCTCGGGAGCAGTTTTAACGCAAAGTTAAAGCGTTGGAAGGCTAGAATAGAGGAGTACAACTGTGTGCTTATCTACAAGCCCGGCAAATCCAACGTGGTTGCTGACGCACTTTCCCGAATCGTTCCCATTAATCACTATTTCGACTTTCTTCGCTCGGATACCGCCTCAGCTACTGATGGAAGCTCCACAGTGCATAGCGCTGATGAAGACTCGTCTCAACTATTACCCCACGTGGAGGTCCCCATCAATGTATATCGCAACCAACTGGTATTTGACCCCGAGCGCTCCGAATACTTGTGCGAACAACCCCACAGGGGCTTCGAACGCCATTTGATTCCTGTAGGGGTTGGCCTTTTATCCAACTTGGTCGTCACGCTGGGGAAATACTTGAAACCATCGGTGATCAACGGGGTTAAAATCCCGGAAACTTATCTATCATCGTTTCAACGCCTGTGCTTTGAGAATTTTGCAGCGTTTAAAATTCGAATAACGCAGAGGCAGGTGTTAGATCTGTCAGATCCCGAAGAGATCTGCGAAGTTATTGAAAATGAACATCGTAGAGCTCATAGGGGCCCTCAAGAGGTGCGCTTGCAGCTTCTGGAGAGGTATTACTTCCCACAGATGGCCAGCACCATCCGCAAGCAACTTTCGTCGTGCGAGTGTTGTAAGCTCTACAAGTACGAAAGGCACCCCAATAAACCGACCTTGCAACCGACCCACATCCCGAGTTATGAAATTCTTCACATAGACATTTTCACCTTGGAGAAAAAAATCTACCTGAGCTGCATAGACAAATTCACGAAGTTTGCCAAGCTCTTCCCATTAGAAGCGAAATCCTCGAATCATCTGTGGCAAAAACTGGTAGAGGTACTCCATTACTTTACCGTTCCAAGGTTATTGGTCTCTGACAACGAGAGAGGTCTTCTGTGCCCGACGGTCCTAAACTACTTGCGCTCCTTAAATATTGAATTATATAACACCCAGAAGAGCGAAGTCAACGGTCAAATCGAGAGGTTTCATTCAACCTTCCCCGAGATTTACCGGTGCTTGAAATGCGAGCACCCCGACTTCAAAATCAATGAATTGGTTGCCATTGCCGTGGACAGATATAACAACTCTGTCCACTCGGTGACTAATAAAAAGCCGGCGGAACTATTCTTCGACCGCTCGGCAAGAATTAACTATCAGGGTTTGACAAATTTCAGGACACAGGTCCTGGAAGATGTTAGGGGCTTGATAGAATACAAGCAAGGGGTCGCAAATACGTCCCATAATAAGACTGGGTCCGACCCGATCTCGTACAACCAGGGAGAACAGGTTTTTGTCGCTAACAAACAAATCAAAACAAAAGAAAAGCGACGTTTCAGGGCTGAGGAGGTTGCGGAAGATAGGAATGTGACGGTCAAAACCAAGACCGGCAAAATTGTTCATAAATCCGACATTCGGAATTAAGATGACATTGGATTGTTTGTGTGCGTTTCACAAGCTTTTTTTAAAAAAACATATTTGCTACACATATCTACACACCCACATTAATTTTCATGTTTAAGAAAAAAAACGACACTTCAACTTGCACACTTTAAACTCCATATTTTTAAGTTACAATAAGAATTTCTTTAGAACTATGTTACTCATAAGGTTATCTTCCCCAATCATTATCGCAAGCATCGTTTGGGCCCATGCGGTGGGAGTCGCGGACATCTTCAAGTACGAGGCTCCACTCGTGCCTTTGCAGGAAGGCACAGTCTGGCGGGTCAACGGCCAATTCAAACTGGCACACGTGATCGACCTGAGTAGGCTCGGGTCCCTGATTCAGGAGGTTCAGCGTGAGGCGGCGTTATTAACGGATCCCAGGATTGCAGCGCTCGTGACGCACTACTTGGAGGAGTCACAGGAGGGCTTGCAAAGGCTAACGGGTACGCCGCGCGGACGTCGTTCACTGGACTGGATCGGGTCCGCTTGGAAGTGGATTGCGGGCTCACCGGATGCGTCTGACTGGGACGCCATACTTCGTGCGCAAGAGGGCGTAGTAAGGTCGACCGACCAACAAGTGAGGATTAACGCAGGATTGTTCGACGCCTCGCACGAGTCTCTGAGAAAACTTAACGAAGTCTCGGCGAGAATCAACGACATCGACGGGGACGTTCACACAGCGACGACCCTGTTGCACAAGGCTCTCATCATCGACGACCAGGTTGGCGAGCTCACGCAAGCGTGTCAGTTGGCGAAATCTGGAATTGTCAACTTTCGTTTGCTGGATCACGAGGAGGTACAGGCAATCTTGGCTGAGGTCAAGAACTTGCCATACCAGAATGCTAACGAATGGAACTGCGCTATTGTACATCCTGGCAATGCCCAAGGTTGCCCCCAAGGACTACCGCCTGCTTCTTCTTCTCCCGGCAACCTTCGAGGGAAGGAAAATAATGGTCAAACACAACAAGGTCGCTGTAAATCCCGGCGAAACGTATGCCATGGTAGACGACTGCCTTTCCATAGGCAACACCACGGTCTGCCCAGAGAAGAGCCTTAGGAAGATGGACGAAAATAGCTGCATCCCTATGTTGTTAAAGGGAGGCCAGGCGAGATGCGACTTCTTAAGGAACAACGAAGCTCGAATAGAGATGGTCGAGGACGGGACCATCTTCTTGACCAACTTCAACGGTACGCTGGAGGCCGGACTCAGGACCCATAACTTGGCTGGAACGTACATAGTCCAGTTCAGCAACGAAACGATCAGGGTAGATGGGAGAAACTACACAAGCTACTCGTCGAGTCACCCCATGGTCATGCCGGCGATCCTGACTACGGTTACGGCTACCGGCTACTCCCCTTCGCTCCATTATGTGAACGACTTCAATATGGAGAACTTGAAGAGGCTCTCTGGGATATCCGAGAAGGTTTCCTTCTCTTTCCTGTTAGAGGCCTTGGTCGCCTTAGTTGTCGGAGTGACCCTATACACCGTTTGGAGGAGACTGACCTCGACCAAAGGTATCACGGTCATTAAGGACTGCACGCCGGACCTGGAACTTCAAGTTGCGAGCGGGGCACCCAAAGCCCTATGATCTGCGGGACGAAGATCTTTGAGGGGGGAGGAGTTATGAACCCTTTCCGCGCACCTTCGCCCCTCTCCCTCGATCGACCGTCGTTCTTGCACGCGCACTCTTAGTTGCGCCATTCGACGGTCAATCAACCCTCATGATGCCCACTGGAAAACGCTGACTACGCCCCCCGCCCCTATCCATCAACATGACGACGCAACGATCGCGCTGGCTGGAAATTGCTGCGTCTGCAGACGCTTGCTGCAGTCACGCGGACGGCGAACTGCTGCGCCTGCAGACGACGCTTGCTGCAGTCACGCGGACGGCGAACTGCTGCGCCTGCAAACGACACCCTGTTGTTGCTAGCAGCTCAGTCGCCGGACGTTGGGTAAGCGACGGCTGACGCAGCATGGCCCATATTTCGGCCGCTTACCCAACAGCTACGCAAGACCGCCCCTCGCCCTGGACTGATCGGGGAAACGCTGCCCTAAGCACCAGAGCTGGAGCTCTGCTGGGTGCCAACCCCGACTGGAGAGCCAGTCTTCGCCCTACCCTCAACGCGACCCGCGGTCTCACCGGACTAGTGCTAAGAACCGATTGTCAAATTAAAGAATAAACTTCCTGAACTCAGAAAACATTACCGTAACACGAAAGACCATCTATTGTGAATTCGAAGAATAAACTTCCTGTACTATCAGGAAAAGATAACCGTGAGACTAAAACCCTCTGCGCTTGTTACTGTGACGCTGTGTTTATAAACAACCGGAATGTTATTGATTCTCATTAGGTGAGCTATGCGGCTACGAGAGCCGAAAGAACCTAGGGAAGCAAGACTTCCCTTAACTGGCGCCCGAGCAGTCAGTCCCCTGACTACCTGGCAGTGGTATACCAAATAGAATAAGATGAAAAAAAAAAAAAAAAAAGAAGAAGAAAAACAGAGAACATAGGTGGCAGTGGCAACTACGAGTGACAGTGGAACAATAAAGAAAAAAGAAACGACCACCCGCCGCGGTGAGAATGCCGTTACTAACCGTAGCGGGACAACATTCTGCACGGGCGTAAAAAAGTCGTATTTAACAAACATAAAGACGACCCGCCGCGGCGTTAATGCCGTCTCTGTCCAGGAGCGGCGCACATTATACGCGGGAGCAAAAGTCTTAATAAAAAAATAAGAAAGACCTATGCAATGACCCACTGCGGCGATTTGCCTACGCCAGTGTAGCTTATTCGCGAGTGCAATATGCATAGTATCAAATCAATAAATGGACACAAAATGTCCGAAATAAAATGCAGAAAAAGAATAACCAAAATGAATACGAGATAAATTGAAATTAAAGTGTGTGGCAATCTGCTGGATAGGCTGAGTGGTGTGGAGGCACCCGAGAAAGCTGCCCAGTGGATTGTGTGGCAACCGTGCCATTAGTAGGCTAAGGCCAAAAGGGAGAAATACGGACCACAGCGCCCAGTACTAAGTTCAACTATTTATCAAACTCGCCCGCCACTACCACTTTACGACAAAAAAACCAAAAAAGTTGAAAGAAAAAAAGAAACATAACAAATTAAAATTGAACCAATATAAAAATTATAAGCAAATAATATAAGCAAACCATTACCAATCAATAGATTTCCTCAGATTTTTCTAAAAAACTTTTCCTTTTTTTTTCCTCAGATCTTAAGACATCAACTTACACACACACACAAGGAAAAAAAACCAACAACAACAACACAATTTGTACTGGTGAGTGAAACCACATTCCAAACAAATCCGTGTCTTCCAAAAAATAGATTAATACCACAAAAAATAAATACACAATTCCCTCATAAATTAAGAAGGTATTCTGTCTGTCGTCCCGTCTAACCTTCCAACCTCCGCTGTCCGTCTGTTAAAAAAATGGAGGAGATTAAAGAAACCTTGAATGCAATCCTTGCCCAGATGGCTAGGATCAAGGATGACATTAAAAAAATCAAAAGCAGGGTTAGTACTTTAGAAGCCGAAAGCGAATCCCGTAACCCGGTGGTTACGCCTCAGGTGCCCTTAACGCGGGCGCGAAATGAGTTTGAGCTGAAAGAAACTTTCGCGCTCCCAGACTGCGTTAAAGAGCTGCAAACGTTCGAAGGTCAGCCTGAGAGATACGTCTCTTGGGTGAATCGTGCGCAGGCGATCCTGAATGATTACGAAGTAGTCAAAGGGAGGCCCCTGTTCCGCGCGATTGTATGTCATATTAGGCAAAAAATAAGAGGTGAAGCCGAGGGGGCTCTCGACTCTTATGGCGTGCCAGATGACGACTGGCAGGAGATTAGGAGAGTTCTGGCATTGCACTACGCGGATAAACGCGATGTACGAACGCTAGAATACCAGCTTAGCCAACTCAATCAGGGGACTAAAACCTTAGAGGAATATTATTTTGAGGTGAATAAACACCTTTTCCTTATCCTCAACGGATTAAAAAGTATGGGACACCCAATAGAAGTAGTTAGAGTCTTGGCCGAACACTCAAGGGACAAGGCCCTGGACGTTTTTATCCGGGGAATCGGTAGCGACACTTCTAGGCTATTGCTTATGCACAGACCGAAAGATCTGCAAGAGGCCTTTTCCTTTTGTAAGGAGTTACAGACGGTTGTCCCGAGTGGAGAGTCGTTTGCCCAACCTCCGGCACCGGCCAATTTCGGACCAAATACGCGATTTTACCGGCCGATAAGCGCTCCTCGCTTTACTTCCTCTTTTTATGGGGGTGGTATACCCTCATCAGGCTCGGGATATGGTGGACCCCAAAATGCGACCCGTTTCCAGAGCCCAAGACCGGCTATTAAGATGGAATCAAATCGGTCGGGCCAGTCGCACCATTCCGAATACAGGGCTTTCCCGAACGAAGGCTCGGGTATGAAGAGAGGATCGTCCGAATACCGAAATCCCTTCCAAAGAGCGACGAAACTTTACCACCTGGAGGCTGTATTAGACTCTTCGCCCTCAATCCCTGTCGAATCCGACCAGGCTGCCCAACCCGACCCCTACTATGACTAGGTCGGCATTGAAAATGATGGCATACCTCATCAGGATGTCATGGAAGAGAGGAACGGTTCTGATTTAAGCACCGAAGGCCCAAATTTTATGACCGGGGCCTCTCAAGCGTCCCATACTTAGAGTATGAGGGAAAAGATGGGGCTAAGTTACAATTTTTGATCGATACCGGCGCGAACAAAAATTTCATTAGCCCTAGAATAGCCGCCGGCTCCTTTCCTCTCCTCATCCCATTTTGCGTGCAGTCGGCCACGGGCAGTGTCAAGATAACACATCGTGTGGCCGGCAAGTTTTTCCAAAAACTAGGCAATAACTCGACCCTTACATTTTACGTCCTCCCCGGGTTAAACACTTTCGATGGTATTATCGGGAATGACTCGCTCAAGAACTTAAAGGCCTTAGTAGATAGAAAGAATAACTGCTTGATCATATCCCCGGGGATAAAGATCCCTCTTCTCGCTAAAAGGTCTCTCAACGTTAACCCTTTGCTGGGCGCTGCACATCCGGACGATGTGAGAAGAACTTTAGAATCGCTGATCGACGAATACTCGCACCTTTTCGACCCTTTGTCGCCAGGTGGGACCGTCGACACCAGGGTGAGGGCTGAGATTCGCACGAACACTTCAGACCCCATTTATACGAAGAGTTACCCTTACCCGGCTAACTTGAGGTCTGAAGTCGATAGACAGATCGGAGAACTTCTGAATGAAGGTATCATCCGGCCGTCTAAAAGTCCGTATAATTTTCCGGTGTGGATTGTGCCTAAGAAGGCAAAACCAGACGGCGAAAAACAATGGCGATTGGTCATCGACTTTAATCGACCATCCGACACCGTGAAAACGGCTTTTTCCACGCTAAATGGGAAATACGAGTTCCTCCGCCTCCCTTTCGGGCTGAAAAACGCCCCGGCCATCTTCCAACGTATGATCGATGATGTTCTTCGGGAGCACATCGGGAAAATTTGCTACGTATACATTGACAACATAATCGTCTTTAGTAAAGATTACGATAGCCACTGGACGAATCTTCGCTTGGTTTTCGAGAGCCTGAAAAAGGCCAGACTTCAAGTGAATTTATCTAAGACCCAATTCCTCTCGACCCAGGTCGAATTCTTAGGATATATCGTCAGTCACGACGGTATTAGGGCAGATCAGAAGAAAGTAAAAGCTATATCTAAAATAAAGCCCCCAGAAAATATCAAGGAATTGAAGAGTTTCCTTGGGATGACTTCTTATTACAGGAAATTTATTCGCGACTATGCCGACTATGGACTCGCGGCGAGTCCGCTCGAGCGACAGCTAGCCAATCCAAAAAGGTTCCGGTCAAACTCGATGATGCGGCCTTGGAAGCTTTCGATAATCTGAAATCAATATTTTCCTCTTCCGAAGTGCTTGCTTTTCCGGACTACAGACGCCTCCAATTACGCCATTGGTGCCGTTCTCTCGCAAGACATCGAGGGGAAAGATCGGCCTATTGCCTACATTTCGCGGACCTTGTCCAAAACCGAGGAAAACTATGCCACTATAGAAAAAGAGATGCTTGCTATAGTCTGGGCCTTAGATAACCTCAGGTCGTATCTGTATGGCGTTGCAACAGTCAAGGTGTATACTGATCACCAACCTTTGACTTATGCCCTCGGGAGCAGTTTTAACGCAAAGTTAAAGCGTTGGAAGGCTAGAATAGAGGAGTACAACTGTGTGCTTATCTACAAGCCCGGCAAATCCAACGTGGTTGCTGACGCACTTTCCCGAATCGTTCCCATTAATCACTATTTCGACTTTCTTCGCTCGGATACCGCCTCAGCTACTGATGGAGGCTCCACCGTGCATAGCGCTGATGAAGACTCGTCTCAACTATTACCCCACGTGGAGGTCCCCATCAATGTATATCGCAACCAACTGGTATTTGACCCCGAGCGCTCCGAATACTTGTGCGAACAACCCCACAGGGGCTTCGAACGCCATTTGATTCCTGTAGGGGTTGGCCTTTTATCCAACTTGGTCGTCACGCTGGGGAAATACTTGAAACCATCGGTGATCAACGGGGTTAAAATCCCGGAAACTTATCTATCATCGTTTCAACGCCTGTGCTTTGAGAATTTTGCAGCGTTTAAAATTCGAATAACGCAGAGGCAGGTGTTAGATCTGTCAGATCCCGAAGAGATCTGCGAAGTTATTGAAAATGAACATCGTAGAGCTCATAGGGGCCCTCAAGAGGTGCGCTTGCAGCTTCTGGAGAGGTATTACTTCCCACAGATGGCCAGCACCATCCGCAAGCAACTTTCGTCGTGCGAGTGTTGTAAGCTCTACAAGTACGAAAGGCACCCCAATAAACCGACCTTGCAACCGACCCACATCCCGATTTATCCATGTGAAATTCTTCACATAGACATTTTCACCTTGGAGAAAAAAATCTACCTGAGCTGCATAGACAAATTCACGAAGTTTGCCAAGCTCTTCCCATTAGAAGCGAAATCCTCGAATCATCTGTGGCAAAAACTGGTAGAGGTACTCCATTACTTTACCGTTCCAAGGTTATTGGTCTCTGACAACGAGAGAGGTCTTCTGTGCCCGACGGTCCTAAACTACTTGCGCTCCTTAAATATTGAATTATATAACACCCAGAAGAGCGAAGTCAACGGTCAAATCGAGAGGTTTCATTCAACCTCCCCGAGATTTACCGGTGCTTGAAATGCGAGCACCCCGACTTCAAACTCAATGAATTGGTTGCCATTGCCGTGGACAAATATAACAACTCTGTCCACTCGGTGACTAATAAAAAGCCGGCGGAACTATTCTTCGACCGCTCGGCAAGAATTAACTATCAGGGTTTGACAAATTTCAGGACACAGGTCCTGGAAGATGTTAGGGGCTTGATAGAATACAAGCAAGGGGTCGCAAATACGTCCCATAATAAGACTGGGTCCGACCCGATCTCGTACAACCAGGGAGAACAGGTTTTTGTCGCTAACAAACAAATCAAAACAAAAGAAAAGCGACGTTTCAGGGCTGAGGAGGTTGCGGAAGATAGGAATGTGACGGTCAAAACCAAGACCGGCAAAATTTTTCATAAATCCGACATTCGGAATTAAGATGACATTGGATTGTTTGTGAGCGTTTCACTTTTTTTAAAAAAACATATTTGCTACACATATCTACACACCCACATTAATTTTCATGTTTAAGAAAAAAAACGACACTTCAACTTGCACACTTTAAACTCCATATTTTTAAGTTACAATAAGAATTTCTTTAGAACTATGTTACTCATAAGGTTATCTTCCCCAATCATTATCGCAAGCATCGTTTGGGCCCATGCGGTGGGAGTCGCGGACATCTTCAAGTACGAGGCTCCACTCGTGCCTTTGCAGGAAGGCACAGTTTGGCGGGTCAACGGCCAATTCAAACTGGCACACGTGATCAACCTGAGTAGGCTCGGGTCCCTGATTCAGGAGGTTCAGCGTGAGGCGGCGTTATTAACGGATCCCAGGATTGCAGCGCTCGTGACGCACTACTTGGAGGAGTCACAGGAGGGCTTGCAAAGGCTAACGGGTACGCCGCGCGGACGTCGTTCACTGGACTGGATCGGGTCCGCTTGGAAGTGGATTGCGGGCTCACCGGATGCGTCTGACTGGGACGCCATACTTCGTGCGCAAGAGGGCGTAGTAAGGTCGACCGACCAACAAGTGAGGATTAACGCAGGATTGTTCGACGCCTCGCACGAGTCTCTGAGAAAACTTAACGAAGTCTCGGCGAGAATCAACGACATCGACGGGGACGTTCACACAGCGACGACCCTGTTGCACAAGGCTCTCATCATCGACGACCAGGTTGGCGAGCTCACGCAAGCGTGTCAGTTGGCGAAATCTGGAATTGTCAACTTTCGTTTGCTGGATCACGAGGAGGTACAGGCAATCTTGGCTGAGGTCAAGAACTTGCCATACCAGAATGCTAACGAATGGAACGGCGCTATTGTACATCCTGGCAATGCCCAAGGTTGCCCCCAAGGACTACCGCCTGCTTCTTCTTCTCCCGGCAACCTTCGAGGGAAGGCAAATAATGGTCAAACACAACAAGGTCGCTGTAAATCCCGGCGAAACGTATGCCATGGTAGACGACTGCCTTTCCATAGGCAACACCACGGTCTGCCCAGAGAAGAGCCTTAGGAAGATGGACGAAAATAGCTGCATCCCTATGTTGTTAAAGGAAGGCCAGGCGAGATGCGACTTCTTAAGGAACAACGAAGCTCGAATAGAGATGGTCGAGGACGGGACCATCTTCTTGACCAACTTCAACGGTACGCTGGAAGCCGGACTCAGGACCCATAACTTGGCTGGAACGTACATAGTCCAGTTCAGCAACGAAACGATCAGGGTAGATGGGAGAAACTACACAAGCTACTCGTCGAGTCACCCCATGGTCATGCCGGCGATCCTGACTACGGTTACGGCTACCGGCTACTCCCCTTCGCTCCATTATGTGAACGACTTCAATATGGAGAACTTGAAGAGGCTCTCTGGGATATCCGAGAAGGTTTCCTTCTCTTTCCTGTTAGAGGCCTTGGTCGCCTTAGTTGTCGGAGTGACCCTATACACCGTTTGGAGGAGACTGACCTCGACCAAAGGTATCACGGTCATTAAGGACTGCACGCCGGACCTGGAACTTCAAGTTGCGAGCGGGGCACCCAAAGCCCTATGATCTGCGGGACGAAGATCTTTGAGGGGGGAGGAGTTATGAACCCTTTCCGCGCACCTTCGCCCCTCTCCCTCGATCGACCGTCGTTCTTGCACGCGCACTCTTAGTTGCGCCATTCGACGGTCAATCAACCCTCATGATGCCCACTGGAAAACGCTGACTACGCCCCCCGCCCCTATCCATCAACATGACGACGCAACGTTCGCGCTGGCTGGAAATTGCTGCGTCTGCAGACGCTTGGCTGCAGTCACGCGGACGGCGAACTGCTGCGCCTGCAGACGACGCTTGCTGCAGTCACGCGGACGGCGAACTGCTGCGCCTGCAAACGACACCCTGTTGTTGCTAGCAGCTCAGTCGCCGGACGTTGGGTAAGCGACGGCTGACGCAGCATGGCCCATATTTCGGCCGCTTACCCAACAGCTACGCAAGACCGCCCCTCGCCCTGGACTGATCGGGGAAACGCTGCCCTAAGCACCAGAGCTGGAGCTCTGCTGGGTGCCAACCCCGACTGGAGAGCCAGTCTTCGCCCTACCCTCAACGCGACCCGCGGTCTCACCGGACTAGTGCTAAGAACCGATTGTCAAATTAAAGAATAAACTTCCTGAACTCAGAAAAACATAACCGTAACACGAAAGACCATCTATTGTGAATTCGAAGAATAAACTTCCTGTACTATCAGGGAAAGATAACCGTGAGACTAAAACCCTCTGCGCTTGTTACTGTGACGTTGTGTTTATAAACAACCGGAATGTTATCGATTCTCATTAGGTGAGCTATGCGGCTACGAGAGCCGAAAGAACCTAGGGAAGCAAGACTTCCCTTAACTTACATGATGCAGACATGTTACAGACATGTTACCGACATGTTTTAACGTGATGCAGACATATTGCAGACATGTTACAGACATGTTACTGACATGTTACAAACATGTTACAGCCAGGTTGCCGACATGTTACAAACATGTTATAGACATATTGCAGACATGTTGCATACATAATGCAGAAATGTTATAGACATGTTACATAAATTTTACAGACTTGTTACTGACATGTTACAGACATGTTACAGATATGTTACTGACATTTTACTGACATGTTACACACATGTTACTGACATGTTACAGACATATTACAAACATGTTACGGACATACTGCTGACATGTTGCATACATGATGCAGACATGTTACAGACATGTTACCGACAAGTTTTAACGTGATGCAGACATATTGCAGACATGTTACTGATATGCTACAAACATGTTACAGCCAGGTTGCCGACATGTTACAAACATGTAACAGACATATTGCAGACATGTTGCATACATGATGCAGACATGTTATAGACATGTTACAGAAATTTTACAGACATGTTAATGACGTGTTACAGACATGTTACAGACATGTTACGGACATGTAACAGACATGTGGCAAACATGTTACAGAAATGTTGCAGACATGTTACAAACATGTTACAGATATATAACAGACATGTTAAGGACATGTTACTGACATGTTATAGACATGTTGCTGACATGTTACAGACATGTTACCGACATGTTTTATACGTGATGCAGACATTTTACAGACATATTGCAGACATGTTACAAACATGTTATAGACATATTGCAGGCATGTAACAGACATGTTACAGACATGATAAGGACATGATATAGACATTATACAGACATGTTACAGACTTATTGCAGTTATGTTTCAAACACGTTACAGTAATGTTGCAGACATGTTACAGACATTTTACCGACATTTTGCATACGTGATGCAGACATTTTGCAGACATGTTACAGACATGTTACAGATATATTACAGAAATGTTTAGGACATGTTACAGACATGTTACAGACATATGGCAGACATGTTGCAAACACGTTACAGAAATGTTGCAGACATGTTACAGACATGTTACCGACATGTTGCATACGTGATGCAGACATGTTTCAGACATGTAACAGACATTTTACAGATATATTTCAGACATGTTTAGGACATGTTACAGACATGTTACAGGCATCTTGCAGACATGTTGCAAACACGTTACAGAAATGTTAGAGACATGTTACAGACATGATACCGACATGTTACAGACATGATACCGACATGTTACAGACATGTAACAGACATGTTACAGACATGTAACAGACATGTTACAGACATGTAACAGACATGTTGCAAACATGTTACAGAAATGTTGCAGACATGTTACAAACATGTTACAGACATATTGCAGACATGTAACGGACATGTTACAGTCATGATAAGGACATGTTATAGACATGTTACAGACATGTTACAGACATAATGCAGACATATTGCAGACATGTTATAGACCTGTTACAGACATCTCACAGACATGTTACAGACATGATAAGGACATGTTATAGACATTTTATAGACATGTTACAGACATGTTACAGACATGTTACAGACATGATACAGACATGTTGCAAACACGTTACAGAAATGTTGCAGACATGTTACAGACATGTTACCGACATGTTGCATATGTGATGCAGACATATTGCAGACATGTTACAGACATGTTTTATACGTGATGCAGACATTTTACAGACATGTTGCAGACATGTTACAAACATGTTGCAGACATGTTACAGACATGTTACAGATATATTACAGACATGTTTAGGACATGACAACAGACATGTTACAGGCATCTTGTAGACATGTTGCAAACACGTTAGAGAAATGTTACAGACATGTTACAGACTTGTAACAGACATGTTGCAAACATGTTACAGAAATGTTGCAGACATGTAACAAACATGTTACAGACATATTGCAGACATGTAACGGACATGTTACAGACATGATAAGGACATGTTATAGACATTTTATAGATATGTTACAGACATAATGCAGACATATTGCAGACATGTTATAGACCTGTTACAGACATTTTACAGACATGTTACAGACATGATAAGGACATGTAATAGACATGTTACAGACGTGTTACAGACATGTTACAGACATGTAACAGACATGTTGCAAACACGTTACAGAAATGTTGCAGACATGTTACAGACATGTTACCGACATGTTGCATATGTGATGCAGACATATTGCAGACATGTTACAGACATGTTACAGACATTTTACAGACATGTTACAGACATGATAAGGACATGTTATAGACATGTTAAGGACATGTTATAGACATGTTACAGACATGTTACAGACATGTTACAGACATGTTACAGATATATTACAGACATGTTAAGGACATGTTATAGACATGTTACAGACATGTTACAGACATGTTACAGACATGTTACCGACATGTTGCAGACATGTTACTGACATGTTACAGACATGTTAAAAACATGTTACAGCCATATTGCAGACATGTTGCATACGTGATGCAGACATGTTACAGACATTTTACAGACATGTTACAGACATGTTGCAAACATGTTACAGAAATGTTGCAGACATGTAACAAACATGTTACAGACATATTGCAGACATGTAACGGACATGTAACAGACATGATAAGGACATGTTATAGACATTTTATAGATATGTTACAGACATAATGCAGACATATTGCAGACATGTAATAGACCTGTTACAGACGTGTTACAGACATGTTACAGACATGTAACAGACATGTTGCAAACACGTTACGGAAATGTTGCAGACATGTTACAGACATGATAAGGACATGTTATAGACATGTTACAGACATGTTACAGACATGTTACAGATATATTACAGACATGTTAAGGACATGTTATAGACATGTTGCAGACATGTTACAGACATGTTACCGACATGTTGCAGACATGTTACTGACATGTTACAGACATGTTAAAAACATGTTACAGCCATATTGCAGACATGTTGCATACGTGATGCAGACATGTTACAGACATGTAACAGAAATTTTACAAACATGTTACAGACATTTTACAGACATATTACAGACATGTTACAGACATTTTTAAGAACATGTTAGAGACATGTTACAGGCATCTTGCAAACATGTCACAAATATGTTACAACATGTTACCGACATGTTACAGACATGTAACAGACATGTTGCAAACATGTTACAGAAATGTTGCAGACATGTTACAAACTTGTTACAGACATATTGCAGACATGTAACAGACATGTTACAGACATGTTACAGACATGATAAGGACATGTTATAGACATGTTACAGACATGTTACAGACATGTTGCATACGTGATGCAGACATATTGCAGACATGTTACTGACATGTAACAAACATGTTACAGCCAGGTTGCCGACATGTTACAAACATGTTACAGACATATTGCAGACATGTTGCATACATAATGCAGACATGTTACAGAAATTTTACAGACATGTTACTGACATGTTTTTTTATTTTTTTAGTTTAGTTTATAGTCGAACTATGATCAGTCGACTTTTTAAAAGTAAAGAAACAATTAAAATAAGATTTAAATTATTTAAGTTGAAATTTTAAACTAGAGGTAATTTTAAGTTAAGGGTAAAACCTTAAATGTAAAGGAAAGAAAAAAATTATTTAAAAATTGTGCAAATGTGCAAACGTGCAAACTGGGATAAAGAAAAGCCACTCCAACATTTGTTGCAGAGGATTGGGGAAAACCCAGAAAAACCCAATCAGATCAGGAGAGTTAGTGTTAGTAACCAAATGCAAATAAAATTATGAGTAGAGTGTTAAAGCATGCAGTATGTTGAAAGTACTACTATGAGACTAAATTCTAGATAAGTGGGCGAGGAGTTGTAATTTTAAGCTAGATATCAAGTTGTTATTGTTAGCTACAATAAAGTATAGTTTATTATAGTCCGAACATAATACCCTGAATGGCTCATGCAGGGCATAGTTCGAGCTACAATTGGGAAGTTTTAGAGGAAGGTAATTACGGGTGATTCTACAAGGGACAGAAAAGTGTAGTCTACTAAGTAAGTCGCTACTATCTATGTCACCTTGGATAAGGTTGTTAATAAATATAACACCAAGCATGGTTCTACGATTGGCTAGAGAATGCAGATTAAGTAACAAAAGTCTACTAGGATAGGAAGGAAGTCTTGAATTTACAAATCAGTTAAGGCCTCGCAAGGCAAACATTAAGAAGTTTTTCTGTACGGATTCAATGCGGTCTCTATGAACTGTGTACTGAGGGTTCCAGACACATGATCCGTACTCGAGAATTGGACGAACAAGCGAAGTGAAGAGAGTCTTAGTTAAGTAAGGATCGTCAAACTCCTTGGACCATCTCTTAATAAAGCCGAGTACACCCATAGCTTTATTAACCATTGATGATATATGTTCAGAAAACTTGAGTTTTCGGTCCAAACGGACACCTAGATCATCAACCAGGGTAGTTCTTTCCAAGGTACAACCACAAAGAGAGTATGATACGTACTTTGGGCAGGCACGTGAGAATGTCATCAGCTTGCATTTTGAGATTAAGGAGATTTGCACGACACCAAGAAAAGAAACAATCTAGGTCAGATTGAAGGCGAGAATGACAGGAGTCGTCTCTAAATTAAAAACAGAGCTTGACATCATCCGCGTACATGAGAGTACGTGAGTTAAGTATGACCGTTGGGAGGTCATTGATGAAAAGTGTAAAAAGCAGGGGACCTAAGTGGCTTCCCTGAGGAACACCAGATGTGGCATGAACGGGATAGGAACGAGTATTTTTAAAGAGGACTCGTTGGGTTCTGTCACTCAAATAGCTCACAATCCAACTAAGAAGTTTTGGTGAGAAACCGAGAAGATTTAGTTTATGTGCAAGAAGGGAATGGTTGACTGAGTCAAATGCCTTACTGAAATCAGTATAAATGACATCAGTTTGAAGATTTTCCTGAAATCCTTTTACCACAAAGGATGTCAGCTCAAGCAGATTTGTCGTGGTAGAACGACGCTTTACAAATCCGTGTTGAAAAGGGGATATAACGGATCTACTAAAATGCTGCAAGTGAGGAGTAATAACATTCTCGAAGAATTTCGGTATAGCCGACAATTTAGAGATACCTCTATAATTGCTTGCATCAGACTTGCTGCCCTTTTTATGTAAAGGGATGATAAAGGATTCCTTCCATATGGATGGAAACGAGGCAGTTACTAAGGACAGCGAAAATAGTTTGAGCAATGGCTTACATAAGGAGTTCGCACAGTATCGAAGTACACAGGCGGGGATACCATCGGGACCTGGTGAGAAGACTGGTTTAACCAATCGAAGATCCCTAATAAGTGAACTTTCATTCAGTAAAGGTGTGAAGATGCCATTCGAGCTTGGTACGCTATATGAATAGGAGTGAATGTTTGGCGTAGAGGAAGAATAAGTTGTTTGAAAAAACTTGGCAAACATATCGGCAATGGCCTGATCTGTGTTCGCCTCAGCTTTATCGAACATAAGTTTAGAAGGAAAGCCCGCTGACCTACGCTTCATGTTAACAAAACTATAAAACTGTTTAGGATTCTGAAAGAGCTGAATCCTACATCTTGTCAAATAGTTTTTATAACACTTCGCGTTAAGCACGGTAAAATTTGCCCGAGCAGTTAGGTAGCGGTAAAAGACAAGCGGTGAGTTTTTCAGCTTGTATTTCTTAAATAAGCTACTCTTTAAGTTTTTTAAGCGAGACAACTCTTTTGTAAACCAAGGAGGCCTACTTGAGCTTGTCGGATAGAAAAACGGAACACAGATATCAAAAGCAGAGTTAAGGGTTTTATAAAATATATTGATAGCCACTGACATATCAGTTGATAGATAAAAGTCAGACCAATCACAATATGAAATTAAATAATTTAAGTGTTCAAAGTCTGCTTTCTTAAAGCAGCGCACGCGATTGCACGGCTTTACACTTTTATCCACAAAGCTAATACCCAAGTCGAGATTCACTTCGAAAGTGGGATGATAAGGATCTTCAGGTAGGGAAAGAGGTTGTGCCCTGTCTAAAATCACCCTGGAAGGATCTGAGACGAAACATAGATCAAATAAACTGTCAAACAGATCATGTTGCCGGGAGGGCAGAAGGAAGTTTCCCTCCGCAATGGATGTCCAATTACATTCCGGGATATTAAAGTCACCCAGGACTATGAAATGATCTCTGTCTGATAACAGATTAAAAATAGTCTTAATTGCAGAAAAATGTTGCGAGTAGACTGATAATTCCGATGACGGCGGAATATAGGAGCAGGTTATATACAAGAAAAAACCGGGAAAGTGTAGTTTTACACAGATTAATTCGATGTCGAATTGAAACTCCGGCTGTAAGAGGTCCGACATAATGGAGGAGTCTACTGCAATCAGTACTCCACCACCCCGTCGGTCAGGTCGATCAAGCCTGTATGTTGTATACCTATCTGGAAAGACTTCAGAGATTAGAATCTCTGGTTTTAACCAGGTTTCGGTAAAGGCAATAATTTGGGAAGAAAAGGCAAGACTATGAAGATAAAGACTAGAGATTTTACTACAGAGGCCTCTAATATTTTGATAGGAAAGAATTAAGGAAGAAAGAATATTTATGTGTCCCCTAGCATTTTCAAAGGCATAAAGAGAAGAGAACTTCAGTTTTTTGAGGACTTTGAACTTGTTGTAGGTCCACTTGGCGATGTAACGGCCGATGTGGGAAGAGTGACGGTCGTTCGGCTTTTTTGTTTTGGAGTGAACTCCTTAACAATAAGGTCGGGCGGCTAGAAAGAAGCTGCGCAAACGTCTTTAAACTGTTCGGCAGGGAGAATAATTTTGAAAGAAGAAATGTCGCGCTTTAATTTGAAGTTCAATTTTTTAACAATCAAATCATTTACAGGCATCCTTTCGAGAATGTACGATTGTAACTCTTCTATGGTTGGGTCTGGAGCCAAGCGAGAGATAAACACCAATTTTTTGGGTTTAATCGCAATCAGAGTTTAATCGTTACAGACGTGTTATAGACATTTTACTGACATGTTACACATATGTTACTGAAATGTTACAGACATGTTGCAAACATGTTACAGACATATTGCAGACATGTTGCATACATGATGCAGACAAGTTACAGACATGTTACAGAAATTTTACAAACATGTTACAGACATGTTACAAACATTTTACAGACATGTTGCAGACATTTTACAGACATTTTACTGACATGTTACACACATGTTACTGACATGTTACAGACATGTTACAAACATGTTACAGACATATTGCAGACATGTTGCATACATGATGCAGACATGTTACAGACATGTTACTGACATATTACAAACATGTTTCAGCCAGGTTGCCGACATGTTACAAAGATGTTACAGGCATATTGCAGACATGTTGTATACATGATGCAGACATGTTACTGACATGATGCAGACATGTAACTGACATGTTACAGACATATTGCAGACATGTTACAGACATGTAACAGACATGTTACAGACATGTTACAAACATGTTATAGACATGTTACAAACATGTTACAGACATGTTACAGACATTTTACTGACATGTTACACACATGTTATTGACATGTTACAGACATGTTACAAACATGTAACAGACATATTGCAGACATGTTGCATACATGATGCAGACATGTTGCGTACATGATGCAGACATGTTACAGACATGCTAAAGACATGTTACAGACATGTTCCAGACATGTTACAGACAAGTTACAGACATGTAACAGACATGTTACAGACATGTTACAAACATGTTATAGACAGGTTACAAACATGATAAAGACATGTTACAGACATGTTACACACATGTTACTGATATGTTACAGACATGTTACAAACATGTTACAGACATATTGCAGACATGTTGCATACATGTTGCATACATGTTGCAGACATTTTACAGACATGTTACAGAAATTATACAAACATGTTACAGACATTTTACAGACATGTTACAGACATGTTACAGACATTTTAAGGACATGTTAGAGACATGTTACAGGCATCTTGCAAACATGTCACAAATATGTTACAGACATCTTGCAGACATGTAAGAGACATGTTACAGACATGTTACAGACATGATAAAGACATGTTATAGACATGTTACAGACATGTTACAGACATGATAAGGACATGTTATAGACCTGTTACAGATATGTTGCATACGTGATGCAGACATATCGCAGACATGTTACAGACATGTTACTGACATATTGCAGACATGTTGCATACATGATGCAGACATGTTATAGACATGTTACAGAAATTTTACAGACATGTTACTGACATGTTACAGACATGTTACAGACATTTTACTGACATGTTACACACATGTTACTGACATGTTACTGAAATGTTACTGACATGTTACTGAAATGTTACAGACATGTTGCAAACATGTTACAGACATATTGCAGACATGTTGCATACATGATTCAGACATGTTATAGACATGTTGCATACATGATTCAGACATGTTATAGACATGTTACAGAAATTTTACAGACATGTTACTGACATGTTACTGACATGTTACAGACATTTTACTGACATGTTACACACATGTTACTGAAAGGTTACAGACATGTTGCAAACATGTTACAGACATATTGCAGACATGTTGCATACATGATGCAGACATGTTACAGACATGTTACTGACATGTTACACACATGTAATTGACATGTTACAGACTTGTTACAAACATGTTACGGACATATTGCAGACATGTTGCAAACATGTTACAGACATATTGCAGACATGTTGCATACATGTTACAGACATATTGCAGACATGTAACAGACATGTTACAGACATGTTACAGACATGATAAGGACATGTTATAGACATGTTACAGACATGTTGCAAACATGTTACAGACATATTGCAGACATGTTGCATACATGATGCAGACAAGTTACAGACATGTTACAGAAATTTTACAAACATGTTACAGACATGTTACAAACATTTTACAGACATGTTACAGACATTTTACTGACATGTTACAGACATGTTACAAACACGTTACAGACATTTTGCAGACATGTTGCATACTTGTTACAGACATATTGCAGACATGTAACAGACATGTTACAGACATGTTAGAGACATGATAAGGACATGTTATAGACATGTTACAGACATGTTACAGACATGTTGCATACGTGATGCAGACATATTGCAGACATGTTACAGACATGTTACTGACATGTTACAGACATGTTACTGACATGTTACAAACATGTTACAGCCAGGTTGCCGACATGTTACAAACATGTTTCAGACATATTGCAGACATGTTGCATACATGATGCAGACATGTTATAGACATGTTACAGATATTTTACAGACATGTTACAGACATGTTACAGACATTTTGCTGACATGTTACACAAATGTTACTGAAATGTTACAGACATGTTGCAAACATGTTACAGACATATTGCAGACATGTTGCATACATGATGCAGACATGTTATAGACATGTTACAGATATTTTACAGACATGTTACAGACATGTTACAGACATTTTGCTGACATGTTACACAAATGTTACTGAAATGTTACAGACATGTTGCAAACATGTTACAGACATATTGCAGACATGTTGCATACATGATGCAGACATGTTATAGACATGTTACAGATATTTTTCAGACAAGTTACAGACATGTTACAGAAATTTTACAAACATGTTACAGACATGTTACAAACATTTTACAGACATGTTACAGACATGTTACAGACATGTTACAGACATGTTACAGACATGTTATTGACATGTTACAGACATGTTACCAACATGTTACAGACATATTGCAGACATGTTGCATACATGATGCAGACATGTTACAGACATGTTACTGACATGTTACACACATGTTATTGACATGTTACAGACATGTTACAAACATGTTACGGACATATTGCAGACATGTTGCAAACATGTTACAGACATATTGCAGACATGTTGCATACATGATGCAGACAAGTTACAGACATGTTACAGAAATTTTACAAACATGTTACAGACATGTTACAAACATTTTACAGACATGTTACAGACATTTTACTGACATGTTACACACATGTTACTGACATGTTACAAGCGTGTTACAGACATATTGCAGACATGTTGCATACATGATGCAGAAATGTTGCAGACATGTTACCGACAAGTTTTAACGTGATGCAGACATATTGCAGACATTTTACAGACATGTTACAAACATGTTATAGACATGTTACAAACATGTTATAGACATGTTACAAACATGTTACAGACATGTTACAGACATTTTACTGACATGTTACACAGATGTTACAAACATGTTACAGACATATTGCATACATGATGCAGACATGTTGCATACATGATGCAGAAATTTTACAAACATGTTACAGACATGTTACAGATATTTTACTGACATGTTACAGACATGTTACAGACATGTTACAGACATGTTACTGACATGTTACAGACATGTTACAAACATGTTACAGACATATTGCAGACATGTTGCATACATGATGCAGACATGTTACCGACATGTTGCATACGTGATG
The DNA here is from genome assembly GCA_018904035.1 of Zaprionus ornatus. NCBI lineage: Eukaryota > Metazoa > Arthropoda > Insecta > Diptera > Drosophilidae > Zaprionus > Zaprionus ornatus. The sequence goes on along the minus strand of JAEIFZ010000285.1, from coordinate 162,070 downwards.
CAGACATATTGCAGACATGTTACAGACATGTTACTGACATATTACAAACATGTTACAGCCAGGTTGCCGACATGTTACAAACATGTTACAGACATATTGAAAACATGTTGCATACATGATGCAGACATATTGCAGACTTGTTGCACACATGATGCAGATATGTATATTACTGACATGTTACAGAAATTTTACAGACATGTTACAGACATGTTACAGACATATTGCAGACATGATGCACACATGATGCAGACTTGCTACTGACATGTTACAGACATGATACAGACATGTTACAGACATGTTGCAAACACGTTACAGAAATGTTGCAGACATGTTACAGATATGTTACCGACATGTTGCATACGTCATGCAGACATATTGCAGACATGTTACAGACATGTTACAGACATTTTGCAGACATGTTACTGACATGTTACAGACATGTTACAGACATTTTGCTGACATGTTACACACATGTTACTGAAATGTTACAGACATGTTGCAAACATGTTTCAGACATATTGCAGACATGTAGCATACATGATGCAGACAAGTTACAGACATGTTACAGAAATTTTACAAACATGTTACAGACATGTTACAAACATTTTACAGACATGTTACAGACATTTTACTGACATGTTACACACATGATACTGACATGTTACAGACATGTTACAAACATGTTACAGACATTTTGAAAACATGTTGCATACATGATGCAGACATGTTGCAAACATGTTTCAGACATATTGCAGACATGTTGCATACATGATGCAGACAAGTTACTGACATGTTACAGAAATTTTACAAACATGTTACAGACATGTTACAAACATTTTAAAGACATGTTACAGACATAATACAGACATGTTACTGACATGTTACAGACATTTTACAGACATGTTACAGACATTTTAAGGACATGATAGAGGCATATTACAGGCATCTTGCAAACATGTCTTAAATGTGTTACAGACATGTTACCGACATGTTTCATACGTGATGCAGACATGTTGCAGACATGTTACAGACATGTTACAGACATGTTAGCGACATGTTACAGACATGTAACAGACATGTTGCAAACATGTTACAGAAATGTTGCAGACATGTGAGAAACATATTACAGACATCTTGCAGACATGTAAGAGACATGTTACAGACATGATAAGGACATGTTATAGACATGTTACAGACATGTTACAGACATGTTGCATACGTGATGCAGACATATCGCAGACATGTTACAGACATGTTACTGACATATTGCAGACATGTTGCATACATGATGCAGACATGTTATAGACATGTTACAGAAATTTTATAGACATGTTTCTGACATATTACAAACATGTTACAGCCAGGTTGCCGACATGTTACAAACATGTTACAGACATATTGAAAACATGTTGCATACATGATGCAGACATATTGCAGACTTGTTGCACACATGATGCAGATATGTATATTACTGACATGTTACAGAAATTTTACAGACATGTTACAGACATGTTACAGACATATTGCAGACATGATGCACACATGATGCAGACTTGCTACTGACATGTTACAGACATGATACAGACATGTTACAGACATGTTGCAAACACGTTACAGAAATGTTGCAGACATGTTACAGATATGTTACCGACATGTTGCATACGTCATGCAGACATATTGCAGACATGTTACAGACATGTTACAGACATTTTGCAGACATGTTACAGACATGATAAGGACATGTTATAGACATGTTACAGACATGTTACAGATATATTACAGACATTTTAAGGACATGTTATAGACATTTTGCAGACATGTTACAGACATGTTACCGACATATTACAGACATGTTATAAACAATTTACTGACATGTTACAGACATGTAACAGACATGTTGCAAACATCTTACAGAAATGTTGCAGACATGTTACAAACATGTTAGAGACATATTGCAGACATGTTGCATACATGATGCAGACATGTTATAGACATGTTACAGAAATTTTACAGACATGTTTCTGACATATTACAAACATGTTACAGCCAGGTTGCCGACATGTTACAAACATGTTACAGACATATTGCAGACATGTTGCATACATGATGCAGACATGTTATAGACATGTTACAGAAATTTTACAGACATGTTACTGACATGTTACAGACATGTTACAGACATTTTGCTGACATGTTACACACATGTTACTGAAATGTTACAGACATGTTGCAAACATGTTTCAGACATATTGCAGACATGTAGCATACATGATGCAGACAAGTTACAGACATGTTACAGAAATTTTACAAACATGTTACAGACATGTTACAAACATTTTACAGACATGTTACAGACATTTTACTGACATGTTACAGACAAATGTTACAGACATGTTACAAACATGTTACAGACATATTGCAGACATGTTGCATACATGATGCAGACATGTTACAGCCATGTTACCGACAAGTTTTAACGTGATGCAGACATATTGCAGACATGTTACAGACATGTTGCTGACATATTACAAACATGTTACAGCCTGGTTGCCGACATGTTACAAACATGTAACAGACATATTGCAGACATGTAACAGACATGTTACAGACATGTTACAGACATGATAAGGACATGTTATAGACATGTTACAGACATGTTACAGACATGTTGCATACGTGGTGCAGACATATTGCAGACATGTTACAGACATGTTACTGACATGTTACTGACATGTTACAGACATGTTACAGCCAGGTTGCCGACATGTTACAAACATGTTACAGACATATTGCAGACATGTTGCATACATGATGCAGACATGTTATAGACATGTTACAGAAATTTTACAGACATGTTACTGACATGTTACAGACATGTTACAGACATTTTGTTGACATGTTACACACATGTTACTGAAATGTTACAGACATGTTGCAAACATGTTACAGACATATTGCAGACATGTTGCATACATGATGCAGACAAGTTACAGACATGTTACAGAAATTTTACAAACATGTTACAGACATGTAACAAACATTTTACAGACATGTTACAGACATTTTACTGACATGTTACACACATGTTACTGACATGTTACAGACATGTTACAAACATGTTAGAGACATATTGCAGACATGTTGCATACATGATGCAGACATGTTACAGACATGTTACCGACAAGTTTTAACGTGATGCAGACATATTGCAGACATGTTACAGACATGTTACTGACATATTACAAACATGTTACAGCCAGGTTGCCGACATGTTACAAACATGTTACAGACATATTGCAGACATGTTGCATACATGATGCAGACATGTTACTGACATGATGCAGACATGTTACTGACATGCTAAAGACATGTTACAGACATGTTACAGACATGTAACAGACATGTTACAGACATGTTACAAACATGTTATAGACATGTTACAAACATGTTACAGACATGTTACAGACATGTTACAGACATGTTACAGACATGTTACAGACATGTTACCGACATATTGCAGACATGTTGCATACATGATGCAGAAATTTTACAAACATGTTACAGACATGTTACAATCATGTTTCAGACATATTGCAGACATGTTGCATACATGATGCAGACATGTTGCATATATGATGCAGAAATTTTAAAAACATGTTACTGTCATGTTACAGACATGTTACAGACATGTTACAAATATTTTACTGACATGTTACACACATGTTACTGAAATGTTACAGACATGTTGCAAACATGTTACAGACATATTGCAGACATGTTGCATACATGTGCAGACAAGTTTCTGACATGTTACAGAAATTTTACAAACATGTTACAGACATGTTACAAACATTTTACAGACATGTTACAGACATGTTACAGACATGTTGCAGACATGTTTCAGACATGTTACTGACATGTTACAGACATGTTACAAACATGTTACAGACATATTGCAGACATGTTGCATACATGATGCAGACATGTCACAGACATGTTACCGACATGTTGCATTCGTGATGCAGACATATTGCAGACATGTTACAGACATGTTACTGACATATTACAAACATGTTACAGACAAGTTGCCGACATGTTACAAACATGTTACAGACATATTGGAAACATGTTGCACACATGATGCAGATATGTATATAACTGACATGTTACAGAAATTTTACAGACATGATACAGACATGATGCAGACATGTTACTGATATGATGCAGACATGTTACTGACATGTTACAGATATTTTACAGACATATTGCAGACATGTTGCATACATGATGCAGACAAGTTACAGACATGTTACAGAAATTTTACAAACATGTTACAGACATTTTACTGACATGTTACAGACATGTTACAAACATGTTACAGACATATTGCAGACATGTTGCATACTTGTTACAGACATATTGCAGACATGTAACAGACATGTTACAGACATGTTAGAGACATGATAAGGACATGTTATAGACATGTTACAGACATGTTACAGACATGTTGCATACGTGATGCAGACATATTGCAGACATGTTACAGACATGTTACAGACATGTTACAGACATGTTACTGACATGTTACAAACATGTTACAGCCAGGTTGCCGACATGTTACAAACATGTTTCAGACATATTGCAGACATGTTGCATACATGATGCAGACATGTTATAGACATGTCACAGATATTTTACAGACATGTTACAGACATGTTACAGACATTTTGCTGACATGTTACACAAATGTTACTGAAATGTTACAGACATGTTGCAAACATGTTACAGACATATTGCAGACATGTTGCATACATGATGCAGACAAGTTACAGACATGTTACAGAAATTTTACAAACATGTTACAGACATGTTACAAACATTTTACTGACATGTTACAGATATTTTACTGACATGTTACACACATGTTACTGACATGTTACAAGCATGTTACAGACATATTGCAGACATGTTGCATACATGATGCAGAAATGTTACAGACATGTTACCGACAAGTTTTAACGTGATGCAGACATATTGCAGACATGTTACAGACATGTTACTGACATATTACAAACATGTTACAGCCAGGTTGCCGACATGTTACAAACATGTTACAGACATATTGCAGACATGTTGCATATGCAGACATGATGCAGACATGTTACTGACATGATGCAGACATGTTACTGACATGCTACAGACATGTTACAGACATGTTAGAGACATGTAACAGACATGTTACAGACATGTTACAAACATGTTATAGACATGTTACAAACATGTTACAGACATGTTACAGACATTTTACTGACATGTTACACAGATGTTACAAACATGTTACAGACATATTGCATACATGATGCAGATATGTTGCATACATGATGCAGAAATTTTACAAACATGTTACAGACATGTTACAGATATTTTACAGACATGTTACAGACATGTTACAGACATGTTACAGACATGTTACTGACGTGTTACAGACATGTTACAAAAATGTTACAGACATATTGCAGACATGTTGCATACATGATGCAGACATGTTACCGACTTGTTGCATACGTGATGCAGACATATTGCAGACATGTTACAGACATGTTACTGACATATTACAAACATGTTACAGCCAGGTTGCCGACATGTTACAAACATGTTACAGACCTTTTGAAAACATGTTGCATACATGATGCAGACATGTTGCAAACATGTTACAGACATATTGCAGACATGTTGCATACATGATGCAGACAAGTTACTGACATGTTACAGAAATTTTACAAACAAGTTACAGACATGTTACAAACATTTTACAGACATGTTACAGACATGTTACAGACATGTTACTGACATGTTACAGACATGTTACAAACATGTTACAGACATATTGCAGACATGTTGTATACATGATGCAGACATTTTACAGACATGTTACAGACATTTTAAGGACATGTTAGAGGCATGTTACAGGCATCTTGCAAACATGTCTTAAATGTGTTACAGACATGTTACCGACATGTTTCATACGTGATGCAGACATGTTGCAGACATGTTACAGACATGTTACAGACATGTTAGCGACATGTTACAGACATGTAACAGACATGTTGCAAACACTTTACAGAAATGTTGCAGACATGTTACAGACATGTTACCGACATGTTGCATACGTGATGCAGACATATTGCAGACATGTTACAGACATGTTACAGACATTTTACAGACATGTTACAGACATGATAAGGACATGTTATAGACATGTTACAGACATGTTACAGACATGTTACAGACATCTTACAGATATATGTTAAGGACATGTTATAGACATTTTGCAGACATGTTACAGACATGTTACCGACATGTTACAGACATGTTACAAACATGTTACTGACATGTTACAGACATGTAACAGACATGTTGCAAACATCTTACAGAAATGTTGCAGACATGTTACAAACATTTTACAGACATGTTACAGACATGTTACAGACATGTTACACACATGTTACAGACATGTTACAAACATGTTACAGACATGTTACAAACATGTTACAGACATATTGCAGACATGTTGCACACATGATGCAGACATGTTACTGACATGTGACAGACATGTTACAGACATGTTACAAATATGTTACAGACATGTTACAGACATGTAACAGACATGTTACAAACACGTTACAGAAATGTTGCAGAAATGTTACCAACATGTTGCATACGTGATGCAGACATATTGCAGACATGTTACAGACATTTTACAGACATGTTACAGACATGATAAGGACATGTTATAGACATGTTACAGACATGTTACAGACATGTTACAGATATATTACAGACATGTTAAGAACATGTTATAGACATGATGCAAACAACTTACAGAAATGTTGCAGACATGTTACAAACATGTTACAGACATATTGCAGACATGTAACAAAAATGTTACAGATATGATAAGGACATGTTATAGACATGTTACCGACATGTTGCAGACATGTTACAGACATGTTACAGCCATGTTAGAGACATGTTACAGACATGTAACAGACATGTTGCAAACATCTTACAGAAATGTTGCAGACATGTTACAAATATGTTACAGACATATTGCAGACATGTAACAGAAATAGTACAGACATGATAAGGACATGTTATAGATATGTTACAGACATGTTACAGACATCTTACAGATATATTACAGACATGTTAAGGACATGTTATAGACATTTTGCAGACATGTTACAGACATGTTACAGACATGTTACAGACATGTTACAAACATGTAACAGACATGTTACAGACATGTAAGGAACATGCTATAGACATGTTACAAACATGTTACAGACATGTTATAGACATTTTACTGACATGTTACAGACATGTTACAAACATGTTACAGACATATTGCAGACATGTTACAGACATGTAACAGACATGTTACAGACATGTTACAAACATGTTACAGACATGTTACAAACATGTTGTAGACATGTTACAGACATGTTACAGACATGTTACAGACATGTAACAGACATGTTGCAAACATTTTACAGACATGTTACAGACATTTTACTGACATGTTACACACATGATACTGACATGTTACAGACATGTTACAGACATGTTACAGACAACAGTTACAACATGTTACAGACATGTAACAGACATGTTACAGACATGTTACAAACATGTTACAGACATGTTACAAACATGTTACAGACATGTTACAAACATGTTATAGACATGTTACAAACATGTTACAGACATGTTACAAACATTTTACTGACATAATGCACACATGTTATTGACATGTTACAGACATGTTACAAACATGTTACAGACATATTGCAGACATGTTGCACACATGATGCAGATATGTTGCATACATGATGCAGAAATTTTACAAACATGTTACAGACATGTTACAAATATGTTACAGATATATTGCAGACATGTTACTGACACGTTACAGACATGTTACAGACATGTTACAAACATGTAACAGACATGTTACAGACTTGTAAGGAACATGCTATAGACATGTTACAAACATGTTACAGACATGTTATAGACATTTTACTGACACGTTACAGACATGTTACAAACATGTTACAGACATATTGCAGACATGTTGCATACTTGATGCAGACAAGTTACAGACATGTTACAGAAATTTTACAAACATGTTACAGACATGTTACAAACATTTTACAGACATGTTACAGACATGTTACAGAAATGTTACAGACATGTTAATGACATGTTACACACATGTTAAAAAACATGTTACAGACATATTGCAGACATGTTGCATACATGATGCAGACATGTTACAGACATGTTACCGACATGTTTAAACGTGATGCAGACATGTTGCAGACATGTTACAGACATTTTACTGACATATTACAAACATGTTACAGCCAGGTTGCCGACATGTTGCATACCTATTGCAGACATGTCGCAAACATGTTACAGACATATTGCAGATATGTATATTACTGACATGTTATAGAAATTTTACAGAAATGTTACAGACATGTTAAAAGATGTTACAGACATGTTACAGACATCTTACAGATATTTTTTAGACATGTTACAGACATGTTACCGACAAGTTTTAACGTGATGCAGGCATATTGCAGACATGTTATAGACATGTAACAGACATGTTACAGACATGTTACAAACATGTTACAGATATGTTACAAACATGTTGTAGACATGTTACAAACATGTTACAGACATGTTACAGACATTTTACTGACATAATACACACATGTTATTGACATGTTACAGACATGTTACAAACATGTTACAGACATGTTACACATAACTGTTACAACATGTTACAACATGTTACAGACATTTCAGACATTTACAGCAGACATGTTGCACACATGATGCAGATATGTTGCATACATGATACAGAAATTTTACAAACATGTTACAGACATGTTACAAATATGTTACAGATATATTGCAGACATGTTACTGGCACGTTACAGACATGTTACAGACATGTTACAGACATGTTACAAACATGTAACAGACATGTTACAGACATGTAAGGAACATGCTATAGACATGTTACAAACATGTTACAGACATGTTATAGACATTTTACTGACATGTTACAGACATGTTACAAACATGTTACAGACATATTGCAGACATGTTACAGACATGTAACAGACATGTTACAGACATGTTACAAACATGTTACAGACATGTTACAAACATGTTGTAGACATGTTACAGACATGTTACAGACATGTTACAGACATGTTACAGACATGTAACAGACATGTTGCAAACATTTTACAGACATGTTACAGACATTTTACTGACATGTTACACACATGATACTGACATGTTACAGACATGTTACAGACATGTTACAGACATGTTACAGACATGTAACAGACATGTTACAGACATGTTAGAAACATGTTACAGACATGTTACAAACATGTTGTAGACATGTTATAAACATGTTACAGACATGTTACAGACATTTTACTGACATAATACACACATGTTATTGACATGTTACAGACATGTTACAAACATGTTACAGACATATTGCAGACATGTTGCACACATGATGCAGATATGTTGCATACATGATGCAGAAATTTTACAAACATGTTACAGACATGTTACAAATATGTTACAGATATATTGCAGACATGTTACTGACACGTTACAGACATGTTACAGACATGTTACAAACATGTAACAGACATGTTACAGACTTGTAAGGAACATGCTATAGACATGTTACAAACATGTATCAGACATGTTATAGACATTTTACTGACATGTTACAGACATGTTAGAAACATGTTACAGACATATTGCAGACATGTTGCATACTTGATGCGGACAAGTTACAGACATGTTACAGAATTTAAATTAATTTACAGACATGTTACAGACATGTTACAAACATGTTACAAACATGTTACAGACATGTTACAGACATGTTACAGACATGTTACAGACATGTTAATGACATGTTACACACATGTTAAAAAACATGTTACAGACATATTGCAGACATGTTGCATACATGATGCAGACATGTTACAGACATGTTACCGACATGTTTAAAACAACATGTTAAATGTCAGACATGTTGCAGACATGTTACAGACATTTTACTGACATATTACAAACATGTTACAGCCAGGTTGCCGACATGTTGCATACCTATTGCAGACATGTCGCAAACATGTTACAGACATATTGCAGATATGTATATTACTGACATGTTATAGAAATTTTACAGACATGTTACAGACATGTTAAAAGATGTTACAGACATGTTACAAACATGTTACAGACATGTTACAGACATGTTACAGACATGTTACAGACATGTTACAGACATGTTACAGACATGTTACAGACATGTTACAGACATGTTACAGACATGTAACAGACATGTTGCAAACACTTTACAGAAATGTTGCAGACATGTTACAGACATGTTACCGACATGTTGCATACGTGACATGACAATGTTACAGACATATTACAGACATGTTACAGACATGTTACAAACATGTTACAGACATGTTACAGACATGTTACAGACATGTTATAGACATGTTACAGACATGTTACAGACATGTTACAGACATCACAGACATGTTACAGATATATTACAGACATGTTAAGGACATGTTATAGACATTTTGCAGACATGTTACAGACATGTTACAGACATGTTACAGACATGTTACAAACATGTTACAGACATGTTACAGACATGTTACAGACATGTTACAACACATCTTACAGAAATGTTGACAGACATGTTACAAACATTTTACAGACATGTTACAGACATGTTACAGACATGTTACAGACACAATGTTACAACATGTTACAAACATGTTACAGACATGTTACAAACATGTTACAGACATATTGCAGACATGTTGCACACATGATGCAGACATGTTACTGACATGTGACAGACATGTTACAGACATGTTACAAATATGTTACAGACATGTTACAGACATGTAACAGACATGTTACAAACACGTTACAGAAATGTTGCAGAAATGTTACCAACATGTTGCATACGTGATGCAGACATATTGCAGACATGTTACAGACATTTTACAGACATGTTACAGACATGATAAGGACATGTTATAGACATGTTACAGACATGTTACAGACATGTTACAGATATATTACAGACATGTTACTGACATGCTACAACTATGTTAGAGACATGTTACAGACATGTAACAGACATGTTGCAAACATCTTACAGAAATGTTGCAGACATGTTACAAATATGTTACAGACATATTGCAGACATGTAACAGAAATAGTACAGACATGTTATAGACTTGTTACAGACATGTTACATACATGTTACCGACATGTTTTAACGTGATGCAGACATATTGCAGACATGTTACAGACATGTTACTGACATGTTACAAACATGTTACAGCCAGGTTGCCGACATGTTGCATACATGATGCAGACATGTTATAGACATGTTACAGAAATTTTACAGACATGTTACTGACATGTTACAGACATGTTACAGACATGTTACAGACATGTAACAGACATGTTGTAAACATGTAACAGAAATGTTGCAGACATGTTTCAAACATGTTACAGATATATTACAGACATGTTAAAGACATGTCACTGACATGTTATAGACATGTTACAGACATGTTACCGACATTTTGCATACGTGATGCAGACATATTGCAGACATGTTACAAACATGTTTCTGACATGTTATTATTATTATTATTATTATTATTATAAAAGAGGGAGTCTCCCAGCGGAGAAGGCGCGAGGCACTGCGACCATGAAGATCTTTTGTACCTAGAATGCTCTCCCTATAATGACAAAAGCTGTTCTGCCTCCCTAATGAAGCATAGCAGATCTTTCGTCGAGGAACGGACAATATGCTCGGGACTTGCGAATTCCTCGTGCAGATGTTTCCTCCTAGTCCATACCAAGGCCGGACAGTGACATAGAATGTGTTTAGTAGATTCGTCGTCCTCTTTGCAGAGCCTGGACTCCGCATCCGAGGACAGGCGCATTTTTGTAAGGTGATAGTTCACCAAGTGGTGGCCACTAAGGTAGCCAACAAGGAGGTAAAGGTCTCTCCTAGAGAGTAGCTTGGTCCTTCGATCAACTTTAGGATTGGTGAGCTCTTTTGCCTGCCGCATCCCTGGTTGGAAGAACCAGTAGTCGGTCAATCTTCCAGTCCAGGTTTTCACCAGGGAGGAGATAGTTGACCACCCCACGCCACAGAAGGGTTCGGGCAAAGCAGGGGACTGATGACCCAGCCCTCGCTAGTTCGTCCGTTTGCTCGTTGCCCTGGAAACCAGAATGTCCAGGTACCCAAATTAGGGTAACTTTATTCTTATTTGACAGCGTCTGGAGACAGTTCCAGCAGTCAGCCACCATACGCGAGCCTACTCTTTTTGTGGAGAGGGCCAGTATGGCCGCTTGGCTGTCCGAGAAGATGTATATGAAGATGTTCGCTCCTCTAATCCCCTTCTCAAGGATAAGACGGCAGCAGAACTCGATGGCGTGTACCTCTGATTGGAAAACTGTGGGCCAGTTGCCCATAGCAATCGAGGTTTTGGAGTTGGGACCATATATCCCAGGTCCAACCCCCTGCTCAGTCATTGACCCGTCGGTGTACCTATGTATACCATTGGGGACTCTGATGGGTTTGCCAGAATCCCAGTCCCTACAGTCCGGGATGAAGGTTTTTTCACCAACGATGAGTTCCTTGGTCATTGAATCTGATCTGGTGCAGATCTCTAAGCCAGGAATATCTTTGATTAATCTAGCATGCCCTGATTCGGTTGCTAGAAGCCCAGATTGAAGCTTTATTCTAAGAAGGCTCATAGCAGCAACATCTTTTATGCGGATGTGCAGCGGAGTCAGATTCAAAATTGATTCCATAGCTGCGGTGGGACAGGTGCGAAGTGCACCCGTCAAGGAGAGGCAGAGCAGCCTATGCAGTTTCGTGCATTTGTTGATGGCAGTGACCTGCGTAATCTAAGACCACCAAACAATAACCTACGCGGTTACGATCGGTCTTACCATCATCTCAAATAGCCACCGGATGGTGCACGATTTGAGACCCCAGATTCTACCGAAGAGTCTTCTGCATGCCCACATGGCATGTGTAGCCTTTGATAGAGTGTTGCGTAGGTGGGAGTTCCAATTTAGTCGTTTATCAAGGGTTACCCCTAGATATTTGACTTCATTGGAAAGGTCCACGGGAGAGCCGCCAATGTGTAATTGACCAATGTCAACAGAGTATCGCTTAGTGAAGGGAACAATGATTGCCTTTTGTGGGTTGATTCTAAGACCTACATCTTCACACCACCTACTGACCATGTTCAGAGCTGATTGCATCAACTCTGTCACGGTGTTGGCATAGTTCCCGTTCACTACGAGAGCCAGGTCGTCGGCATAGCCAATCGCTTCCACGCCCTGTTCTGCAAGTATAATTAGTAGTTTGTCGACCACTAGGTACCAGAGCAAAGGGGATAGGCCCCTCCCTGGGGACACCCTTTTACCGCACTAATATGGGCGGTCGTCGTGTCCAGGGCAGAGGAGATAGTCCGGTGGACGGGCAATGTTCCTGCGCTCAAGCGCAGCAGAGATAGACCCGTAGCAGGTGTTATCGAAAGCACCCTCTATATCAAGAAAAGAGCACAAATCAATGTTCTTTGATACGAAGGCTTTTTCAAGTTTACCCACTAATTTGTGGAGAGCGACCTCTGTCGATCTACCGGCTATATACGCGAACTGCGTGGGGTGCAGAGGGGATCGGCCGATATGATTTAGGCTGGTCAAGAGGACGATTTCCCTGTTTGGGAATGAATACCACATTGACTCTCCTCCAAGAGTTGGGTATGTGTCCCCACGTGAGACTAGCTCTAAGAAGGCCGACCAGTGGATCGAGGATGTGATCCAGGCTGTTTTCGAGAAGGGCTGGAAAGATTTTATCACCCCCTATGGCTTTGAAGGAGCGAAGGAATTTACAGCCCATTTGAACTCTTCAGGATCGAAAATGGAATGAAATGAAACCGTAGCCATCTGCTCCGGTGAAAGCGGATTTTTACGGTCAGCCGACGTGAAGCCCAGTTTCACGCTGCTTGCCACCTGGCTGTGAGGTGGTTTTGTGGACTCCACATGAGTCTTTTTGGGCTTCTTTGAAGACCCTTGGGGTTCGAGGACGGTATCGTCAGCGTGGTTCGTTTGGCCTTGGTTTCCACGGGGGCCGCGGTGGCGATAGCTAGAGCCTCCGCTCTCCTCGAACCCTTCGCGAGTGCGGCTTTTAATAGCCTCTTTTCGCGTGTCTTCAACTTTAAGAAGGCGTTCGAAGACTCCAGTCGCAGCTTCTGGATCTGAGAGCCTGCTTCCGTGAGACCTGACCTCTAAAGGCCACGGAAGCGTCGTCAGCAAGGCTGATCAGGTCAGCGTCAGCTTCCGCGTCAGAGGACATCACCTCGACGAGTTGCTGCCTGCCTCAGGAGCTATTGGACGAGAAGGCAGCAGTAGCGAACTCATCGTCCAAGGGAGTTCGTAGCCTGTCCGGGTCCCCTAGAGTACCAGGGCCAAGACCCGTGGTATTGGGGGTGGAAGCCAGCAGCCCACTGGCTGCAGTGCTGTTGTTGGGGTCGGCCGTTAAGGCTTCGCCCTGAGTGGATGCTGTTGAAGTCGCATCAGACTTTTCTTGTTTGAGAAAATCATCCATAATTTTGGAGCCACGACTAGGCGGGAAGGGAAGGTCACCCACGGCATAGCCCGCATACTGTCCAGAGTCCTCATACTAACGACTGGGCTACCCCCCGGCCATGCATCCCTAGGCGTATGCTGTGCCGCCTTGGATTGGGGTGATTTATAGAATCACAATCTTCGCCCGACTACAATTAATCAGCACCCCTAGCAGAGACATGACCGTGCTAGGGGTCTTCTTCCAGCCGCCCTCGTGTGGAGAGTATAGCCGCACTTCCGCCAGTAGGAGCAAGGACGGCACGTACCCCAGCCAGAACAAGGGTTACATGTAGACATGTTATAGACATGTCACAAATATTTTACAGACATGATACAAACATGTTACAGACATGTTACCGACAAGTTACAAACATGTTAGAGACATATTGCAGATATGTTGCATACATGAGGCATACATATACGCGAACTGCGTGGGGTGCAGAGGGTTGTTTTTCTGCAGAGAGCACCGAATGTGCATATGTAAGAGGTAAGGCTGATCGGCCGATATGACTTAGGCTGGTCAAGAAGACGATTCCCCTGTTTGGGAATGAATACCACATTGTTTCTCCCCCAAGAGTTGGGTATGTGTCCCCACGTGAGACTCGCTCTGAGAAGGCCGACCAGTGGATCGAGGATATGATCCAGGCTATTTTGTAGAAGGGCTGGGAAGATTTGATCACCCCCTGGGGCTTTGAAGGGAGCGAAGGAATCTACAGCCCATTTGACCTTTTCAGGATCAAAGATGGTTCCAGATAAAACGGCTCCACGTGAGTCAGGTGACAAGGTGGCGTCAACGTGACTGGAGAGATTTGGGTTCGCCACGGAACCTGGGAAGTGAACTTGTATTGTAGTAAAAGTTCAAGTGCTTACCTACGATCTTGAGTGAAAGAGCCATCTGCTCTTTTGAGAAGCCCTATTCCATTAGACGACCCTTTGGCTAATACCTTGTAGAGTCTCGATACAGATTCTTTGAGGAGTTCCCAGTTTGTCTTTTTGCGACAGTAGGAGTTCTGGTGGATCTCGACTTGGCCAGGAAGGTCAAACCTCATGTGCTGATGGTCCGACAAGGTGGCTTCGTCTGTGACCCGCCAGTTTATAAGCAAACTCGCAATTGAGTTGCTGACTAGGGTGAGATCTAAAACCTCTTCCCTAATGGAGTTTATAAACGTGGGTTTACACCCTACGTTGGCTATATCTAAATGACAACACATTAGATAATCTAAGAGAGACTCACCACGTTTATTGACATCGCTGCTCCCCCAGATTGTATGATGGGCGTTGGCATCGCAGCCGATCACAAGCGGCTTGTTGTGAAGGCGGCAGAAATCCACCAACCGCTGAACCTCTGCGGGGGGTACATCATCCACATCGCCCGGGAAGTAAGCAGAGGCGATCACTACTTCCCGGACGCCATTAGCAGTGGCTACCTCCATAGCCGTTGCCACCAGGTCTCTGTGAATGAAGTTAGTTAGAGGGAAGTGTCTCAAACTGTTATTAACCAATATATCAGTGCGAGGGGCACCTCCCATACGATCATATAGTAATTTACATGATCCGCATGACCACCTATTAACCATGGCTCTTGGACAAGAGCCAGGTCAATCTCGTCTTTACAGCCGACCCTGCGCAGGGTGGCTGACGCTCCTCTGCCGTCGTGCAGGTTCGCCTGGAGCACCTTAATTGCGCTCCGCATACTCCTTTAGCGCTTAAGAAACAAGGCCACATGCCTTGTCTCTTAGAGAGTCATTGCCACGTATGCCCTTCGGCAGTCTGGCGGAGCTGCTCGGGGGAGGTCGCCTAGCCATCCCAGTCGCGGGAAGTACCCTTGCGGGTAGCTTGCGCCCAGCGCTGACTGTGTGTCTGGCAGGGGCCAGGAGGCGCCCGCTGCCAACCACAGGCTTGGTGCGGCCCGTTGGTGGGTTGGGGCCGGAGACCAGGATGGTCGGGGGTTTGGGGATGGTGGCTTTTCGCGCCACTGCGGCCGCAGCGCTGGTGGACGCCACCGGGGCGGCAGCCACTGCTATCGCGTAGGTGGGGGCAACCTTCGACGCTTCCGAAGGGGCGGTTTTATTGGAGAAGGGGATGGGGGACGGGAAGGAGAGGAGGAGACTCTGGGGCCGGAGTTCTTCAGGAGAAGTTTAATTCTGCCAAAGACGAATTTCACCTTCCCGTTGCACTCCGTCAGAGCCTTATACGACTCCTCGTCGGCCAACATCGCGAGGTGAGTCGTTGTGCCGTTGAGGCTATGCTGAACCACCCGCCACTGTTTCGTAGAGAAGCAGTCCTCATTTTGGATACCAAGATATCCCAAAATGGCTGCGGGTGTGAGCTCAGCACTATTGGGAAAGTATCCTCTAATGAGGTGAGCTTTAGGGAACTCAGACTCTTCCAATAGTTTTATGTCAAGAGAACTGATGGACCTGATGTGTCCAACGGCTCCCCTGGCCCAGTCGGCAGTGCGGCAATCCTCGCACACCAGGAGCAACCATTCGTTTCGAGGTATGCAACCCTCGAAACCCGGACTGACACCCGGTGTGGGATGTAGCAGCAAAGCCTTGGCAATGCTAGCTTTCACCGTAGCCACCTGCTCCGGTGAAAGCGGATTTTTAGGGTCAGCCAAAGTAAAGCCCAATTACATGCTGCTTGGCACCTGGCTTTTTTGGGCACCACATGAGTCTTTTTGGGCTTCTTTGAAGACCCTTGGGGTTCGAGGACGGTATCGTTAGCGCGCGTCCGTTTGGCCTTGGTTTCCACGGAAGGCGCAGTGGCGATAGCTAGAGCCTCCGCTCTGCTCGAACCCTTCGCGAGAGCGAGAGCCTAGCGAACTCATCGTCCAAGGGAGTTCGTGGGCTGTCCGGGTCCCCTAGAGTACCAGGGCCAAGACCCGTGGTATTGGGGGTGGAAGCCAGTAGCCCACTGGCTGCAGTGCTGTTGTTAGGGTCGGCCGTTAAGGCTTCGCCCTGGGTGGATGCTATTGAAGACGCATCAGACTTATCTTGTAATTGAAATTTATCCATTTTTTGGAGCCACGACTAGGCGGGAAGGGAAGGTCACCCACGGCATAGCCCGCGTACCGCGGGAAGTCTAGATGAAACTGGAGGGCGACAGGTATCCAGAGTCCGCATACTAACGACCGGGCTACGCCCCGGCCATGCATCCCTTGGCGTATGCTCTTCCGCCTTGGATTGGCCTGATTCATAGAATCACAATCTTCGCCCGACTACAATTAGTCAGCACCCCTAGCAGAGACATGACCGTGCTAGGGGTCTTCTTCCAGCCGCCCTCGCGGGGCCAAAACTAGGGTTACATGTAGTTTCCCTTGCTGCCTCTGACGGCTGACGACAATGTTACAGACATGCAACAGACATGTTACAGACATGTTACAGACATGTTATAGACATGTCACAGACATGATACAGACATGTTATAGACAACTCACAAATATGTTACAGACATGCTACCGACTTGTTGCATACGAGATGCACACATGTTGCAATTATGTTACAGACATGTAACAGACATGTTACAGACATGTTATAGACATGTCACAAATATTTTACAGACATGATAAAAACATGTTAAAGACATGTTACCGACATGTTGCATTCGTGATGCAGACATATTGCAGATATGTTGCAGACATGTTACAGACATGTTACAGACATGTTAGAGACATGTTACAGACATGTAACAGACATGTTGCATGTGACAGACATGTTGACGACATGATAAGGACATGTTACAGACATGTTACAGATATATTACAGAAATGTTAAGAACATGTTACAGACATTTAACAGACATGTTACAGACATGATACAGAAATTTTAAGGACATGTTACAGACATGTTACAGAAATTTTACAGACATGTTACAGACATTTTAAGGAGATGTTGCTGACATGTTACAGACATGTTACAAACATGTTACAGACATATTGCAGACATGTTGCAAACATGATGCAGACATGTTACAGACATGTTACAGACATGTTACAGAAATTTTACAGACATGTTACAGACATTTTACAGACATGTTACAGACATAATACAGAAATATTACAGACATGTTCCAGACATGTTACAGACATGTTACAGAAATGTTACAAACATGTTACAAACCTGTTACAAACATGTTACAGAAATTTTGTAGACATGTTACAAATATTTTACAGACATGTTACAGAAATTTTACAGACATGTTACAGACATTTTAAAGACATGTTACAGACATGATACAGACATTTTAAGGACATGTTACAGACATGTTTAGGACATGTTACAGACATCTTACAGGCATGTTACAAACATGTTACATGTTACAGACATGTTACAGAAATGTTACAAACATGTTACAAACCTGTTACAGACATGTTACAAAAATTTTACAGACATGTTACAGACGTGTTACAGACATGTTACAGACATGTTACAGACATGTTACAGACATGTTACAGACATGTTACAGACATGTTACAGACATGTTACAGACATGTTACAAACATGTTACAGACATGTTACAAACATGTTACAATCATATTACAGACACGTTACAGAAATTTTACAGACATGTTACAGACATGTTACAGACATTTTAAGGAGATGTTACTGACATGTTACAGACATGTTACAGACATGTTACAAACATGTTACAAACATATTACTTACATGTTACAGAAATTTTACAGACATGTTACAGACATTTTACAGACATGTTACAGACATGTTACAGACATGTTACAGACATGTTACTGATATGTTACAGACATGTTACAGACATTTTACAGACATGTTACAGACATGTTACAGACATGTTACAGACGTTTTACAGACATGTTACTTACATTTATTGGATCTTCTCTTATAAATGAGACTAACAATAATTATTCAAATCTTATTATATAACTTAAATATAAAAAAATTACAGATTAATTTTTTTTTTTTTTTTTTTTTTTTTTTTTTTTTTTTTAAAAAAAAAAATGAAATATTTGTATTAGTTAGAGACGGCCCTAGTATTTCTTTGCTGGGCTGGAGAATCGTTGCGCTTCAGTCGGCTCTGACTGCAGACTCGCGTAAGCGACTTCGCGAGGGGATTTTCGTGTGCGGCGAGCTTTGCTTGATGCTTTCTGTTCCTCATCTGGATTTCCTCGCTGACAAGATTTATGTGGAGGTCTCTATGTATGTTTTCGCTGCGTAGATACCATGGTGCCCCAGTGATAGTTCGCAGAATCGTTGACTGAGCTCGCTGTATAATTTCAACGTTGGTTTTTGAAGCTTTTCCCCAAAGTTCACAGCCGTATGTCCAGATGGGTTTCAGGACGGTATTGTAGAGGAGTACTTTGTACTCTAGACTAAGGGGAGAGTTGCAATTAATAAGCCAGTGAAGATTAGCTGCTTTAAGCTTCATATGAGTCCTTTTAGATTCTATATGTCGCCGCCAGGTGAGGCGTCTATCTAGGTGCACGCCGAGATATGTTACTACGTCTGCTTGTGGGATGCATGTATTGTTCAGTGTACAAGGGGGGCAGGTTTGTCTGTTCAGTGTGAAGGTTACATGTCTGCTTTTAGTCTCGTTTATCTTAATGCGCCAGTCCGCAAACCATCTTTCCACAATTTTTAGATGACAAGCAAGTTGTGCCGTTGCCTTTTCTGGGCATCTAGATCGGCTTAGTATTGCGGTATCATCAGCAAACGTAGAGGTTGTGAGCTGATAGTTCGTGGGCATGTCTGCTGTGTATAGGATGTAGAGAACGGGGCCCAGAACGCTACCTTGGGGGACTCCTGCATTGATAACGCGGTCGTGTGAGGTCGAACTGTTACACCTGATTGAGAATACTCTTTTGAAGAGATAAGATTCAAACACTTTGTGTGTGTTCTGGGGAAGCAGTTTTCTTATCTTGTACATTAGTCCTTTCAGCCAAACTCGGTCAAATGCTTGTGCAACATCTAAAAATATAGCTGAGCAGTATTCTGGTGCTCAAAAGCAGTACGAATTTCGTTTGTGATGCGATTGACCTGTTCGATCGTACCATGATTTTCGCGAAAGCCAAATTGATGCGATGGTATTGTATTTTGCCTTTTTAAGTAGGGAGTCAGTTGTTTTAAAAATGCTTTTTCGAACAGTTTCGAGAGACATGTTAGGAGACTGATTGGTCTGTAGGATGATGGTTGCGTTTTGTCTTTGCCTGGTTTGGGAATCATCACTATGACCGCCTTTTTCCACCTTTGGGGATAGTATCCAAGTTTCGTGATAGCGTTGAAGAGATGGCATAAAGTCAGAACCGCACACGGTGGGAGTTTTATGATCATTTTTGGTGTGACCAAGTCATGTCCAGGTGATTTTTTGTGCTTTAGATCTTTTATGATAGAAGCAATCCCACTTTCGCTAAATGTTATTGGATTTATTGGTGGCAAGATTTTAGTAACTGCTGGTAGGACAAATGAGTTACTAGCAGGATTTGGCTGGAATACTTTCTGAAGGTGATCGGCAAACGCATTAGCTCTTTCTTCGTCGCTGCGTATCCAGCTTCCCGAAGGGCCTCGCAGTGGGACGACTGTTTCAGCCGGTGCCTGAATATTTTTGTGTGCTTTCCACAAAGGGTTCTTTTTGCTGGTGGGCGATAGTTGTTGTATGTAAAGATGCTGGGCGTTTGCTTCCTCAAGCTGAAGTGCCCTGGTAAGTCTGCGTGTTGCTATTTTTAGATGTTCTTTAGCCTTTGGAGATCTGTGATTCTGCCACTCTCTTCTTAGTCTTCGTTTTTCTAGTACTAGTTGTTCGATTTCCCGATTCGTCTTTGTGTGATTTATCAATGTGTGAGTGTCTGGAGGGGTAGAGGCCTTGGCTGCAGCAACAAGTGTTGCCTCTATCGATTCGGTCAGGCGATCAACATCCTCATCGGTATTTACTGTTTGAGTTGGATCCATGTGAGTACAAACATATTTTACGTACTTTGCCCAGTTGGTCCTGTTGCCTGTCAGCCTGTAGGGTCGCTCGGTTATATGTGGTCGATGCCTAAGAGTAAGTAGAACTGGAGAGTGATCAGATGATAGTTCTGCAAGTGATTCGGCCGTAATATTATTTCTTTGGATCTTTCTTGTTATTGCAAAGTCAATGAGATCCGGGAGCTTGTTTGGATCTGCTGGCCAGTATGTAGGCCTACCCGGACTCACATAATCGAGTTTATTTCGCGGCTTAATGAGCGCGTTGTATAGTTGCTTGCCCTTTGGAGTCAAAAGGCGTGATCCCCAGTGCGTATGCTTGGCATTGTAGTCGCCGGCCGCTATGAATCGCTCACCGAGGGTGTTGAAAAATTCCAAGAATTGGTCCTCAGAAACTACAAAACGAGGTGGGCAGTAGACTGCGGCCAGAGTGACGGGGCCGCTGGTGGATGGCATGTTAATGGAAGTGGATTGCAGGTAGTCCATTTCAGTTCTATTATGAAGGTGGTGTTTGATGCGACTTCTGATAAGTATACCAGTGCCGCCGTGGGCTTTGCCGTCCGGATGGTTTGTGGCGTAGAACATGTATCCTGGAATATGGAAGTTGTGCTTATCCGTTAGATGTGTCTCGGAGAGGAGCATGACGTCGATATTTTTTTCGGATAAGAACTGGGCAAGTTCGAGTTTATGCCGTGAAACGCCATTGGCGTTCCACATAGATATTTGTAGTGGAGACATTATATAGATTTGGATGACACTAGAAGCTGTATCAGCATATTTTGGTTTCGCATAAGCTCTTGCATTGTGGTTTGCATGAATGTCATAAATTCTTTTAAAGTTTGTTGGAGTGATATCATCATCGTTTCAATGCCAGTGGATATATGCTGCGTTTGTTCGTTTAACTTAGTTACTTCCTGTTCTTGCCGCGTAGTAGTCGTCTTTTGTGTTAACGGATTCACAGTTTTAAATCCCGATTTTAAGGCACTAGCAAAGGAAACGCTAGGGTTGGTACGATGTGTGGGAGGGGGTGCCGTGTAAGACGGGCCCGATTGTGGCGGAGTGCCACTCATGTGGGTGGTCTGAGCACGTATTGATTGTCCACGTTTGTTAAGACGGTTCTTTAGGTCCTTGTATACTACGCAGCCACGCCAATTCGCTGTGTGACTTTCACCGCAGTTGCTGCACATTTTTACAGAGCTGTCGTCCTTGTTCTTATGGCAGTTCGCTGTGCTATGAGCTTCACTACAGACTACGCAAATAGATTTAAGTGTACAGTAAGCCTTAGTGTGCCCATATTCTTGGCAATTAGTGCACTGCACTGGGCGATTGCGCTTGTGTGGCTCTTCCACTGTAATACGCCGATGCAGTAGAAGCTGTAACTTGTATATTGGGTGAACTTCGTTTTTTTTCAGTGTCTGACTCTCTGGTTCCAACTCGACTTTGAACATTGGTTGTGGTTCCTTGTTTTTGTTTAATATGTTCATGACCATTTTTGCATTAAAGTTCTTTTCCTTGAGAGCTTCTACGATTTCAGTGGTCGAAACAGTTTCCTCAATCCCTTTGAGAACAACCTGTAGTCCCCTTGCGCTCTTTAATTGGTATGTATAATATTTTTTCCTGCATCATCCAAGCACTTGGTTAGTAGACGATGGGTAGCCTCGGTTTCAGTTTGAACCTTTGTTTCGTGTATGCTCCCTTTTCTTATGGGGATTACGAAAAATGAGTCTTCTCCTATTAGTGTGGCAATTTTGTTCACTAATGCACTTGAGTTTTTTTCGCGAATGTATATTGGAGGAGGCTTGACCTTCTTAGATGACTTTGCCGGTTGTTCTCTTTCATCAGTAGAATTTGCCAGCTGCTCAAATCTGTTGGTATTGTTGTTGTTGTTGCTAGTATTCACGCTTGCAATTTTTGATTTATTTTCGGTTTGTTGATTTTTATAATTTTGTGGGCTGAGTTTTCTTTTTATTGTTATGTAGCGATCTATTCCAGTCTGTATGGGCGACCCGGCGTTTTTGTTTACGTTTTGGATTGCTGACAGCGCAGCAGAACCGTTAGTTTTTTGTTTTGTTTTGATCGCTGGCCCAGTGAGAGCAAGTGCTTGCGTCGACGAAATTGCGCGAGCTGACGATACCGTAGCAGTTGTTGTTGTGATTGAAGTTGCAGTGGTTGTTGTTGTCACCGTACTAGTTACCGTTAGGTAAGCGCAAAGAGAATTCGCAAGTGTTTGGAGCTTGCGGGTTTTGTGACGACACTAGTAGTGAGGGAGAGCAAGAACGCGCTCTTTCTTGAGTTGTTGGCAGAGGTAAGTTCGTCGGGTTTGGGGTGATTGACCGCTCGCTGTCTACAGAAGTCGCGGAGACGTAAGAGAAATACGCGTTGTTTCGTTGCAGTGAGAGCCGTCGATCGTCTTGCTCGCGTTGTCGCTGAGCGCGAGTGTCGTTCTGACTCATAGTTGTTATTTTTGATCTTTTGTTTGAAGATGTAAAACTACTTGATTACACTATTTCAAACACAGAATGTGTAATCGAGCGATGGTGCATCGCACAGAGCGTCTCTTTCGCTTTCGGTTTTATTATCTTATTTTATTAAATATTCACTTCACTCGAATTAATTGATTTTCCCCTTTCTTGTGCGGAGCTCGATAAAAACACGTCTTACCCCGACAGCAGTCAATGTGTTAAAACAGAAATGTTACAGACATTTAAAATATTAAAAAAATTAAAAATATAAATAAAGACATGTTAAAGTACATGTTACAGACATTTTACAGACATGTTAAAGACATGTTACAGACATGTTTAGAACATGTTACTGACATATTACAAACATGTTACAGCCAGGTTGCCGACATGTTACAAACATGATGCAGACATGTTACAGACATGTTACAGAAATTTTACAGACATGCTACAGACATGTTACAAACATGTTACAGACATGTTACAGACATGTCACAGAAATTTTACAGACATGTTACAGACATGTTAAAGACATGTTAAAGACATTTTACAGACATGTTACAGACATGTAACAAATATGTTACAGAAATTTTACAGACATGTTACATGTGATGCAGACATATTGCAGATATGTTGCAGACATGTTACAGACATGTTACAGACATGTTAGAGACATGTTACATACATGTAACAGACATGTTGCATGTGACAGACATGTTGACGACATGATATGGACATGTTACAGACATGTTACAGATATATTACAGAAATGTTAAGAACATGTTACAGACATTTTACAGACATGTTACAGACATGATACAGAAATTTTAAGGACATGTTACAGACATGTTACAGAAATTTTACAGACATGTTACAGACATGTTACTGACATTTTAAGGAGTTCTTACTGACATGTTACAGACATGTTACAAATATGTTACAGACATTTTGCAGACATGTTGGAAACATGATGCAGACATGTTACAGACATGTTACAGAAATTTTACAGACATGTTACAGACATTTTACAGACATGTTACAGACATAATACAGAAATATTACAGACATGTTCCAGACATGTTACAGACATGTTACAGAAATGTTACAAACATGTTACAAACCTGTTACAAACATGTTACAGAAATTTTGTAGACATGTTACAAATATTTTACAGACATGTTACAGACATGTTACAGAAATTTTACAGACATGTTACAGACATTTTAAAGACATGTTACAGACATGATACAGACATTTTAAGGACATGTTACAGAAATCTTACAGGCATGTTACAAACATGTTACATGTTACAGACATGTTACAGAAATGTTACAGAAATGTTACAAACCTGTTACAGACATGTTACAGACATGTTACAGAAATTTTACAGACATGTTACAGACATGTTACAGACATGTTACAGACATGTTACAGACATGTTACAGACATGTTACAGACATGTTACAGACATGTTACAAACATGTTACAGACATGTTACAAACATGTTACAATCATATTACAGACACGTTACAGAAATTTTACAGACATGTTACAGACATGTAACAGACATGTTACAGACATGTTACAGACATGTTAAAATATGTTACAGACATATTGCAGACATGATGCACACATGATGCAGACATGTTACAGACATGTTACAGAAATTTTACAGACATGTTACAGACATTTTAAGGAGATGTTACTGATACGTTACAGACATGTTACAAACATGTTACAGACATATTGCAGACATGTTGCACACATGATGCAGACATGTTACAGACATGTTACAGAAATTTTACAGACATGTTATAGACATGTTACAGACATGTTACAGACATGTTACAAACATGTTACAAACATATTACTTACATGTTACAGAAATTTTACAGACATGTTACAGACATTTTACAGACATGTTACAGACATAATACAGAAATATTACAGACATGTTCCAGACATGTTACAGACATGTTACAGAAATGTTACAAACATGTTACAAACCTGTTACAAACATGTTACAGAAATTTTGTAGACATGTTACAAATATTTTACAGACATGTTACAGACATGTTACAGAAATTTTACAGACATGTTACAGACATTTTAAAGACATGTTACAGACATGATACAGACATTTTAAGGACATGTTACAGAAATCTTACAGGCATGTTACAAACATGTTACATGTTACAGACATGTTACAGAAATGTTACAAACATGTTACAAACCTGTTACAGACATGTTACAGAAATTTTACAGACATGTTACAGACATGTTACAGACATGTTACAGACATGTTACAGACATGTTACAGACATGTTACAGACATGTTACAAACATGTTACAGACATGTTACAAACATGTTACAATCATATTACAGACACGTTACAGAAATTTTACAGACATGTTACAGACATGTAACAGACATGTTACAGACATGTTACAGACATGTTAAAATATGTTACAGACATATTGCAGACATGATGCACACATGATGCAGACATGTTACAGACATGTTACAGAAATTTTACAGACATGTTACAGACATTTTAAGGAGATGTTACTGATACGTTACAGACATGTTACAAACATGTTACAGACATATTGCAGACATGTTGCACACATGATGCAGACATGTTACAGACATGTTACAGACATTTTACAGACATGTTACAGACATGTTACAGACATGTTACAGACATGTTACTGATATGTTACAGACATGTTACAGACATTTTACAGACATGTTACAAACATGTAACAGACATATTGCAGACATGTTGTACACATGATGCAGACATGTTACAGACATGTTACAGAAATTTTACAGACATGTTACAGACATGGTACAGACATTTTAAGGAGATGTTACTGACATGTTACAGACATGTTACAAACATGTAGCAGACATATTGCAGACATGTTGCACACATGATGCAGACATGGTACAGACATGTTACAGAAATTTTATAGACATGATATAGACATGTTACAGACATTTTACAGACGTGTTACAGACACGATACAGACATTTTAAGGACATGTTTAGGACATGTTACAGACATGTTACAGACATGTTTAGGACATGTTATAGACATGTTGCCGACATATTGCAGACATGTTACAGACATGTTAAAACATGTTACATACATGTTACAGAAATTTTACAGACATGTTACAGATATATTGCAGATTGTTGCATACATGTTACAGACATGTTGCAGACATGATACAGCCATTTTAAGGACATGTTACAGACATGTTTAGGAC
The DNA here is from genome assembly GCA_018904035.1 of Zaprionus ornatus. Lineage (NCBI taxonomy): Eukaryota > Metazoa > Arthropoda > Insecta > Diptera > Drosophilidae > Zaprionus > Zaprionus ornatus. Next base: position 134,592 of record JAEIFZ010000285.1, on the reverse strand, counting down.
ATGTTACAGACATGATACAGGCATGTTGCAGATGTGTCACAAATATGTTACAGACATGTTGCCGACATATTGCAGACATGTTATAGACATGTTTTTCTTTTTTTTTTTTTCAGCTTTTTTCATTATTTATTGGATCTTCTCTTATAATGAGACTAACAATAATTATTCAAATTTTATTATATAACTTAAATTAATCACAATATGAAATATTTGTATTAGTTAGAGACGGCCCTAGTATTTCTTTGCTGGGCTGGAGAATCGTTGCGCTTCAGCCGGCTCTGACTGCAGACTCGCGTAAGCGACTTCGCGAGGGGATTTTCGTGTGCGGCGAGCTTTGCTTGATGCTTTCTGTTCCTCATCTGGATTTCCTCGCTGACAAGATTTATGTGGAGGTCTCTATGTATGTTTTCGCTGCGTAGATACCATGGTGCCCCAGTGATAGTTCGCAGAATCGTTAACTGAGCAAGTTGTGCCGTTGCCTTTTCTGGGCATCTAGATCGGCTTAGTATTGCGGTATCATCAGCAAACGTAGAGGTTGTGAGCTGATAGTTCGTGGGCATGTCTGCTGTGTATAGGATGTAGAGAACGGGGCCCAGAACGCTACCTTGGGGGACTCCTGCATTGATAACGCGGTCGTGTGAGGTCGAATTGTTACACCTGATTGAGAATACTCTTTTGAAGAGATAAGTTTCAAACACTTTGTGTGTGTTCTGGGGAAGCAGTTTTCTTATCTTGTATATTAGTCCTTCCAGCCAAACTCGGTCAAATGCTTGTCCAACATCTAAAAATATAGCTGAGCAGTATTCTCCGTGCTCAAAAGCAGTACGAATTTCGTTTGTGATGCGATTGACCTGTTCGATCGTACCATGATTTTCGCGAAAGCCAAATTGATGCGATGGTATTGTATTTTGCCTTTTTAAGTAGGGAGTCAGTTGTTTTAAAAATGCTTTTTCGAACAGTTTCGAGAGACATGTTAGGAGACTGATTGGTCTGTAGGATGATGGTTGCGTTTTGTCTTTGCCTGGTTTGGGAATCATCACTATGATCGCCTTTTTCCACCTTTGGGGATAGTATCCAAGTTTCGTGATAGCGTTGAAGAGATGGCATAAAGTCAGAACCGCACACGGTGGGAGTTTTATGATCATTTTTGGTGTGACCAAGTCATGTTTAGGTGATTTTTTGTGCTTTAGATCTTTTATGATAGAAGCAATCCCACTTTCGCTAAATGTTATTGGATTTATTGGTGGCAAGATTTTAGTAACTGCTGGTAGGACAAATGAGTTACTAGCAGGATTTGGCTGGAATACTTTCTGAAGGTGATCGGCAAACGCATTAGCTCTTTCTTCGTCGCTGCGTATCCAGCTTCCCGAAGGGCCTCGCAGTGGGACGACTGTTTCAGCCGGTGCCTGAATATTTTTGTATGCTTTCCACAAAGGGTTCTTTTTGCTGGTGGGCGATAGTTGTTGTATGTAAAGATGCTGGGCGTTTGCTTCCTCAAGCTGAAGTGCCCTGGTAAGTCTGCGTGTTGCTATTTTTAGATGTTCTTTAGCCTTTGCAGATCTGTGATTCTGCCACTCTCTTCTTAGTCTTCGTTTTTCTAGTACTAGTTGTTCGATTTCCCGATTCGTCTTTGTGTGATTTATCAATGTGTGAGTGTCTGGAGGGGTAGAGGCCTTGGCTGCAGCAACAAGTGTTGCCTCTATCGATTCGGTCAGGCGATCAACATCCTCATCGGTATTTACTGTTTGAGTTGGATCCATGTGAGTACAAACATATTTTACGTACTTAGCCCAGTTGGTCCTATTGCCAGTCAGCCTGTAGGGTCGCTCAGTTATATGTGGTCGATGCCTAAGAGTAAGTAGAACTGGAGAGTGATCAGATGATAGTTCTGCAAGTGATTCGGCCGTAATATTATTTCTTTGGATCTTTCTTGTTATTGCAAAGTCAATGAGATCCGGGAGCTTGTTTGGATCTGCTGGCCAGTATGTAGGCCTACCCGGACTCACATAATCGAGTTTATTTCGCGGCTTAATGAGCGCGTTGTATAGTTGCTTGCCCTTTGGAGTCAAAAGGCGTGATCCCCAGTGCGTATGCTTGGCATTGTAGTCGCCGGCCGCTATGAATCGCTCACCGAGGGTGTTGAAAAATTCCAAGAATTGGTCCTCAGAAACTACAAAACGAGGTGGGCAGTAGACTGCGGCCAGAGTGACGGGACCGCTGGTGGATGGCATGTTAATGGAAGTGGATTGCAAGTAGTCCATTTCAGTTCTATTATGAAGGTGGTGTTTGATGCGACTTCTGATAAGTATACCAGTGCCGCCGTGGGCTTTGCCGTCCGGATGGTTTGTGGCGTAGAACATGTATCCTGGAATATGGAAGTTGTGCTTATCCGTTAGATGTGTCTCGGAGAGGAGCATGACGTCGATATTTTTTTCGGATAAGAACAAGGCAAGTTCGAGTTTATGCCGTGAAACGCCATTGGCGTTCCACATAGATATTTGTAGTGGAGACATTATATAGATTTGGATGACACTAAAAGCTGTATCAGCATATTTTGGTTTCGCATAAGCTCTTGCATTGTGGTTTGCATGAATGTCATAAATTCTTTTAAAGTTTGTTGGAGTGATATCATCATCGTTTCAATGCCAGAGGATATATGCTGCGTTTGTTCGTTTAACTTAGTTACTTCCTGTTCTTGCCGCGTAGTAGTCGTCTTTTGTGTTAACGGATTCACAGTTTTAAATCCCGATTTTATGGCACTAGCAAAGGAAACGCCAGGGTTGGTACGATGTATGGGAGGGGGTACAGTGTAAGACGATCCCGATTGTGGCGGAGTGCCACTCATGTGGGTGGTCTGAGCACGTATTGATTGTCCACGTTTGTTAAAACGGTTCTTTAGGTCCTTGTATACTACGCAGCCACGCCAATTCGCTGTGTGACTCTCACCGCAGTTGCTGCACATTTTTACAGAGCTGTCGTCCTTGTTCTTATGGCAGTTCGCTGTGCTATGAGCTTCACTACAGACTACGCAAATAGATTTAAGTGAACAGTAAGCCTTAGTGTGCCCATATTCTTGGCAATTAGTGCACTGCACTGGGCAATTGCGCTTGTGTGGCTCTTCCACTGTAATACGTCGATGCAGTAGAAGCTGTAACTTGTATATTGGGTGAACTTCGTTTTTTTTCAGTGTCTGACTCTCCGGCTCCAACTCGACTTTGAACATTGGTTGTGGTTCCCTGTTTTTGTTTAATATGTTCATGACCATTTTTGCATTAATGTTCTTTTCCTTGAGCGCTTCTACGATTTCAGTGGTCGAAACAGTTGCCTCAATCCCTTTAAGAACAACATGTAGGCCCCTTGCGCTCTTTAATTGGTATGTATAATATTTTTTTCCTGCATCATCCAAGAACTTGGTTAGTAGACGATGTGTAGCCTCGGTTTCAGTTTGAACCTTTGTTTCGTGTATGTTCCCTTTTCTTATGGGGACTACGAAAAATGAGTCTTCTCCTATGAGTGTGGCAATTTTGTTCACTAATGCACTTGAGCTTTTTTCGCGAATGTATATTGGAGGAGGCTTGACCTTCTTTGATGACTTTGCCGGTTGTTCTCTTTCATCAGTAGAAATTGCCAGCAGCTCAAATCTGTTGGTATTTTTGTTGTTGTTGATAGTATTCACGCTTGCAATTTTTGATTTATTTTCGGTTTGTTGATTTTTGTAATTTTTTGGGCTGAGTTTTCTTTTTATTGTTATGTAGCGATCTATTCCAGTCTGTATGGGCGACCCGGCGTTTTTGTTTACGTTTTGGATTGCTGACAGCGCAGCAGAAACGTTAGTTTTTTGTTTTGTTTTGATCGCTGGCCCAGTGAGAGCAAGTGCTTGCGTCGACGAAATTGCGCGAGCTGACGATACCGTAGCAGTTGTTGTTGTGATTGAAGTTGCAGTGGTTGTTGTAGTCACCGTACTAGTTACCGTAGGTAAGCGCAAAAAGAATTCGCAAGTGTTTGGAGCTTGCGGGTTTTGTGAGGGAGAGCAAGAACGCGCTCTTTCTTGAGTTGTTGGCAGAGGTAAGTTCGTCGGGTTTGGGGTGATTGACCGCTCGCTGTCTACAGAAGTCGCGGAGACGTAAGAGAAATATGCGTTGTTTCGTTGCAGTGAGAGCCGTCGATCCTCTTGCTCGCGTTGTCGCTGAGCGCGAGTGTCGTTCTGACTCATAGTTATTATTTTTGATCTTTTCTTTGAAGATGAAAAAAACTACTTGATTACACTATTTCAAACACATCGATGTGTAATCGAGCGATGGTGCATCGCACAGAGCGTCTCTTTCGCTTTCGGTTTTATTTTCTTATTTTATTAAATATTCACTTCACTCGAATTAATTGATTTTTTTTGTGCGGAGCTCGATAAAAACACGTCTTACACCGACAGAAGTCAATGTGTTAAAACAGAAATGTTACAGACATGTTACAGACATATTGCAGATTGTTGCATACATGATGGAGACATGTTACAGACATGTTACAGAAATATTACTCACATGTTCGAGACATGTTACACACATGTTTTAGAAATGTTACAAACATGTTGCACACATGATGCAGACAATTTACAGACATGTTACAAAAATGTTTCAGACATATTACAGACATGTAACAGGCATGTTAAAGTCATGTTACAGACATTTTACAGACATGTTAAAGACATGTTACAGACATTTTACAGACATGTTAAAGACATGTTACAGACATGTTTAAAACATGTTACTGACATATTACAAACATGTTACAGCCAGGTTGCCGACATGTTACAAACATGATGCAGACATGTTACAGACATGTTACAGACATGTTACAGACATGTCACAGAAATTTTACAGACATGTTACAGACATGTTAAAGACATGTTAAAGACATTTTACAGACATGTTACAGACATGTAACAAATATGTTACAGAAATTTTACAGACATGTTACAGACATGTTACAAACATGTTACAGACATGTTACAGACATGTCACAGAAATTTTACAGACATGTTACAGACATGTTACAGACATTTTACAGACATGTTACAGACATATTACAGACATTTTAAGGAGATGTTACTGACATATAACAGACATGTTACAATCATGTTACAGACATATTGCTGACATGTTGCACACATGATGCAGATATGTTACAGAAATTTTACAGACATGTTACAGACATTTTACAGACATGGTACTGACATGATACAGACATTTTAAGGACATGTTACAGATATGTTACAGGCATATTGCAGATGTGTCGTAAATATTTTACAGACATGTTGCCGACATATTGCAGACATGTTGCATACATGATGCAGACATGTTACAGACATGTTACAGAAATTTTACAGACATGTTACAGACATGCTAAAACATGTTACAGACATGTTAAAAACTTTTTACTGACATGTTACAGACATGTTACAGCCAAGTTGCCAACATGTTACAAACATGTTACAGACATATTGCAGACATATTGCAGACCTGTTGCATACATGATGCAGACCTGTTACAGACATGTTACAGAAATTTTACAGAAATTGTACAGACATGTTACAGACATGTTACAGACATGTTACAGACATGTTACAGACATGTTACAGACATGTTACATACATGTTACAAACATGTTACAGACATGTTACAGACATGTTACAGATATGTTACAGAAATTTTACAAACATGTTACAGACATGTTACAGACGTTTTAGAGACATGTTACAGACATGTTGGGCCGTCAGCCGTCAGAGGCAGCAAGGAGAACTACATGTAACCCTAGCTTTGGCTGAGGTACGTGCCGTCCTTTCTCCTACTGGCGGAAGTGCGGCTTTACTCTCCACGTGAGGGCGGCTGGAAGCAGGCCCCTAGCACGGTCATGTCTCTGCTAGGGGTGCTGACTAATTATAGTCGGGCGAAGATTGTGATTCTATAAATCACCCCAATCCAAGGTGGAACAGCATACCCCTGTAAAGACGAGATTGACCAGGCTCTCATCCAAGATCCATGGTTAATAGGTGGCCTCGTCCGTGGACTATATTGGTTAATAACAGTTTGAGACACTTCCCTCTAACTTACTTCATTCATAGAGACCTGGGGGCAGCGGCTATAGAGGTAGCCACTGCTGATAGCGTCCGGGAAGTAGTGATCGCCTCTGCTTACTTCCCGGGCGATGTGGATGATGCACCCCCCGCAGAGGTTCAGCGGTTGGTGGATTTCTGCCGTCTTCACAACAAGCCGCTTGTGATCGGCTGTGATGCCAACGCAAACCACACAATCTGAGGGAGCAGCGATGTCAATAAACGTGGTGAGTTTCTCTTAGATTATCTAATGTGTTGTCATTTAGATATAGCCAACGTAGGGTGTAAACCCACGTTTATAAACTCCATTAGGGAAGAGGTTTTAGATCTCACCCTAGTCAGCAACTCAATTGCGAGTTTGCTTATAAACTGGCGGGTCACAGACGAAGCCACCTTGTCGGGCCATCAGCACATCAGGTTCGACCTTCCTGGCCAAGTCGATATCCCCCAGAACTCCTTCTGTCCCAAAAAGACAAACTGGGAACTCTTCAAAGCCTCTGTGGCTTTGAAAGCAGACCTGTTGATCAGCAATCCTAACTCTATCAGTGAGATAGAACTTGTTGCCAACCTGCTCCAAGATGTGCTTATTACGTCCTTCAAAGCTAGCTCAGTTCGGGAGACTTTAATGGTCAACCGTAAAGTTCCTTGGTGGAATAAAGAGCTGGCAGCACAAAGAAGGAAGGTAAGATGCCTCTTCAACAAGGCCAGATCTAACCGCATAAGTTGGGACGTCTATAGGGACGCTCTCACACACTATAACAAGAACATTAGACGCTCCAAACGCGATACGTGGCGCAGCTACTGTGGTAGCATAGAATCGCTGCCAGAGGTAGCGAGACTCCACAAGGTATTAGCCAAAGGGTCGTCTAATGGAATAGGGCTTTTTAAAAGAGCAGATGGATCTTTCACTCAAGATCGCAGGGAAGCACTTGAGCTTTTATTGCAAGTTCACTTCCTAGGTTCCGTGGCGAACCCAGATCTTTCCAGTCACGTTGACGCCACCTTGACACCTGACTCACGTGGATCCAGCCTATGTGGAACCATTTTCGACCCTGAAAAGGTTAAATGGGCTGTAGGTTCCTTCGCTCCTAAATCTTTAAAATAAATGATAAAATGATAAAATCTTTCCAGCCCTTCTCGAAAACAGCTTGGATCATATCCTCGATCCACTGGTCGGCCTTCTTAGAGCTAGTCTCACGTGGGGACACATACCCAACTCTTGGAGGAGAGTCAATGTGGTATTCATTCCCAAACAGGGAAATCGTCCTCTTGACCAGCCTAAATCATATCGGCCGATCCCCTCTGCACCCCACGCAGTTCGCGTATATAGCTGGTAGATCGTCAGAGGTCGCTCTCCACAAATTAGTGGGTAAAATTGAAAAAGCCTTCGTATCAAAGAACATTGATTTGTGCTCTTTTCTTGATATACAGGGTGCTTTCGATAACACCTGCTACGGGTCTATCTCTGCTGCGCTTGAGCGCAGGAACATTGCCCGTCCCATAATCCGGTGGATTGACGCCATTCTCAAACACCGGACTATCTCCTCTGCCCTGGACACGACGACCGCCCATATTAGTGCGGTAAAAGGGTGTCCCCAGGGAGGGGTCCTATCCCCTTTGCTCTGGTCCCTAGTGGTCGACAAACTGCTAATTATACTTGCAGAACAGGGCGTGGAAGCGATTGGCTATGCCGACGACCTGGCTCTCGTAGTGAACGGGAACTATGCCAACACCGTGACAGAGTTGATGCAATCAGCTCTGAACATGGTCAGTAGGTGGTGTGAAGATGTAGGTCTTAGAATCAACCCACAAAAGGCAATCATTGTTCCCTTCACTAAGCGATACTCTGTTGACATTGGTCAATTACACATTGGCGGCTCTCCCGTGGACCTTTCCAATGAAGTCAAATATCTAGGGGTAACCCTTTATAAACGACTAAATTGGAACTCCCACCTACATAACACTCTATCAAAGCCTACTCATGCCATGTGGGCATGCAGAAGACGCTTCGGTAAAATCTAGGGTCTCAAAACCTGCACCATCCGGTGGCTATTTGAGATGATGGTAAGACCGAAAGTAACCTACGCTGCTATCGTTTGGTGGCCTAAGGTTACGCAGGTCACTGCCATCAACAAATGTACGAAACTGCATAGGCTGCTCTGCCTCTCCTTGACGGGTGCACTTCGCACCTGTCCCACCGCAGCTATGGAATCAATTTTGAATCTGACTCCGCTGCACATCCGCATAAAAGATGTTGCTGCTATGAGCCTTCTTAGAATAAAGCTTCAATCTGGGCTTCTAGCAACTGAATCAGGGCATGCTAGCTTTAGCAAAGAAATTCCTGGGCTAAAGATCTGCACCAGATCAGATTCTATGACCAAGGAACTCTTCTTTGGTGCGAAATTTAGAACCCTCATCCCGGACCGTAGGGACTGGGATGCTGGAAACCCCATCAGAGACCCCAATGGTATACATTGGTATACCGACGGGTCAAAGACTGATCAGGGGGTTGGAGCTGGGATATATGGTCCCAACTCCAAAACCTCGATTGCTATGGGCAACTGGCCCACAGTTTTCCAATCAGAGGTTCACGACATCATCTTCTCGGACAGCCAAGCGGCCATACTGGCCCTCTCCACAAAAAGAGTAGGCTCGCGTATGGTGGCTGACTGCTGGGACTGTCTCCAGAGGCTGTCAAATAAGAATAAAGTTACCCTAATTTGGGTACCTGGACATTCTGGTTTCCAGGGCAACGAGCAGGCGGACGAACTAGCGAGGGCTGGGCCATCAGCCCCCCTGCTTGGCCCCGAACCCTTCTGTGGCGTGGGGTGGTCAACTATCTCCTCCCTGGTGAAAACCTGGGCTGGAAGATTGACCGACTACTGGTTCTTCCAACCAGGGATGCGGCAGGCAAAAGAGCTCACCAATCCTAAAGTTGATCGAAGGACCAAGCTACTCTCTAGGAGAGACCTTTACCTACTAGTTGGCTGCCTTAGTGGCCACCACTTGGTGAACTATCACCTTACAAAAATGCGCCTGTCCTCGGATGCGGAGTGCAGGCTCTGCAAAGAGGACGACAAATCTACTAAACACATTCTATGTGACTGTCCGGCCTTGGTATGGACTAGGAGGAAACATCTGCACGAGGGATTCGCAAGTCCCGAGCATATTGTCCGTTCCTCGACGAAAGATCTGTTATGCTTCATTAGGGAGGCAGAACAGCTTTTGTCATTACAGGGAGAGCATTCTAGGTACAAAAGTTCTTCATGGTCGCAGTGCCTCGCGCCTTCTCCGCTGGGAGACTCCCTCTTTTATAATAAGAATAATAATAATACAGACATGTTACAGACATGTTACAGATATGTCACAAATATGTTACAGACATGTTGCCGACATATTGCAGACATGTTGCATACATGATGCAGACATGTTACAGACATGTTACAGACATGCTAAAAACATGTTATAGACATGTTAAAAACATGCTACTGACATATTACAAACATGTTACAGCCAGGTTGCCGACATGTTACAAACATGTTACAGACACATTGCAGACATGTTGCACACATGATGGAGACATGTTACAGACATGTTACAGAAATTTTACAGACATGTTACAGACATGTTACAGACATGTTACAGACATGTTACAGACATGTTACAAACATGTTACAGACATGTTACAAACATGTTACAGACATGTTACAGACATGTTACAGACATTTTACAGACATGTCACAGACATGTTACAGAAATTTTACAGACATGTTACAGACATTTTAAAGACATGTTTTAAACATGTTACAGACATATTGCAGACATGTTACATACATGATGCAGACATGTTACAGACATGTTACAGAAATTTTACAGTCATGTTACAGACATGTTACAGACATGTTACAAACGTGTTACAGACATGTTATAGACATGTTATAGAAATTTTACAGACATGTTACAGACATTTTACAGACGTGTTACATACATGTTACAGACATGTTACAGACATGTTACAAACATGTTACAGACATATTGCAGACATGTTGCACGCATGTTACAGACATTTTACAGACATTTCACAGACATGATACAGACATGTTTTAGACATGTTACGGACATGTTACGGACATGTTACGGACATGTTACTGACATGTTACAGACATGTTGCAGACATGTTGGATACATGATGCAGAAATTTTGCAGACATATTGCACACATGATGCAGACATGTTACAGAAATATTACAGACATGTTACAGACATGTTACAAACAAGTTGCAGACATGTAACAGATATTTTACAGACATGTTGCATACATGATGCAGAAGTGGTAAATACATGAAACAGACACTTCACAGACATGTTGCAGACATGTTACACACATATTGCAGATTGTTGCATACATGATGCAGACATGTTACAGAAATATTATAGCGCGTTCAAGACATGTTAAAGTCATGTTACAGACAGGTAATAGAAATTTTACAAACATGTTACAGACATGTTACAGAAATTTTACAGATATGTTACAGACATGTTACAGACATATTACAGACCTGTTACAGACATGTGTAACATGTTACAGACATGTTAAAAACATGTTACAGACATATTGCGGACACGTTGCACACATGATGCATACATGGTACAGACATGTTACAGACATGATAAAGACATGTTACAGACATGTTACAGACATATTGCAGACAAGTCACAAATATGTTACAGACATGCTACCGACATGTTGCATACGTGATGCACACATGTTTCAATTATGTTACAGACACGTAACAAACATGTTACAGATATGTTTCAGACATGTTTAAGAAATGTCACAAACGTGTTACATACATGTTACAGACATGTTGCAGACATGTTACAGACATGTTGAAGACTGGTTACAGACATGTTGCAGATATGTTACAGACATGTTACAGACATGTTACAGACATGTTACAGACATATTGCAGACAAGTCACAAATATGTTACAAACATGCTACCGACATGTTGCATACGTGATGCAGGCATCTTGCAGATATGTTACAGACATGTTACAGACATGTTACAGACATGTTACAGACATGTTACAGACATGTTACCGATATGTTTCATTCATAAAACAGACACGTTAAAGACATGTTGCAGACATGATACAGACATGTTACAGACATGTTACAAACATGTTACTGACATATTACAATTATGTTACAGCCAGGTTGCCGACATGTTGCAGACATGTTACAGACATGTTACAGGCATTTTAAAGACATGTTAAAAACATGTTACAGACATATTGCAGACATGTTGCATACATGAAGCAGACATGTTACAGAAATTTTTCAGACATGTTACAGACATGTTACAGAAATTTTACAGACATGTTACAGAAATTTTACAGACATGTTACAGACATGTTAAAAACATATTACCGACATGTTACAGACAGGTTACTGACATGTTACAGACATGTTACAAACATGTTACAGACATATTACAGACATGTTGCATACGTGTTACAGACATGTTACACACATGTTACAGACATGATACAGACATGTTTTAGACATGATACGGACATGTTACAGATATGTTACAGACATGTTACAGACATGTTACAGACATGTTACAGACATGTTGGATACATGATGCAGAAATTTTACAGACATATTGCAGAAATATTGCTTACATGATGCAGACATTTTACAGACATGTTACAGAAATATTATAGTCATGTTACAGACATGTTACAAACTTGTTGCAGACATGTTACAGACATGTTGGATATATGATGCAGAAATTTTACAAACATATTGCAGAAATATTGCTTACATGATGCAGACATGTTACAGACCTATTACAGAAATTTTACAGACATGTTACAGACATGTTACAAACATGTTACAAACATGTTACAAACATGTTACAGACATATTACAGACATGTTGAATACGAGTTACAGACATGTTACACACATGTCACAGACATGTTACAGACATTTTACAGACCTGTTACAGACAAGTTACAGACATGTTACAAACACGTTACAGACATATTGCAGACACGTTGCACACATAATGCATACATGTTACAGACATGTTACAGACATGTAACAGACATGTTACAGACATTTTGCAAATTGTTGCATACATGATGCAGACATGTTTATTTTAAAGTCATATTACAGACATGTTACAGAAATATTACAGCGTGTTCAAGACATGTTAAAGTCATGTTACAGACATGTTACAGACTTTTTACAGACATGTTACAGAAATTTTACAGACATGTTACAGACATGTGTCAGACATTTAACAGACCTGTTACAGCCATGTTAAAGACATGTTACAATTTTGTTACAGACATATTACAATTATGTTACAGACATATTGCAGATACGTTGCACACATGATGCATACATGTTACAGACATGTTACAGAAATTTTACAGACATGTTACAGACATGTTACAGACATGTTACAAACATGTTATTGACATATTACAAACATGTTACAGCCAGGTTGCCGACATGTTACAAACATGATACAGACATATAGCAGACATGTTGCATACATGATGCAGACATGTTACATACATGTTATAAAAATTTTACAGACATGTTACAGACATGTTACAGACATGTTACAAACATGTTACAGACATGTTACAGACATGTTACAGACATGTTACAGACATGTTACAGACATGTTACGGACATGTTACAAACATGTTACAGACATGTTTCAAACATGTTACAAACATGTTACAGACTTGTTACAAACATGTTACAGACATATTGCAGATATGTTGCACACATGTTACAGACATTATACAGACATGTTGCAGACATGATACAGACATTTTAAGGACATGTTACAGACATGTTTAGGACATGTTGCAGACATGTTACAGGCATATTGCAGATGTGTGACAAATATGTTACAGACATGTTGCCGACATATTGCAGACATGTTGCATACATGATGCAGACATGTTACAGACATGTTACAGAAATTTTACAGACATGTTACAGACATGTTAAAACATGTTACAGACATGTTAAAAACATGTAACTGAAATATTACATACATGTTACAGCCAGGTTGCCCATATGTTACAAACATGTTACAGACATATTGCAGACATGTTGCATACATGATGCAGACATGTTTCAGACATGTTACAGAAATTTTACAGACATGTTACAGACATGGTACAGACATGTTACAGACATGTTACAGACATGTTACAGACATGTTACAGACATGTTACAAACATGTTACAGACATGTTACAGACATGTTACAGAAATATTACAGACATGTTACAAACATGTTACAGACATGTTACAGAAATTTTACAGACATGTTACAGACATGTTACAGACATGTTACAAACATGTTACAGATTGTTGCATACATGATGCAGACATGTTACAGACATGTTACAGAAATATTACAGCGTGTTCAAGACATGTTAAGGTCATGTTACAGACATGTTACAGAAATTTTACAGACATGTTACAGACATGTTACAGACATGTCACAGACATGTTACAGACATTTTACAGACATTTTACAGACATGATACAGACATGTTTTAGACATGTTACGGACATGTTACGGACATGTTACTGACATGTTACAGACATGTTACAGACATGTTGGATACATGATGCAGAAATTTTGCAGACATATTGCACACATGATGCAGACATGTTACAGACATGTTACAGAAATATTACAAACATGTTACAGACATGTTACAGACATGTTACAAACATGTTGCAGACATGTTACAGATATTTTAAAGACATGTTGCTCACATGATGCAGAAGTGGTACATACATGAAACAGACACTTCACAGACATGTTGCAGACATGTTACACACATATTGCAGATTGTTGCATACATGATGCAGACATGTTACAGAAATATTACAGCGCGTTCAAGACATGTTAAAGTCATGTTACAGACAGGTAACAGAAATTTTACAAACATGTTACAGACATGTTACAGAAATTTTACAAACATGTTACAGACATGTTACAGACGTTTTAGAGACATGTTACAGACATGTTGGGCCGTCAGCCGTCAGAGGCAGCAAGGAGAACTACATATAACCCTAGCTTTGGCTGAGGTACGTGCCGTCCTTGCTCCTACTGGCGGAAGTGCGGCTTTACTCTCCACGTGAGGGCGGCTGGAAGCAGGCCCCTAGCACGGTCATGTCTCTGCTAGGGGTGCTGACTAATTGTAGTCGGGCGAAGATTGTGATTCTATAAATCACCCCAATCCAAGGTGGAACAGCATACCCCTGTAAAGACGAGATTGACCAGGCTCTCATCCAAGATCCATGGTTAATAGGTGGCCTCGTCCGTGGACTATATTGGTTAATAACAGTGTGAGACACTTCCCTCTAACTTACTTCATTCATAGAGACTTGGTGGCAACGGCTATAGAGTAGTGATCGCCTCTGCTTACTTCCCGGGCGATGTGGATGATGCACCCCCCGCAGAGGTTCAGCGGTTGGTGGATTTCTGCCGTCTTCACAACAAGCCGCTTGTGATCGGCTGTGATGCCAACGCCCACCACACAATATGAGGGAGCAGCGATGTCAATAAACGTGGTGAGTCTCTCTTAGATTATCTAATGTGTTGTCATTTAGATATAGCCAACGTAGGGTGTAAACCCACGTTTATAAACTCCATTAGGGAAGAGGTTTTAGATCTCACCCTAGTCAGCAACTCAATTGCGAGTTTGCTTATAAACTGGCGGGTCACAGACGAAGCCACCTTGTCGGACCATCAGCACATCAGGTTCGACCTTCCTGGCCAAGTCGATATCCCCCAGAACTCCCTTTGTCCCAAAAAGACAAACTGGGAACTCTTCAAAGCCTCTGTGGCTTTGAAAGCAGACCTGTTGATCAGCAATCCTAACTCTATCAGTGAGATAGAACTTGTTGCCAACCTGCTCCAAGATGTGCTTATTACGTCCTTCAAAGCTAGCTCAGTTCGGGAGACTTTAATGGTCAACCGTAAAGTTCCTTGGTGGAATAAAGAGCTGGCAGCACAAAGAAGGAAGGTAAGATGCCTCTTCAACAAGGCCAGATCTAACCGCATAAGTTGGGACGTCTATAGGGTCGCTCTCACACACTATAACAAGAACATTAGACGCTCCAAACGCGATACGTGGCGCAGCTACTGTGGTAGCATAGAATCGCTGCCAGAGGTAGCGAGACTCCACAAGGTATTAGCCAAAGGGTCGTCTAATGGAATAGGGCTTTTTAAAAGAGCAGATGGATCTTTCACTCAAGATCGCAGGGAAGCACTTGAGTTTTTATTGCAAGTTCACTTCCTAGGTTCCGTGGCGAACCCAGATCTTTCCAGTCACGTTGACGCCACCTTGACACCTGACTCACGTGGATCCAGCCTATCTGGAACCATTTTCGACCCTGAAAAGGTTAAATGGGCTGTAGATTCCTTCGCTCCCTTCAAAGCCCCAGGGGGTGATAAAATCTTTCCAGCCCTTCTCGAAAACAGCTTGGATCATATCCTCGATCCACTGGTCGGCCTTCTTAGAGCTAGTCTCACGTGGGGACACATACCCAACTCTTGGAGTCAATGTGGTATTCATTCCCAAACAGGGAAATCGTCCTCTTGACCAGCCTAAATCATATCGGCCGATCCCCTTTGCACCCCACGCAGTTCGCGTATATAGCCGGTAGATCGTCAGAGGTCGCTCTCCACAAATTAGTGGGTAAATTTGAAAAAGCCTTCGTATCAAAGATCATTGATTTGTGCTCTTTTCTTGATATACAGGGTGCTTTCGATAACACCTGCTACGGGTCTATCTCTGCTGCGCTTGAGCGCAGGAACATTGCCCGTCCCATAATCCGGTGGATTGACGCCATTCTCAAACACCGGACTATCTCCTCTGCCCTGGACACGACGACCGCCCATATTAGTGCGGTAAAAGGGTGTCCCCAGGGAGGGGTCCTATCCCCTTTGCTCTGGTCAAGTGGTCGACAAACTGCTAATTATACTTGCAGAACAGGGCGTGGAAGCGATTGGCTATGCCGACGACCTGGCTCTCGTAGTGAACGGGAACTATGCCAACACCGTGACAGAGTTGATGCAATCAGCTCTGAACATGGTCAGTAGGTGGTGTGAAGATGTAGGTCTTAGAATCAACCCACAAAAGGCAATCATTGTTCCCTTCACTAAGCGATACTCTGTTGACATTGGTCAATTACACATTGGCGGCTCTCCCGTGGACCTTTCCAATGAAGTCAAATATCTAGGGGTAACCCTTTATAAACGACTAAATTGGAACTCCCACCTACATAACACTCTATCAAAGCCTACTCATGCCATGTGGGCATGCAGAAGACTCTTCGGTAGAATCTAGGGTCTCAAAACCTGCACCATCCGGTGGCTATTTGAGATGATGGTAAGACCGAAAGTAACCTACGCTGCTATCGTTTGGTGGCCTAAGGTTACGCAGGTCACTGCCATCAACAAATGTACGAAACTGCATAGGCTGCTCTGCCTCTCCTTGACGGGTGCACTTCGCACCTGTCCCACCGCAGCTATGGAATCAATTTTGAATCTGACTCCGCTGCACATCCGCATAAAAGATGTTGCTGCTATGAGCCTTCTTAGAATAAAGCTTCAATCTGGGCTTCTAGCAACCGAATCAGGGCATGCTAGCTTTAGCAAAGAAATTCCTGGGCTAAAGATCTGCACCAGATCAGATTCTATGACCAAGGAACTCTTCTTTGGTGCGAAATTTAGAACCCTCATCCCGGACCGTAGGGACTGGGATGCTGGCAACCCCATCAGAGACCCCAATGGTATACATTGGTATACCGACGGGTCAAAGACTGATCAGGGGGTTGGAGCTGGGATATATGGTCCCAACTCCAAAACCTCGATTGCTATGGGCAACTGGCCCACAGTTTTCCAATCAGAGGTTCACGACATCATCTTCTCGGACAGCCAAGCGGCCATACTGGCCCTCTCCACAAAAAGAGTAGGCTCGCGTATGGTGGCTGACTGCTGGAACTGTCTCCAGAGGCTGTCAAATAAGAATAAAGTTACCCTAATTTGGGTACCTGGACATTCTGGTTTCCAGGGCAACGAGCAGGCGGACGAACTAGCGAGGGCTGGGCCATCAGCCCCCCTGCTTGGCCCCGAACCCTTCTGTGGCGTGGGGTGGTCAACTATCTCCTCCCTGGTGAAAACTTGGGCTGGAAGATTGACCGACTACTGGTTCTTCCAACCAGGGATGCGGCAGGCAAAAGAGCTCACCAATCCTAAAGTTGATCGAAGGACCAAGCTACTCTCTAGGAGAGACCTTTACCTACTACTTGGCTGCCTTAGTGGCCACCACTTGGTGAACTATCACCTTACAAAAATGCGCCTATCCTCGGATGCGGAGTGCAGGCTCTGCAAAACGGACGACGAATTTACTAAACACATTCTATGTGACTGTCCGGCCTTGGAATGGACTAGGAGGAAACATCTGCACGAGGGATTCGCAAGTCCCGAGCATATTGTCCGTTCCTCGACGAAAGATCTGTTATGCTTCATTAGGGAGGCAGAACAGCTTTTGTTATTATAGGGAGAGCATTCTAGGTACAAAAGATCTTCATGGTCGCATTGCCTCGCGCCTTCTCCGCTGGGAGACTCCCTCTTTTATAATAATAATAATAATAATACAGACTTGTTACAGACATGTTACAGATATGTCACAAATATGTTACAGACATGTTGCCGAAATATTGCAGACATGTTGCATACATGATGCAGACATGTTACAGACATGTTACAGACATGTTAAAAACATGTTATAGACATGTTAAAAACATGCTACTGACATATAACAAACATGTTACAGCCAGGTTGCCGACATGTTACAAACATGTTACAGACATATTGCAGACATGTTGCATACATGATGGAGACATGTTACAGACATGTTACAGAAATTTTACAGACATGTTACAAACATGTTACAGACATGTTACAGACATGTTACAGACATGTTACAGACATGTTACAGACATTTTAAAGACATGTTACAAACATGTTACAGACATAATGCAGACATGTTACATACATGATGCTGACATGTTACAGAAATGTTACAGAAATTTTACAGTCATGTTACAGACATGTTACAAACATGTTACAGACATGTTATAGACATGTTATAGAAATTTTACAGACATGTTACAGACATTTTACAGACGTGTTACATACATGTTACAGACGTGTTACAGACATGTTACAAACATGTTACAGACATATTGCAGACATGTTGCACGCTTGTTACAGACATTTTACATACATTTTACAGACATGATAGAGACATGTCTTAGACATGTTACGGACATGTTACGGACATGTTACTGACATGTTACAGACATATTGCAGACATGTTGCATACATGAAGCAGACATGTTACAGAAATTTTTCAGACATGTTACAGACATGTTACAGAAATTTTACAGACATGTTACAGAAATTTTACAGACATGTTACAGACCTGTTAAAAACATGTTACCGACATGTTACAGACAGGTTGCTGACATGTTACAGACATGTTACAAACATGTTACAGACATATTACAGACATGTTACACCCATGTTACAGACATGATACAGACATGTTTTAGACATATTACGGACATGTTACAGACATGTTACAGACATGTTGGATACATGATGCAGAAATTTTACAGACATATTGCAGAAATATTGCTTACATGATGCAGACAAGTTAAAGACCTATTACAGAAATTTTACAGACATGTTACAAACATGTTACAGACATATTACAGAAATTTTACAGACATGTTACAGACATGTTACAGAAATATTATGGTCATGTTACAGACATGTTACAAACTTGTTGCAGACATGTTACAGACATGTTGGATACATGATGCAGAAATTTTACAGACATATTGCAGAAATATTGCTTACATGATGCAGACATGTTAAAAACATGTTACCGACATGTTACAGACAGGTTACTGACATGTTACACACATGTTACAGACATGATACAGACATGTTTTAGACATGTTTTAGACATGTTACGGACATATTACGGACATGTTACAGACATGTTACAGACATGTTGGATACATGTTACAGACATGTTGGATACATGATGCAGAAATTTTACAGACATATTGCAGAAATATTGCTTACATGATGCAGACATGTTACAGACCTATTACAGAAATTTTACAGACATGTTAAAAACATGTTACCGACATGTTACAGACAGGTTACTGACATGTTACAGACATGTTACACACATGTTACAGACATGATACAGACATGTTTTAGACATGTTTTAGACATGTTACAAACATGTTACAGACATGTTACAGACATGTTACAGACATGTTACAGACATGTAACAGACATGTTACGGACATGTTACAAACATGTTACAGACATGTTTCAAACATGTTACAAACATGTTACAGACTTGTTACAAACATGTTACAGACATATTGCAGATATGTTGCACACATGTTACAGTCATTATACAGACATGTTGCAGACATGATACAGACATTTTAAGGACATGTTACAGACATGTTTAGGACATGTTGCAGACATGTTACAGGCATATTGCAGATGTGTGACAAATATGTTACAGACATGTTGCCGACATATTGCAGACATGTTGCATACATGATGCAGACATGTTACAGACATGTTACAGAAATTTTACAGACATGTTACAGACATGTTAAAACATGTTACAGACATGTTAAAAACATGTAACTGAAATATTACATACATGTTACAGCCAGGTTGCCCATATGTTACAAACATGTTACAGACATATTGCAGACATGTTGCATACATGATGCAGACATGTTTCAGACATGTTACAGAAATTTTACAGACATGTTACAGACATGGTACAGACATGTTACAGACATGTTACAGACATGTTACAGACATGTTACAGACATGTTACAAACATGTTACAGACATGTTACAGACATGTTACAGAAATATTACAGACATGTTACAAACATGTTACAGACATGTTACAGAAATTTTACAGACATGTTACAGACATGTTACAGACATGTTACAAACATGTTACAGATTGTTGCATACATGATGCAGACATGTTACAGACATGTTACAGAAATATTACAGCGTGTTCAAGACATGTTAAGGTCATGTTACAGACATGTTACAGAAATTTTATAGACATGTTACAGACATGTTACAGACATGTCACAGACATGTTACAGACATTTTACAGACATTTTACAGACATGATACAGACATGTTTTAGACATGTTACGGACATGTTACGGACATGTTACTGACATGTTACAGACATGTTACAGACATGTTGGATACATGATGCAGAAATTTTGCAGACATATTGCACACATGAAGCAGACATGTTACAGACATGTTACAGAAATATTACAAACATGTTACGGACATATTACGGACATGTTACAGACATGTTACAGACATGTTGGATACATGTTACAGACATGTTGGATACATGATGCAGAAATTTTACAGACATATTGCAGAAATATTGCTTACATGATGCAGACATGTTACAGACCTATTACAGAAATTTTACAGACATGTTAAAAACATGTTACCGACATGTTACAGACAGGTTACTGACATGTTACAGACATGTTACACACATGTTACAGACATGATACAGACATGTTTTAGACATGTTTTAGACATGTTACAAACATGTTACAGACATGTTACAGACATGTTACAGACATGTTACAGACATGTAACAGACATGTTACGGACATGTTACAAACATGTTACAGACATGTTTCAAACATGTTACAAACATGTTACAGACTTGTTACAAACATGTTACAGACATATTGCAGATATGTTGCACACATGTTACAGTCATTATACAGACATGTTGCAGACATGATACAGACATTTTAAGGACATGTTACAGACATGTTTAGGACATGTTGCAGACATGTTACAGGCATATTGCAGATGTGTGACAAATATGTTACAGACATGTTGCCGACATATTGCAGACATGTTGCATACATGATGCAGACATGTTACAGACATGTTACAGAAATTTTACAGACATGTTACAGACATGTTAAAACATGTTACAGACATGTTAAAAACATGTAACTGAAATATTACATACATGTTACAGCCAGGTTGCCCATATGTTACAAACATGTTACAGACATATTGCAGACATGTTGCATACATGATGCAGACATGTTTCAGACATGTTACAGAAATTTTACAGACATGTTACAGACATGGTACAGACATGTTACAGACATGTTACAGACATGTTACAGACATGTTACAGACATGTTACAAACATGTTACAGACATGTTACAGACATGTTACAGAAATATTACAGACATGTTACAAACATGTTACAGACATGTTACAGAAATTTTACAGACATGTTACAGACATGTTACAGACATGTTACAAACATGTTACAGATTGTTGCATACATGATGCAGACATGTTACAGACATGTTACAGAAATATTACAGCGTGTTCAAGACATGTTAAGGTCATGTTACAGACATGTTACAGAAATTTTATAGACATGTTACAGACATGTTACAGACATGTCACAGACATGTTACAGACATTTTACAGACATTTTACAGACATGATACAGACATGTTTTAGACATGTTACGGACATGTTACGGACATGTTACTGACATGTTACAGACATGTTACAGACATGTTGGATACATGATGCAGAAATTTTGCAGACATATTGCACACATGAAGCAGACATGTTACAGACATGTTACAGAAATATTACAAACATGTTACAGACATGTTACAGACATGTTACAAACATGTTGCAGACATGTTACAGATATTTTAAAGACATGTCGCTCACATGATGCAGAAGTGGTACATACATGAAACAGACACTTCACAGACATGTTGCAGACATGTTACACACATATTGCAGATTGTTGCATACATGATGCAGACATGTTACAGAAATATTACAGCGCGTTCAAGACATGTTAAAGTCATGTCACAGACAGGTAACAGAAATTTTACAAACATGTTACAGACATGTTACAGAAATTTTACAAACATGTTACAGACATGTTACAGACGTTTTAGAGACATGTTACAGACATGTTGGGCCGTCAGCCGTCAGAGGCAGCAAGGAGAACTACATGTAACCCTAGCTTTGGCTGAGGTACGTGCCGTCCTTGCTCCTACTGGCGGAAGTGCGGCTTTACTCTCCACGTGAGGGCGGCTGGAAGCAGGCCCCTAGCACGGTCATGTCTCTGCTAGGGGTGCTGACTAATTGTAGTCGGGCGAAGATTGTGATTCTATAAATCACCCCAATCCAAGGTGGAACAGCATACCCCTGTAAAGACGAGATTGACCAGGCTCTCATCCAAGATCCATGGTTAATAGGTGGCCTCGTCCGTGGACTATATTGGTTAATAACAGTGTGAGACACTTCCCTCTAACTTACTTCATTCATAGAGACTTGGTGGCAACGGCTATAGAGGTAGCCACTGCTGATGGCGTCCGGGTAGTAGTGATCGCCTCTGCTTACTTCCCGGGCGATGTGGATGATTCACCCCCCGCAGAGGTTCAGCGGTTGGTGGATTTCTGCCGTCTTCACAACAAGCCGCTTGTGATCGGCTGTGATGCCAACGCCCACCACACAATCTGAGGGAGCAGCGATGTCAATAAACGTGGTGAGTCTCTCTTAGATTATCTAATGTGTTGTCATTTAGATATAGCCAACGTAGGGTGTAAACCCACGTTTATAAACTCCATTAGGGAAGAGGTTTTAGATCTCACCCTAGTCAGCAACTCAATTGCGAGTTTGCTTATAAACTGGCGGGTCACAGACGAAGCCACCTTGTCGGACCATCAGCACATCAGGTTCGACCTTCCTGGCCAAGTCGATATCCCCCAGAACTCCCTTTGTCCCAAAAAAGACAAACTGGGAACTCTTCAAAGCCTCTGTGGCTTTGAAAGCAGACCTGTTGATCAGCAATCCTAACTCTATCAGTGAGATAGAACTTGTTGCCAACCTGCTCCAAGATGTGCTTATTACGTCCTTCAAAGCTAGCTCAGTTCGGGAGACTTTAATGGTCAACCGTAAAGTTCCTTGGTGGAATAAAGAGCTGGCAGCACAAAGAAGGAAGGTAAGATGCCTCTTCAACAAGGCCAGATCTAACCGCATAAGTTGGGACGTCTATAGGGACGCTCTCACACACTATAACAAGAACATTAGACGCTCCAAACGCGATACGTGGCGCAGCTACTGTGGTAGCATAGAATCGCTGCCAGAGGTAGCGAGACTCCACAAGGTATTAGCCAAAGGGTCGTCTAATGGAATAGGGCTTTTTAAAAGAGCAGATGGATCTTTCACTCAAGATCGCAGGGAAGCACTTGAGTTTTTATTGCAAGTTCACTTCCTAGGTTCCGTGGCGAACCCAGATCTTTCCAGTCACGTTGACGCCACCTTGACACCTGACTCACGTGGATCCAGCCTATGTGGAACCATTTTCGACCCTGAAAAGGTTAAATGGGCTGTAGATTCCTTCGCTCCCTTCAAAGCCCCAGGGGGTGATAAAATCTTTCCAGCCCTTCTCGAAAACAGCTTGGATCATATCCTCGATCCACTGGTCGGCCTTCTTAGAGCTAGTCTCACGTGGGGACACATACCCAACTCTTGGAGTCAATGTGGTATTCATTCCCAAACAGGGAAATCGTCCTCTTGACCAGCCTAAATCATATCGGCCGATCCCCTCTGCACCCCACGCAGTTCGCGTATATAGCCGGTAGATCGTCAGAGGTCGCTCTCCACAAATTAGTGGGTAAATTTGAAAAAGCCTTCGTATCAAAGAACATTGATTTGTGCTCTTTTCTTGATATACAGGGTGCTTTCGATAACACCTGCTACGGGTCTATCTCTGCTGCGCTTGAGCGCAGGAACATTGCCCGTCCCATAATCCGGTGGATTGACGCCATTCTCAAACACCGGACTATCTCCTCTGCCCTGGACACGACGACCGCCCATATTAGTGCGGTAAAAGGGTGTCCCCAGGGAGGGGTCCTATCCCCTTTGCTCTGGTCATAGTGGTCGACAAACTGCTAATTATACTTGCAGAACAGGGCGTGGAAGCGATTGGCTATGCCGACGACCTGGCTCTCGTAGTGAACGGGAACTATGCCAACACCGTGACAGAGTTGATGCAATCAGCTCTGAACATGGTCAGTAGGTGGTGTGAAGATGTAGGTCTTAGAATCAACCCACAAAAGGCAATCATTGTTCCCTTCACTAAGCGATACTCTGTTGACATTGGTCAATTACACATTGGCGGCTCTCCCGTGGACCTTTCCAATGAAGTCAAATATCTAGGGGTAACCCTTGATAAACGACTAAATTGGAACTCCCACCTACATAACACTCTATCAAAGCCTACTCATGCCATGTGGGCATGCAGAAGACTCTTTGGTAGAATCTAGGGTCTCAAATCCTGCACCATCCGGTGGCTATTTGAGATGATGGTAAGACCGAAAGTAACTTACGCTGCTATCGTTTGGTGGCCTAAGGTTACGCAGGTCACTGCCATCAACAAATGTACGAAACTGCATAGGCTGCTCTGCCTCTCCTTGACGGGTGCACTTCGCACCTGTCCCACCCCAGTTATGGAATCAATTTTGAATCTGACTCCGCTGCACATCCGCATAAAAGATGTTGCTGCTATGAGCCTTCTTGGAATAAAGCTTCAATCTGGGCTTCTAGCAACCGAATCAGGGCATGCTAGCTTTAGCAAAGAAATTCCTGGGCTAAAGATCTGCACCAGATCAGATTCTATGACCAAGGAACTCTTCTTTGGTGCGAAATTTAGAACCCTCATCCCGGACCGTAGGGACTGGGATGCTGGCAACCCCATCAGAGACCCCAATGGTATACATTGGTATACCGACGGGTCAAAGACTGATCAGGGGGTTGGAGCTGGGATATATGGTCCCAACTCCAAAACCTCGATTGCTATGGGCAACTGGCCCACAGTTTTCCAATCAGAGGTTCACGACATCATCTTCTCGGACAGCCAAGCGGCCATACTGGCCCTCTCCACAAAAAGAGTAGGCTCGCGTATGGTGGCTGACTGCTGGAACTGTCTCCAGAGGCTGTCAAATAAGAATAAAGTTACCCTAATTTGGGTACCTGGACATTCTGGTTTCCAGGGCAACGAGCAGGCGGACGAACTAGCGAGGGCTGGGCCATCAGCCCCCCTGCTTGGCCCCGAACCCTTCTGTGGCGTGGGGTGGTCAACTATCTCCTCCCTGGTGAAAACTTGGGCTGGAAGATTGACCGACTACTGGTTCTTCCAACCAGGGATGCGGCAGGCAAAAGAGCTCACCAATCCTAAAGTTGATCGAAGGACCAAGCTACTCTCTAGGAGAGACCTTTACCTACTAGTTGGCTGCCTTAGTGGCCACCACTTGGTGAACTATCACCTTACAAAAATGCGCCTATCCTCGGATGCGGAGTGCAGGCTCTGCAAAACGGACGACGAATTTACTAAACACATTCTATGTGACTGTCCGGCCTTGGAATGGACTAGGAGGAAACATCTGCACGAGGGATTCGCAAGTCCCGAGCATATTGTCCGTTCCTCGACGAAAGATCTGTTATGCTTCATTAGGGAGGCAGAACAGCTTTTGTTATTATAGGGAGAGCATTCTAGGTACAAAAGATCTTCATGGTCGCATTGCCTCGCGCCTTCTCCGCTGGGAGACTCCCTCTTTTATAATAATAATAATAATAATACAGACTTGTTACAGACATGTTACAGATATGTCACAAATATGTTACAGACATGTTGCCGAAAGTTGCAGACATGTTGCATACATGATGCAGACATGTTACAGACATGTTACAGACATGTTAAAAACATGTTATAGACATGTTAAAAACATGCTACTGACATATAACAAACATGTTACAGCCAGGTTGCCGACATGTTACAAACATGTTACAGACATATTGCAGACATGTTGCATACATGATGGAGACATGTTACAGACATGTTACAGAAATTTTACAGACATGTTACAAACATGTTACAGACATGTTACAGACATGTTACAGACATGTTACAGACATGTTACAGACATTTTAAAGACATGTTACAAACATGTTACAGACATAATGCAGACATGTTACATACATGATGCTGACATGTTACAGAAATGTTACAGAAATTTTACAGTCATGTTACAGACATGTTACAAACATGTTACAGACATGTTATAGACATGTTATAGAAATTTTACAGACATGTTACAGACATTTTACAGACGTGTTACATACATGTTACAGACGTGTTACAGACATGTTACAAACATGTTACAGACATATTGCAGACATGTTGCACGCTTGTTACAGACATTTTACATACATTTTACAGACATGATAGAGACATGTCTTAGACATTTTACGGACATGTTACGGACATGTTACTGACATGTTACAGACATATTGCAGACATGTTGCATACATGAAGCAGACATGTTACAGAAATTTTTCAGACATGTTACAGACATGTTACAGAAATTTTACAGACATGTTACAGAAATTTTACAGACATGTTACAGACCTGTTAAAAACATGTTACCGACATGTTACAGACAGGTTGCTGACATGTTACAGACATGTTACAAACATGTTACAGACATATTACAGACATGTTACACCCATGTTACAGACATGATACAGACATGTTTTAGACATATTACGGACATGTTACAGACATGTTACAGACATGTTACAGACATGTTACAGACATGTTGGATACATGATGCAGAAATTTTACAGACATATTGCAGAAATATTGCTTACATGATGCAGACAAGTTACAGACCTATTACAGAAATTTTACAGACATGTTACAAACATGTTACAGACATATTACAGAAATTTTACAGACATGTTACAGACATGTTACAGAAATATTATGGTCATGTTACAGACATGTTACAAACTTGTTGCAGACATGTTACAGACATGTTGGATACATGATGCAGAAATTTTACAGACATATTGCAGAAATATTGCTTACATGATGCAGACATGTTACAGACCTATTACAGAAATTTTACAGACATGTTAAAAACATGTTACCGACATGTTACAGACAGGTTACTGACATGTTACAGACATGTTACACACATGTTACAGACAAGATACAGACATGTTTTAGACATGTTTTAGACATGTTACGGACATGTTACGGACATGTTACAGACATGTTACAGACATGTTGGATACATGTTACAGACATGTTGGCTACATGATGCAGAAATTTTACAGACATATTGCAGAAATATTGCTTTCATGATGCAGACATGTTACAGACATGTTACAGAAATATTACAGACATGTTACAAACATGTTACAGACATGTTACAGAAATTTTACGGACATGTTACAGACATGTTACAGACATGTTACAGACATATTACAGACATGTTACAGACATGTTACAAACATGTTACAGATTGTTGCATACATGATGCAGACATGTTACAGACATGTTACAGAAATATTACAGCGTGTTCAAGATATGTTAAATTCATGTTACAGACATGTTACAGAAATTTTACAGACATGTTACAGACATGTTACAGACATGTCACAGACATGTTACAGACATTTTACAGACCTGTTACAGACATGTTGCAGACATGTTGCAGACATGTTACAGACATGTTACAAACACGTTACAGACATATTGCAGACACGTTGCACACATGATGCATACATGTTACAGACATGTTACAGACATGTAACAGACATGTTACAGGCATATTGCAAATTGTTGCATACATGATGCAGACATGTTTATTTTAAAGTCATGTTACAGACATGTTACAGAAATATTACAGCATGTTCAAGACATGTTTAAGTCATGTTACAGACATGTTACAGAAATTTTTCAGACATGTTACAGACATGTTACAAACATGTTACTGACGTGTTACAGACATATTACAGATATTTTACAGACATGTTACAGACATGTTACAGACATTTAACAAACCTGTTACAGACCTGTTACAGACATGTTACAGACATGTTACAGACATGTTACAAACATGTTACAGACATATTGCAGATACGTTGCAAACATGATGCATACATGTTACAGACATGTTACAGAAATTTTACAGACATGTTACAGACATGTTACAGACATGTTACAAACATGTTACTGACATATTACAAACATGTTACAGCCAGGTTGCCGACATGTTACAAACATGATACAGACATTTTGCAGACATGTTGCATACATGATGCAGACATGTTACAGACATGTTATAAAAATTTTACAAACATGTTACAGACATGTTACAGACATGTTACAGACATGTTACAGACATGTTACAGACATTTTACGGACATGTTACAAACATGTTACAGACATGTTGCACGCATGTTACAGACATTTTACAGACATTTGACAGACATGATACAGACATGTTTTAGACATGTTACGGACATGTTACGGACATGTTACTGACATGTTACAGACATATTGCAGACATGTTGCATACATGAAGCAGACATGTTACAGAAATTTTTCAGACATGTTACAGACATGTTACAGACATGTTACAGACATGTTACAGAAATTTTACAGACATGTTACAGAAATTTTACAGACATGTTACAGACATGTTAAAAACATGTTACCGACATGTTAAAAACATGTAACCGACATGTTACAGACAGGTTACTGACATGTTACAGACATGTTACAAACATGTTACAGACATATTACAGACATGTTGCATACGTGTTACAGACATGTTACACACATGTTACAGACATGATACAGACATGTTTTAGACATATTACGGACATGTTACAGACATGTTACAGACATGTTACAGACATGTTACAGACATGTTACAGACATGTTACAGACATGTTGGATACATGATGCAGAAATTTTACAGACATATTGCAGAAATATTGCTTACATGATGCAGACATGTTACAGACCTATTACAGAAATTTTACAGACATGTTACAAACATGTTACAGACATATTACAGAAATTTTACAGACATGTTACAGACATGTTACAGAAATATTATAGTCATGTTACAGACATGTTACAAACTTGTTGCAGACATGTTACAGACATGTTGGATACATGATGCAGAAATTTTACAGACTTATTGCAGAAATATTGCTTACATGATGCAGACATGTTACAGACCTATTACAGAAATTTTACAGACATGTTAAAAACATGTTACCGACATGTTACAGACAGGTTACTGACATGTTACAGACATGTTACACACATGTTACAGACATGATACAGACATGTTTTAGACATGTTACGGACATGTTACGGACATGTTACAGACATGTTACAGACATGTTGGATACATGTTACAGACATGTTGGATACATGATGCAGAAATTTTACAGACATATTGCAGAAATATTGCTTACATGATGCAGACATGTTACAGACATGTTACAGAAATGTTACAGACATGTTACAAACATGTTACAGACATGTTACAGAAATTTTACAGACATGTTTCAGACATGTTACAGACATGTTACAGACATGTTACAGATATGTTACAGACATGTTACAGACATGTTACAAACATGTTACAGATTGTTGCATACATGATGCAGACATGTTACAGACATGTTACAGAAATACTACCGCGTGTTTAAGACATGTTAAATTCATGTTACAGACATGTTACAGAAATTTTACAGACATGTTACAGACATGTTACAGACATGTTACAGACATGTCACAGACATGTTACAGACATTTTACTGACCTGTTACAGACATGTTGCAGACATGTTACAGACATGTTACAAACACGTTACAGACATATTGCAGACACGTTGCACACATGATGCATACATGTTACAGACATGTTACAGACATGTAACAGACATGTTACAGACATATTGCAAATTGTTGCATACATGATGCAGACATGTTTATTTTAAAGTCATGTTACAGACATGTTACAGAAATATTACAGCATGTTCAAGACATGTTTAAGTCATGTTACAGACATGTTACAGAAATTTTTTAGACATGTTACAGACATGTTACAAACATGTTACAGACGTGTTACAGACATGTTACAGAAATTTTACAGACATGTTACAGACATGTTACAGACATTTAACAGACCTGTTACAGACATGTTACAGACATGTTACAGACATGTTACAAACATGTTACAAACATATTGCAGATACGTTGCACACATGATGCAGACATGTTACAGACCTATTACAGAAATTTTACAGACATGTTACAAACATGTTACAGACATATTACAGAAATTTTACAGACATGTTACAGACATGTTACAGAAATATTATAGTCATGTTACAGACATGTTACAAACTTGTTGCAGACATGTTACAGACATGTTGGATACATGATGCAGAAATTTTACAGACATATTGCAGAAATATTGCTTACATGATGCAGACATGTTACAGACCTATTACAAAAATTTTACAGACATGTTAAAAACATGTTACCGACATGTTACAGACATGTTACACACATGTTACAGACATGATACAGACATGTTTTAGACATGTTACGGACATGTTACGGATATGTTACAGACATGTTACAGACATGTTGGATACATGTTACAGACATGTTGGATACATGATGCAGAAATTTTACAGACATATTGCAGAAATATTGCTTACATGATGCAGACATGTTACAGACATGTTACAGAAATATTACAGACATGTTACAAACATGTTACAGACATGTTACAGATATTTTACAGACATGTTACAGACATATTACAGACATGTTACAGACATGTTACAGACATGTTACAGACATGTTACAGACATGTTACAGACATGTTACAGACATGTTACAAACATGTTACAGATTGTTGCATACATGATGCAGACATGTTACAGACATGTTACAGAAATATTACAGCGTGTTCAAGACATGTTAAATTCATGTAACAGACATGTTACAGAAATTTTACAGACATGTTACAGACATGTTACAGACATGTCACAGACATGTTACAGACATTTTACAGACCTGTTACAGACATGTTGCAGACATGTTACAGACATATTACAAACACGTTACAGACATATTGCAGACACGTTGCACACATGATGCATACATGTTACAGACATGTTACAGACATGTAACAGACATGTTACAGACATATTGCAAATTGTTAAATTCATGTTACAGACATGTTACAGAAATTTTACAGACATGTTACAGACATGTCACAGACATGTTACAGACAATTTACAGACCTGTTACAGACATGTTGCAGACATGTTACAAACACGTTACAGACATATTGCAGACACGTTGCACACATGATGCATACATGTTACAGACATGTTACAGACATGTAACAGACATGTTACAGGCATATTGCAAATTGTTGCATACATGATGCAGACATGTTTATTTTAAAGTCATGTTACAGACATGTTACAGAAATATTACAGCATGTTCAAGACATGTTTAAGTCATGTTACAGACATGTTACAGAAATTTTTCAGACATGTTACGGACATGTTACAAACATGTTACTGACGTGTTACAGACATGTTACAGAAATTTTACAGACATGTTACAGACATGTTACAAACATGTTACCGACATATTGCAGATACGTTGCACACATGATGCATACATGTTACAGACATGTTACAGAAATTTTACAGACATGTTACAGACATGTTACAGACATGTTACAGACATGTTACAAACATGTTACTGACATATTACAAACATGTTACAGCCAGGTTGCCGACATGTTACAAACATGATACAGACATATTGCAGACATGTTGCATACATGATGCAGACATGTTACAGACATGTTATAAAAATTTTACAGACATGTTACAGACATGTTACAGACATGTTACAGACATGTTACAGACCTATTACAGAAATTTTACAGACATGTTACAAACATGTTACAGACATATTACAGAAATTTTACAGACATGTTACAGACATGTTACAGAAATATTATAGTCATGTTACAGACATGTTACAAACTTGTTGCAGACATGTTACAGACATGTTGGATACATGATGCAGAAATTTTACAGACATATTGCAGAAATATTGCTTACATGATGCAGACATGTTACAGACCTATTACAAAAATTTTACAGACATGTTAAAAACATGTTACCGACATGTTACAGACATGTTGGATACATGTTACAGACATGTTGGATACATGATGCAGAAATTTTACAGACATATTGCAGAAATATTGCTTACATGATGCAGACATGTTACAGACATGTTACAGAAATATTACAGACATGTTACAAACATGTTACAGACATGTTACAGAAATTTTACAGACATGTTACAGACATGTTACAGACATGTTACAGACATGTTACAGACATGTTACAGACATGTTACAGACATGTTACAGACATGTTACAAACATGTTACAGATTGTTGCATACATGATGCAGACATGTTACAGACATGTTACAGAAATATTACAGCGTGTTCAAGACATGTTAAATTCATGTAACAGACATGTTACGGAAATTTTACAGACATGTTACAGACATGTTACAGACATGTCACAGACATGTTACAGACATTTTACAGACCTGTTACAGACATGTTGCAGACATGTTACAGACATATTACAAACACGTTACAGACATATTGCAGACACGTTGCACACATGATGCATACATGTTACAGACATGTTACAGACATGTAACAGACATGTTACAGACATATTGCAAATTGTTAAATTCATGTTACAGACATGTTACAGAAATTTTACAGACATGTTACAGACATGTCACAGACATGTTACAGACATTTTACACACCTGTTACAGACATGTTGCAGACATGTTACAAACACGTTACAGACATATTGCAGACACGTTGCACACATGATGCATACATATTACAGACATGTTACAGACATGTAACAGACATGTTACAGGCATATTGCAAATTGTTGCATACATGATGCAGACATGTTTATTTTAAAGTCATGTTACAGACATGTTACAGAAATATTACAGCATGTTCAAGACATGTTTAAGTCATGTTACAGACATGTTACAGAAATTTTTCAGACATGTTACAGACATGTTACAAACATGTTACTGACGTGTTACAGACATGTTACAGATATTTTACAGAAATGTTACAGACATGTTACAGACATTTAACAGACCTGTTACAGACATGTTACAGACATGTTACAGACATGTTACAAACATGTTACAGACATATTGCAGATACGTTGCACACATGATGCATACATGTTACAGACATGTTACAGAAATTTTACAGACATGTTACAGACATGTTACAGACATGTTACAGACATGTTACAAACATGTTACTGACATATTACAAACATGTTACAGCCAGGTTGCCGACATGTTACAAACATGATACAGACATATTGCAGACATGTTGCATACATGATGCAGACATGTTACAGACATGTTATAAAAATTTTACAGACATGTTACAGACATGTTACAGACATGTTACAGACATGTTACAGACATGTTACAGACATGTTACAGACATTTTACAGACATGTTACAAACATGTTACAGACGTGTTGCACGCATGTTACAGACATTTTACAGACATTTTACAGACATGATACAGACATGTTTTAGACATGTTACGGACATGTTACGGACATGTTACTGACATGTTACAGACATATTGCAGACATGTTGCATACATGAAGCAGACATGTTACAGACATGTTACAGAAATTTTACAGACATGTTACAGAAATTTTACAGACATGTTACAGACATGCTAAAAACATGTTACCGACATGTTAAAAACATGTTACCGACATGTTACAGACAGGTTACTGACATGTGACAGACATGTTACAAACATGTTACAGACATATTACAGACATGTTGCATACGTGTTACAGACATGTTACACACATGTTACAGACATGATACAGACATGTTTTAGACATATTACGGACATGTTACAGACATGTTACAGACATGTTACAGACATGTTACAGACATGTTACAGACATGTTACAGACATGTTGGATACATGATGCAGAAATTTTACAGACATATTGCAAAAATATTGCTTACATGATGCAGACATGTTACGGACCTATTACAGAAATTTTACAGACATGTTACAAACATGTTACAGACATATTACAGAAATTTTACAGACATGTTACAGAAATATTATAGTCATTTTACAGACATGTTACAAACTTGTTGCAGACATGTTACAGACATCTTGGATACATGATGCAGAAATTTTACAGACTTATTGCAGAAATATTGCTTACATGATGCAGACATGTTACAGACCTATTACAGAAATTTTACAGACATGTTAAAAACATGTTACCGGCATGTTACAGACAGGTTACTGACATGTTACAGACATGTTACACACATGTTACAGACATGATACAGACATGTTTTAGACATGTTACGGACATGTTACGGACATGTTACAGACATGTTACAGACATGTTGGATACATGTTACAGACATGTTGGATACATGATGCAGAAATTTTACAGACATATTGCAAAAATATTGCTTACATGATGCAGACATGTTACAGACATGTTACAGAAATTTTACAGACATGTTACAGACATGTTACAGACATGTTACAGATATGTTACAGACATGTTACAGACATGTTACAAACATGTTACAGATTGTTGCATACATGATGCAGACATGTTACAGACATGTTACAGAAATATTACAGCGTGTTCAAGACATGTTAAATTCATGTTACAGACATGTTACAGAAATTTTTCAGACATGTTACAGACATGTTACAGACATGTTACAGACATGTCACAGACATGTTACAGACATTTTACAGACCTGTTACAGACATGTTGCAGACATGTTACAGACATGTTACAAACACGTTACAGACATATTGCAGACACGTTGCACACATGATGCATACATGTTACAGACATGTTACAGACATGTAACAGACATGTTACAGACATATTGCAAATTGTTGCATACATGATGCAGACATGTTTATTTTAAAGTCATGTTACAAAAATATTACAGCATGTTCAAGACATGTTTAAGTCATGTTACAGACATGTTACAGAAATTTTTCAGACATGTTACAGACATGTTACAAACATGTTACAGACGTGTTACAGACATGTTACAGAAATTTTACAGACATGTTACAGACATGTTACAGACATTTAATAGACCTGTTACAGACATGTTACAGACATGTTACAGACATGTTACAAACATGTTACAGACATATTGCAGATACGTTGCACACATGATGCATACATGTTACAGACATGTTACAGAAATTTTACAGACATGTTACAGACATGTTACAGACATGTTACAGACATGTTACAAACATGTTACTGACATATTACAAACATGTTACAGCCAGGTTGCCGACATGTTACAAACATGATACAGACATATTGCAGACATGTTGCATACATGATGCAGACATGTTACAGACATGTTATAAAAATTTTACAGACATGTTACAGACATGTTACAGACATGTTACAGACATTTTACAGACATGTTACAAACATGTTACAGACATATTGCAGACATGTTGCACACATGATGCAGACATGTTACAAACATGTTTCAGACATGTTACAGACATATTGCAGACATTTTGCACACATGTTACAGACATATTACAGACATGTTACAGACATGTTTCAAACATGTTACAAACATGTAACAGACATGTTACAGACATTTTACAGACATGTTACAGACATGTTACAGACATGTTACAGAAATTTTACAGACAAGTTACAGACATTTTAAAGACATGTTACAAACATGTTACAGACATATTGCAGACATGTTGCATACATGATGCAGACATGTTACAGACATGTTACAGACATGTTACAGACATGTTACAGACATGTTACAGCCAGGTTGCCGACATGTTACAAACATGATACAGACATATTGCAGACATGTTGCATACATGATGCAGACATGTTACAGACATGTTATAAAAATTTTACAGACATGTTACAGACATGTTACAGACATGTTACAGACATGTTACAGACATGTTACAGACATGTTACAGACATTTTACAGACATGTTACAAACATGTTACAGACGTGTTGCACGCATGTTACAGACATTTTACAGACATTTTACAGACATGATACAGACATGTTTTAGACATGTTACGGACATGTTACGGACATGTTACTGACATGTTACAGACATATTGCAGACATGTTGCATACATGAAGCAGACATGTTACAGAAATTTTTCAGACATGTTACAGACATGTTACAGAAATTTTACAGACATGTTACAGAAATTTTACAGACATGTTACAGACATGTTAAAAACATGTTACCGACATGTTAAAAACATGTTACCGACATGTTACAGACAGGTTACTGACATGTGACAGACATGTTACAAACATGTTACAGACATATTACAGACATGTTGCATACGTGTTACAGACATGTTACACACATGTTACAGACATGATACAGACATGTTTTAGACATATTACGGACATGTTACAGACATGTTACAGACATGTTACAGACATGTTACAGACATGTTACAGACATGTTACAGACATGTTACAGACATGTTACAGACATGTTGGATACATGATGCAGAAATTTTACAGACATATTGCAAAAATATTGCTTACATGATGCAGACATGTTACAGACCTATTACAGAAATTTTACAGACATGTTACAAACATGTTACACTTTAAAAATTTACAGAATTTAGACATGACAAAATTATAGTCATTTTACAGACATGTTACAAACTTGTGCAGACATGTTACAGACATGTTGAATACATAATGCAGAAATTTACAGACTTATTGCAGAAATATTGCTACATGATGCAGACAGTTACAGTCCTATACAAAATTTTACAGACATGTTAAAAACATGTTACCTACATGTTACAGACAGGTTACTGACATGTTACAGACATGTTACACACATGTTACAGACATGATACAGACATGTTTTAGACATGTTACGGACATGTTACGGACATGTTACAGACATGTTAGAGACATGTTGGATACATGTTACAGACATGTTGGATACATGATGCAGAAATTTTACAGACATATTGCAAAAATATTGCTTACATGATGCAGACATGTTACAGACATGTTACAGAAATGTTACAGACATGTTACAAACATGTTACAGACATGTTACAGAAATTTTACAGACATGTAACAGACATGTTACAGACATGTTACAGATATGTTACAGACATGTTACAGACATGTTACAAACATGTTACAGATTGTTGCATACATGATGCAGACATGTTACAGACATGTTACAGAAATATTACAGCGTGTTCAAGACATGTTAAATTCATGTTACAGACATGTTACAGAAATTTTTCAGACATGTTACAGACATGTTACAGACATGTTACAGACATGTCACAGACATGTTACAGACATTTTACAGACCTGTAACAGACATGTTGCAGACATGTTACAGACATATTACAAACACGTTACAGACATATTGCAGACACGTTGCACACATGATGCATACATGTTACAGACATGTTACAGACATGTAACAGACATGTTACAGACATATTGCAAATTGTTGCATACATGATGCAGACATGTTTATTTTAAAGTCATGTTACAGACATGTTACAGAAATATTACAGCATGTTCAAGACATGTTTAAGTCATGTTACAGACATGTTACAGAAATTTTTCAGACATGTTACAGACATGTTACAAACATGTTACAGACGTGTTACAGACATGTTACAGAAATTTTACAGACATGTTACAGACATGTTACAGACATTTAATAGACCTGTTACAGACATGTTACAGACATGTTACAGACATGTTACAAACATGTTACAGACATATTGCAGATACGTTGCACACATGATGCATACATGTTACAGACATGTTACAGAAATTTTACAGACATGTTACAGACATGTTACAGACATGTTACAGACATGTTACAAACATGTTACTGACATATTACAAACATGTTACAGCCAGGTTGCCGACATGTTACAAACATGATACAGACATATTGCAGACATGTTGCATACATGATGCAGACATGTTACAGACATGTTATAAAAATTTTACAGACATGTTACAGACATGTTACAGACATGTTACAGACATGTTACAGACATGTTACAGACATGTTACAGACATTTTACAGACATGTTACAAACATGTTACAGACATATTGCAGACATGTTGCACACATGATGCAGACATGTTACAAACATGTTTCAGACATGTTACAGACATATTGCAGACATTTTGCACACATGTTACAGACATATTACAGACATGTTACAGACATGTTTCAAACATGTTACAAACATGTAACAGACATGTTACAGACATTTTACAGACATGTTACAGACATGTTACAGACATGTTACAGACATGTTACAGAAATTTTACAGACAAGTTACAGACATTTTAAAGACATGTTACAAACATGTTACAGACATATTGCAGACATGTTGCATACATGATGCCGACATGTTACAGACATGTTGCATACGTGTTACAGACATGTTACACACATGTTACAGACATGATACAGACATGTTTTAGACATGTTACGGACATGTTACAGACATGTTACAGACATGTTACAGACATGTTACAGACATATTACAGACATGTTGCATACGTGTTACAGACATGTTACACACATGTTACAGACATGATACAGACATGTTTTAGACATGTAACGGACATGTTACAGACATGTTACAGACATGTTACAGACATGTTACAGACATGTTGGATACATGATGCAGAAATTTTACAGGCATGTTGCAGAAATATTGCTAACATGATGCAGACATGTTACAGACCTATTACAAAAATTTTACAGACATGTTAAAAACATGTTACCGACATGTTACAGACAGGTTACTGACATGTTACAGACATGTTACACACATGTTACAGACATGATACAGACATGTTTTAGACATGTTACGGACATGTTACAGACATGTTACAGACATGTTGGATACATTTTACAGACATGTTGGATACATGATGCAGAAATTTTACAGACATATTGCAGAAATATTGCTTACATGATGCAGACATGTTACAGACATGTTACAAAAATATTACAGACATGTTACAAACATGTAACAGACATGTTACAGAAATTTTACAGACACGTTACAGACATGTTACAGACATGTTACAGACATGTTACGGACATGTTACAGACATGTTACAGACATGTTACAAACATGTTAGAGATTGTTGCATACATGATGCAGACATGTTACAGAAATATTACAGCGTGTTCAAGACATGTTAAATTCATGTTACAGACATGTTACAGAAATTTTACAGACATGTTACAGACATGTTACAGACATGCCACAGACATGTTACAGACATTTTACAGACCTGTTACAGACATGTTGCAGACATGTTACAGACATGTCACAGACATGTTACAGACATTTTACAGACCTGTTACAGACATGTTGCAGACATGTTACAGACATGTTACGAACACGATACAGACATATTGCAGACACGTTGCACACATGATGCATACATGTTACAGACATGTTACAGACATGTAACAGACATGTTACAGACATATTGCAAATTGTTGCATACATGATGCAGACATGTTTAATTTAAAGTCATGTTACAGACATGTTACAGAAATATTACAGCATGTTCAAGACATGTTTAAGTCATGTTACAGACATGTTACAGAAATTTTTCAGACATGTTACAGACATGTTTCAAACATGTTACAGACGTGTTACAGACATGTTACAGAAATTTTACAGACATGTTACAGACATTTAACAGACCTGTTACAGACATGTTACAGACATGTTACAGACATGTAACAAACATGTTACAGACATATTGCAGATACGTTGCACACATGATGCATACATGTTACAGACATGTTACAGAAATTTTACAGACATGTTACAGACATGTTACAGACATGTTACAGACATGTTACAAACATGTAACAAACATGTTACTGACATATTACAAACATGTTACAGCCAGGTTGCCGACATGTTACAAACATGATACAGACATGTTACAGACATGTTATAAAAATTTTACAGACATGTTACAGACATGCTACAGACATGCTACAGACATGTTACAGACATGTTACAGACATGTTACAGACATGTTACAGACATGTAACAGACATGTTACAGACATGTTACAGACATGTAACAGACATGTTACAGACATTTTACAGACATGTTACAAACATGTTTCAGACATATTGCAGACATTTTGCACACATGTTACAGACATATTACAGACATGTTACAGACATGTTTCAAACATGTTACAAACATGTAACAGACATGTTACAGAAATTTTACAGACATATTGCAGAAATATTGCTTACATTATGCAGACATGTTACAGACATGTTACAGATATGTCACAAATATGTTACAGACATTTTGCCGACATATTGCAGACATGTTGCATACATGATGCAGACCTGTTACAGACATGTTACAGACATGATAAAAACATGTTATAGACTTGTTAAAAACATGCTACTGACATATTACAAACATGTTACAGCCAGGTTGCCGACATGTTACAAACATGTTACAGACATATTGCAGACATGTTGCATACATGATGGAGACATGTTACAGACATGTTACAGAAATTTTACAGACATGTTACAGACATGTTACAGACATGTTACAAACATGTTACAGACATGTTACAGAAATTTTACAGACATGTTACAGACATTTTAAAGACATGTTTTAAACATGTTACAGACATATTGCAGACATGTTACATACATGATGCAGACATGTTACAGAAATTTTACAGTCATGTTACAGACATGTTACAGACATGTTACAAACGTGTTACAGACATGTTATAGACATGTTATAGAAATTTTACAGACATGTTACAGACATTTTACAGACGTGTTACATACATGTTACAGACATGTTACAAACATGTTACAAACATGTTACAGACATATTGCAGACATGTTGCACGCATGTTACAGACATTTTACAGACATTTTACAGACATGATACAGACATGTTTTAGACATGTTACGGACATGTTACTGACATGTTACAGACTTGTTGGATACATGATGCAGAAATTTTGCAGACATATTGCACACATGATGCAGAAGTGGTACATACATGAAACAGACACTTCACAGACATGTTGCAGACATGTTACACACATATTGCAGATTGTTGCATACATGATGCAGACATGTTACAGAATAATATTTCTGTTCGCGCGTTCAAGACATGTTAAAGTCATGTTACAGACAGGTAACAGAAATTTTACAAACATGTTACAGACATGTTACAGAAATTTTACAGATATGTTACAGACATGTTACAGACATTTTACAGACCTGTTACAGACATGTTACAAACATGTTACAGACATATTACAGACATGTTGCATACGTGTTACAGACATGTTACACACATGTTACAGACATGATACAGACATGTTTTAGACATGTTACGGACATGTTACAGACATGTTACAGACATGTTGGATACATGATGCAGAAATTTTACAGACATATTGCAGAAATATTGCTTACATGATGCAGACATTTTACAGACATGTTACAGAAATATTATAGTCATGTTACAGACATGTTACAAACTTGTTGCAGACATGTTACAGACATGTTGGATATATGATGCAGAAATTTTACAAACATATTGCAGAAATATTGCTTACATGATGCAGACATGTTACAGACCTATTACAGAAATTTTACAGACATGTTAAAAACATGTT
Source organism: Zaprionus ornatus (assembly GCA_018904035.1). Classification (NCBI taxonomy): domain Eukaryota; kingdom Metazoa; phylum Arthropoda; class Insecta; order Diptera; family Drosophilidae; genus Zaprionus; species Zaprionus ornatus. The sequence goes on along the minus strand of JAEIFZ010000285.1, from coordinate 92,459 downwards.
ACCGACATGTTACAGACAGGTTACTGACATGTTACAGACATGTTACAAACATGTTACAAACATGTTACAGACATATTACAGACATGTTGCATACGTGTTACAGACATGTTACACACATGTTACAGACATGATACAGACATGTTTTAGACATGTTACGGACATGTGACAGACATGTTACAGACTATGTTACAGACATGTTGGATACATGTTACAGACATGTTGGATACATGATGCAGTAATTTTACAGACATATTGCAGAAATATTGCTTACATGATGCAGACATGTTACAGACATGTTACAGAAATATTACAGACATGTTACAAACATGTTACAGACATGTTACAGAAATTGTACAGACATGTTACAGACATTTTACAGACATGTTACAGACATGTTAAAGACATGTTACAAACATGTTACAGATTGTTGCATACATGATGCAGACATGTTACAGAAATATTACAGTGTGTTCAAGACATGTTAAATTCATGTTACAGACATGTTACAGAAATTTTACAGACATGTTACAGACATGTTACAGACATGTCACAGACATGTTACAGACATTTTACACACTTGTTACAGACATGTTACAGACATGTTACAAACACGTTACAGACATATTCCAGACACGTTGCACACATGATGCATACATGTTACAGACATGTTACAGACATGTAACAGACATGTTACAGACATATTGCAAATTGTTGCATACAAGATGCAGACATGTTTATTTTAAAGTCATATTACAGACATGTTACAGAAATATTACAGCGTGTTCAAGACATGTTAAAGTCATGTTACAGACATGTTACAGACATGTTACAAACATGTTACAGACATGTTACAGACATGTTACAGAAATTTTACAGACATGTTACAGACATGTGTCAGACATTTAACAGACCTGTTACAGCCATGTTACAGACATGTTACAATTAGGTTACAGACATATTACAATTATGTTACAGACATATTGCAGATACGTTGCACACATGATGCATACATGTTACAGACATGTTACAGAAATTTTACAGACATGTTACAGACATGTTACAGACATGTTACAGACATGTTACAAACATGTTATTGACATATTACAAACATGTTACAGCCAGGTTGCCGACATGTTACAAACATGATACAGACATATTAAAGACATGTTGCATACATGATGCAGACATGTTTATTTATTTATTTATTTAGTTTATAGTCGAACTATGATCAGTCGACTTTTTTAAAAGAAAAGAAACAATTAAAATTAGATTTAAATTATTTAAGTTGAATTTTAAACTAGAGGTAATTTTAAATTAAAGGTAAAACCTTAAATGTAAAAAAAAGAAAAAATTAAAAATTGTGCAAATGTGCAAACTGGGATAAAGAAAAGCCGATCCAACATTTGTTGCAGAGGATTGGGGAAAACCCAGTAAAACCCAATCAGATCAGGAGAGTTAGTGTTAGTAACCAAATGTAAGAGTGTTAAAGCATGCAGTATGTTGAAAGTACTACTATGAATACAAAGAAGACAATTATGTGTTTGACTAAATTCTAGATAAGTGGGCGAGGAGTTGTAATTTTAAGCTAGATATCAAGTTGTTATTGTTAGCTACAATTAAGTATAGTTTATTATAGTCCGAACATAATACCCTGAATGGCTCATGCAGGGCATAGTTCGAGCTACAATTGGGAAGTTTTAGAGGAAGGTAATTACGGGTGATTCTACAAGGGACAGAAAAGTGTAGTCTACTAAGTAAGTCGCTACTATCTATGTCACCTTGGATAAGGTTGTTAATAAATATAACACCAAGCATGGTTCTACGATTAGCTAGAGAAGGCAGATTAAGTAACAAAAGTCTACTAGGATAGGAAGGAAGTCTTGAATTTACATCCCAGTTAAGGCCTCGCAAGGCAAACATTAAGAAGTTTTTCTGTACGGATTCAATGCGGTCTCTATGAACTGTGTACTGAGGGTTCCAGACACATGATCCGTACTCGAGAATTGGACGAACAAGCGAAGTGAAGAGAGTCTTAGTTAAGTAAGGATCGTCAAACTCCTTAGACCATCTCTTAATAAAGCCGAGTACACCCATAGCTTTATTAACCATTGATGATATATGTTCAGAAAACTTGAGTTTTCGGTCCAAACGGACACCTAGATCATCAACCAGGGAAATTCTTTCCAAGGTACAACCACAAAGAGAGTATGATACGTACTTTGGGCAGGCACGTGAGAATGTCATCAGCTTGCATTTTGAGCTGTTCAGATTAAGGAGATTTGCACGACACCAAGAAAAGAAACAATCTAGGTCAGATTGAAGGCGAGAATGACAGGAGTCGTCTCTAAATTGAAAACAGAGCTTGACATCATCCGCGTACATGAGAGTACGTGAATTAAGTATGACCGTTGGCAGGTCATTGATGAAAAGTGTAAAAAGCAGGGGACCTAAGTGGCTTCCCTGAGGAACACCAGATGTGGCATGAACGGGATAGGAACGAGTATTTTTAAAGAGGACTCGTTGGGTTCTGTCACTCAAATAGCTCACAATCCAACTAAGAAGTTTTGGTGAGAAACCGAGAAGATTTAGTTTATGTGCAAGAAGGGAATGGTTGACTGAGTCAAATGCCTTACTGAAATCAGTATAAATGACATCAGTTTGAAGATTTTCCTGAAATCCTTTTACCACAAAGGATGTCAGCTCAAGCAGATTTGTCGTGGTAGAACGACGCTTTACAAATCCGTGTTGAAAAGGGGATATAACGGATCTACTAAAATGCTGCAAGTGAGGAGTAATAACATTCTCGAAGAATTTCGGTATAGCCGACAATTTAGAGATACCTCTATAATTGCTTGCATCAGACTTGCTGCCCTTTTTATGTAAAGGGATGATAAAGGATTCCTTCCATATGGATGGAAACGAGGCAGTTACTAAGGACAGCGAAAATAGTTTGAGCAATGGCTTACATAAGGAGTTGGCACAGTATCGAAGTACACAGGCGGGGATACCATCGGGACCTGGTGAGAAGACTGGTTTAACCAATCGAAGATCCCTAATAAGTGAACTTTCATTCAGTAAAGGTGTGAAGATGCCATTCGAGCTTGGTACGCTATATGGATAGGAGTGAATGTTTGGCGTAGAGGAAGAATAAGTTGTTTGAAAAAACTTGGCAAACATATCGGCAATGGCCTGATCTGTGTTCGCCTCAGCGTTATCGAACATAAGTTTAGAAGGAAAGCCCGCTGACCTACGCTTCATGTTAACAAAACTATAAAACTGTTTAGGATTCTGAAAGAACTGAATCCTACATCTGGTCAAATAGTTTTTATAACACTTCGCGTTAAGCACGGTAAAATTTGCCCGAGCAGTTAGGTAGCGGGAAAAGACAAGCGGTGAGTTTTTCAGCTTGTATTTCTTAAATAAGCTACTCTTTAAGTTTTTTAAGCGAGACAACTCTTTTGTAAACCAAGGAGGCCTACTTGAGCTTGTCGGATAGAAACACGGAACACAGATATCAAAAGCAGAGTTAAGGGTTTTATAAAATATATTGATAGCCACTGACATATCAGTTGATAGATAAAAGTCAGACCAATCACAATATGAAATTAAATAATTTAAGTGTTCAAAGTCTGCTTTCTTGAAGCAGCGCACGCGATTGCACGGCTTTACACTTTTATCCACAAAGCTAATACCCAAGTCGAGATTCACTTCGAAAGTGGGATGATAAGGATCTTCAGGTAGGGAAAGAGGTTGTGCCCTGTCTAAAATCACCCTGGAAGGATCTGAGACGAAACATAGATCAAGCGATCTGTTTAAAGTGTTTTTGACATGATTAACCTGCGACAAAGACATGTCAAACAAACCGTCAAACAGATCATGTTGCCGGGAGGGCAGAAGGAAGTTTCCCTCCGCAATGGATGTCCAATTACATTCCGGGATATTAAAGTCACCCAGGACTATGAAATGATCTCTGTCTGATAACAGATTAAAAATAGTCTTAATTGCAGACAAATGTTGCGAGTAGACTGATAATTCCGATGACGGCGGAATATAGGAGCAGGTTATATACAAGAAAAAACCGGGAAAGTGTAGTTTTACACAGATTAATTCGATGTCGAATTGAAACTCCGGCTGTAAGAGGTCCGACATAATGGAGGAGTCTACTGCAATCAGTACTCCACCACCCCGTCGGTCAGGTCGATCAATCCTGTAAGTTGTATACCTATCTGGAAAGACTTCAGAGCTTAGAATCTCTGGTTTTAACCAGGTTTCGGTAAAGGCAATAATTTGGGAAGTAAAGGCAAGACTATGAAGATAAAGACTAGAGATTTTACTACAGAGGCCTCTAACATTTTGATAGGAAAGAATTAAGGAAGAAAGAATATTTGTGTGTCCCCTAGCATTTTCAAAGGCATGAAGAGAAGAGAACTTCAGTTTTTTGAGGACTTTGCACTTGTTGTAGGTCCACTTGGCGATGTAACGGCCAATGTGGGAAGAGTGACGGTCGTTCGGCTTTTTTGTTTTGGAGTGAACTCCTTAACAATAAGGTCGGGCGGCCAGAAAGAAGCTGCGCAAACGTCTTTAAACTGTTCTGCAGGGAGAATGATTTTGAAAGAAGAAATGTCGCGCTTTAATTTGAAGTTGAATTTTTTAACTATCAAATCATTTACAGGCATCCTTTCGAGAATGTACGATTGTACATCTTCTATGGTTGTGTCTGGAGCCAAGCGAGAGATAAACACCAATTTTTTGGGTTTAATCGCAATCAGAGGTTTTATACTCGGTGCCTGACTAGCAGGCATGATTGCGGAAACATTACCCGTTACGTTGTTATCATTGCTCGTAATGGGAGTAGGCACAAGAGGGGCAGCAAGAGGTTTCGGTGCGGTAACATTGCTGCTAGTTTTTTTTTTTTTTGTGGCAACTAGAAGAGCAAGACGGTATAGGGGAAATTAGACTTAGAAGATCAGAAGAAGCATTGGAAGAAGGTAGATTGGTGGTCTTTAGATTCGTAGTAACTGAATCTAAAGGAATATTAAGAGGAGCAGGTGGCTTACTAAGAGCCGTAAAGGCGTTGAATTGGGTCTCCATCTCCAAAAATTCAGATTGGAGATTAGAGAAAGCTGTGCGTATCCGATAAAACCCGAGTTTGGTTTTATTGTGGATTTTCCGTAGATCGGATTCACCCACACGGCACGCTTCGCACGACCATTTAAGGCCTACATTGGCGTTGACGGCATCTCTAACCCGCACAGTTAGGCCACAGCATTTTAAGTGACTAAAATTGTCACAGAGCCAGCATCCAATGTAGTCCGCATTAGCATCTGAAGAGCATTTGCAATTTGCTGCAGAGCACGACACCATGTTAATAAAATAGATATGCCTTCGAATAGTAGGGGACAACGAAGAGAGCAATAGAATATTAAGACAAATTTCTTGAGAGAGCAAGAAACAGTTACAGCGCCGAAAACAGGCAAGCAAGTGAGAACGAAAATAAAAAAACAAATATAGCGAGCACTCGAGGTAAACAAAACAACAGCAGCTGTTACGTCTACAACAAAAGCACTACACAACTTACTCAGAGAGCGAAATTTACTTTCGTGAGCGGGAGAGCAGGAAAGTGTAAGAATATTAGTAAAAACAAAAACAAAAAAAACTTGACGCCAAGACGCGCAAGTGAAAAGAATTAAAATTTTTGTAAGCGAATTCACTAATAAGGCAGGATTAGTATGCTACTTTAAGCTTTTACTCACAGGGTTAGCACTAGTAAGATACAGCAGTATTAATGAAAGCACATAAGCAGATTAATTAAACAGAATTATTAAGAAACACAGGGAGCAAAAGCAAAACACGTCCAAGCACCACGAGTAAGTATCGAGTTACATACATGTTATAAAAATTTTACAGACATGTTACAGACATGTTACAGACATGTTACAAACATGTTACAGACATGTTACAGACATGTTACAGACATGTTACAGACATGTTACAGACATGTTACAGACATGTTACAGACATGTTACAGACATGTTACAGACATATTGCAGACATGTTGCACACATGATGCAGACATGTTACAAACATGTTTCATACATGTTACACACATGTTACAGACATATTGCAGACATTTTGCACACATGTTACAGACATTTTACAGACATGTTTCAAACATGTTACAAACATGTTACAGACTTGTTACAAACATGTTACAGACATATTGCAGATATGTTGCACACATGTTACAGACATTATACAGACATGTTGCAGACATGATACAGACATTTTAAGGACATGTTACAGACATGTTTAGGACATGTTGCAGACATGTTACAGGCATATTGCAGAATTGTGACAAATATGTTACAGACATGTTGCCGACATATTGCAGACATGTTGCATACATGATGCAGACATGTTACAGACATGTTACAGAAATTTTACAGACATGTTACAGACATGTTAAAACATGTTACAGACATGTTAAAAACATGTAACTGAAATATTACATACATGTTACAGCCAGGTTGCCCATATGTTACAAACATGTTACAGACATATTGCAGACATGTTGCATACATGATGCAGACATGTTTCAGACATGTTACAGAAATTTTACAGACATGTTACAGACATGGTACAGACATGTTACAGACATGTTACAGACATGTTACAGACATGTTACAGACATGTTACAAACATGTTACAGACATGTTGCAGACATGTTACAGAAATTTTACAGACATGTTACAGACATGTTACAGACATGTTACAGACATGTTACAAACATGTTACAGATTGTTGCATACATGATGCAGACATGTTACAGACATGTTACAGAAATATTACAGCGTGTTCAAGACATGTTAAGGTCATGTTACAGACATGTTACAGAAATTTTACAGACATGTTACAGACATGTTACAGACATGTCACAGACATGTTACAGACATTTTACAGACATTTTACAGACATGATACAGACATGTTTTAGACATGTAACGGACATGTTACGGACATGTGACTGACATGTTACAGACATGTTACAGACATGTTGGATACATGATGCAGAAATTTTGCAGACATATTGCACACATGATACAGACATGTTACAGACATGTTACAGAAATATTACAAACATGTTACAGACATGTTACAGACATGTTACAAACATGTTGCAGACATGTTACAGATATTTTAAAGACATGTTGCTCACATGATGCAGAACTGGTATATACATGAAACAGACACTTCACAGACATGTTGCAGACATGTTACACACATATTGCAGATTGTTGCATACATGATGCAGACATGTTACAGAAATATTACAGCGCGTTCAAGACATGTTAAAGTCATGTTACAGACAGGTAACAGAAATTTTACAAACATGTTACAGACATGTTACAGAAATTTTACAAACATGTTACAGACATGTTACAGAAATTTTACAAACATGTTACAGACATGTTACAGACGTTTTAGAGACATGTTACAGACATGTTGGGCCGTCAGCCGTCAGAGGCAGCAAGGAGAACTACATGTAACCCTAGCTTTGGCTGAGGTACGTGCCGTCCTTGCTCCTACTGGCGGAAGTGCGGCTTTACTCTCCACGTGAGGGCGGCTGGAAGCAGGCCCCTAGCACGGTCATGTCTCTGCTAGGGGTGCTGACTAATTGTAGTCGGGCGAAGATTGTGATTCTATAAATCACCCCAATCCAAGGTGGAACAGCATACCCCTGTAAAGACGAGATTGACCAGGCTCTCATCCAAGATCCATGGTTAATAGGTGGCCTCGTCCGTGGACTATATTGGTTAATAACAGTGTGAGACACTTCCCTCTAACTTACTTCATTCATAGAGACCTGGTGGCAACGGCTATAGAGGTAGCCACTGCTGATAGCGTCCGGGAAGTAGTGATCGCCTCTGCTTACTTCCCGGGCGATGTGGATGATGCACCCCCCGCAGAGGTTCAGCGGTTGGTGGATTTCTGCCGTCTTCACAACAAGCCGCTTGTGATCGGCTGTGATGCCAACGCCCACCACACAATCTGAGGGAGCAGCGATGTCAATAAACGTGGTGAGTCTCTCTTAGATTATCTAATGTGTTGTCATTTAGATATAGCCAACGTAGGGTGTAAACCCACGTTTATAAACTCCATTAGGGAAGAGGTTTTAGATCTCACCCTAGTCAGCAACTCAATTGCGAGTTTGCTTATAAACTGGCGGGTCACAGACGAAGCCACCTTGTCGGACCATCAGCACATCAGGTTTGACCTTCCTGGCCAAGTCGATATCCCCCAGAACTCCTTCTGTCCCAAAAAGACAAACTGGGAACTCTTCAAAGCCTCTGTGGCTTTGAAAGCAGACCTGTTGATCAGCAATCCTAACTCTATCAGTGAGATAGAACTTGTTGCCAACCTGCTCCAAGATGTGCTTATTACGTCCTTCAAAGCTAGCTCAGTTCGGGAGACTTTAATGGTCAACCGTAAAGTTCCTTGGTGGAATAAAGAGCTGGCAGCACAAAGAAGGAAGGTAAGATGCCTCTTCAACAAGGCCAGATCTAACCGCATAAGTTGGGACGTCTATAGGGACGCTCTCACACACTATAACAAGAACATTAGATGCTCCAAACGCGATACGTGGCGCAGCTACTGTGGTAGCATAGAATCGCTGCCAGAGGTAGCGAGACTCCACAAGGTATTAGCCAAAGGGTCGTCTAATGGAATCGGGCTTTTTAAAAGAGCAGATGGATCTTTCACTCAAGATCGCAGGGAAGCACTTGAGTTTTTATTGCAAGTTCACTTCCTAGGTTCCGTGGCGAACCCAGATCTTTCCAGTCACGTTGACGCCACCTTGTCACCTGACTCACGTGGATCCAGCCTATCTGGAACCATTTTCGACCCTGAGAAGGTTAAATGGGCTGTAGATTCCTTCGCTCCCTTCAAAGCCCCAGGGGGTGATAAAATCTTTCCAGCCCTTCTCGAAAACTGCTTGGATCATATCCTCGATCCACTGGTCGGCCTTCTTAGAGCTAGTCTCACGTGGGGACACATACCCAACTCTTGGAGGAGAGTCAATGTGGTATTCATTCCCAAACAGGGAAATCGTCCTCTTGACCAGCCTAAATCATATCGGCCGATCCCCTCTGCACCCCACGCAGTTCGCGTATATAGCCGGTAGATCGTCAGAGGTCACTCTCCACAAATTAGTGGGTAAATTTGAAAAAGCCTTCGTATCAAAGAACATTGATTTGTGCTCTTTTCTTGATATACAGGGTGCTTTCGATAACACCTGCTACGGGTCTAGCTCTGCTGCGCTTGAGCGCAGGAACATTTCCCGTCCCATAATCCGGTGGATTGACGCCATTCTCAAACACCGGACTATCTCCTCTGCCCTGGACACGACGACCGCCCATATTAGTGCGGTAAAAGGGTGTCCCCAGGGAGGGGTCCTATCCCCTTTGCTCTGGTCAAGTGGTCGACAAACTGCTAATTATACTTGCAGAACAGGGCGTGGAAGCGATTGGCTATGCCGACGACCTGGCTCTCGTAGTGAACGGGAACTATGCCAACACCGTGACAGAGTTGATGCAATCAGCTCTGAACATGGTCAGTAGGTGGTGCGAAGATGTAGGTCTTAGAATCAACCCACAAAAGGCAATCATTGTTCCCTTCACTAAGCGATACTCTGTTGACATTGGTCAATTACACATTGGCGGCTCTCCCGTGGACCTTTCCAATGAAGTCAAATATCTAGGGGTAACCCTTTATAAACGACTAAATTGGAACTCCCACCTACATAACACTCTATCAAAGCCTACTCATGCCATGTGGGCATGCAGAAGACTCTTCGGTAGAATCTGGGGTCTCAAATCCTGCTTCATCCGGTGGCTATTTGAGATGATGGTAAGACCGAAAGTAACCTACGCTACTATCGTTTGGTGGCCTAAGGTTACGCAAGTCACTGCCATCAACAAATTTACGAAACTGCATAGGCTGCTCTGCCTCTCCTTGACGGGTGCACTTCGCACCTGTCCCACCGCAGCTATGGAATCAATTTTGAATCTGACTCCGCTGCACATCCCCATAAAAGATGTTGCTGCTATGAGCCTTCTTAGAATAAAGCTTCAATCTGGGCTTCTAGCAACCGAATCAGGGCATGCTAGCTTTAGCAAAGAAATTCCTGGGCTAAAGATCTGCACCAGATCAGATTCTATGACCAAGGAACTCTTCTTTGGTGCGAAATTTAGAACCCTCATCCCGGACCGTAGGGACTGGGATGCTGGCAACCCCATCAGAGACCCCAATGGTATACATAGGTACACCGACGGGTCAATGACTGAGCAGGGGGTTGGAGCTGGGATATATGGTCCCAACTCCAAAACCTCGATTGCTATGGGCAACTGGCCCACAGTTTTCCAATCAGAGGTTCACGACATCGAGTTCTGCTGCCGTCTTATCCTTGAGAAGGGGATTAGAGGAGCGAACATATACATCTTCTCGGACAGCCAAGCGGCCATACTGGCCCTCTCCACAAAAAGAGTAGGCTCGCGTATGGTGGCTGACTGCTGGAACTGTCTCCAGAGGCTGTCAAATAAGAATAAAGTTACCCTAATTTGGGTACCTAGACATTCTGGTTTCCAGGGCAACGAGCAGCATGTTGAACTAGCGAGGGCTGGGCCATCAGCCCCCCTGCTTGGCCCCGAACCCTTCTGTGGCGTGGGGTGGTCAACTATCTCCTCCCTGGTGAAAACCTGGGCTGGAAGATTGACCGACTACTGGTTCTTCCAACCAGGGATGCGGCAGGCAAAAGAGCTCACCAATCCTAAAGTTGATCGAAGGACCAAGCTACTCTCTAGGAGAGACCTTTACCTACTACTTGGCTGCCTTAGTGGCCACCACTTGGTGAACTATCACCTTACAAAAATGCGCCTGTCCTCGGATGCGGAGTGCAGGCTCTGCAAAACGGACGACGAATTTACTAAACACATTCTATGTTACTGTCCGGCCTTGGAATGGACTAGGAGGAAACATCTGCACGAGGGATTCGGAAGTCCCGAGCATATTGTCCGTTCCTCGACGAAAGATCTGTTATGCTTCATTAGGGAGGCAGAACAGCTTTTGTTATTATAGGGAGAGCATTCTAGGTACAAAAGATCTTCATGGTCGCATTGCCTCGCGCCTTCTCCGCTGGGAGACTACATCTTTTATAATAATAATAATAATAATACAGACATGTTACAGATATGTCACAAATATGTTACAGACATGTTGCCGAAATATTGCAGACATGTTGCATACATGATGCAGACATGTTACAGACATGTTACAGACATGTTAAAAACATGTTATAGACATGTTAAAAACATGCTACTGACATATAACAAACATGTTACAGCCAGGTTGCCGACATGTTACAAACATGTTACAGACATATTGCAGACATGTTGCATACATGATGGAGACATGTTACAGACATGTTACAGAAATTTTACAGACATGTTACAGACATGTTACAGACATGTTACAGACATGTTACAGACATGTTACAAACATGTTACAGACAAGTTACAGAAATTTTACAGACATGTTACAGACATTTTACAGACATGTAACAGACATGTTACAGAAATTTTACAGACATGTTACAGATATTTTAAAGACATGTTTTAAACATGTTACAGACATATTGCAGACATGTTACATACATGATGCAGACATGTTACAGAAATGTTACAGAAATTTTACAGTCATGTTACAGACATGTTACAGACATGTTACAAACATGTTACAGACATGTTATAGACATGTTATAGAAATTTTACAGACATGTTACAGACATTTTACAGACGTGTTACATACATGTTACAGACGTGTTACAGACATGTTACAAACATGTTACAGACGTATTGCAGACATGTCGCACGCATGTTACAGACATTTTACAGACATTTTACAGACATGATAGAGACATGTTTTAGACATGTTACAAACATGTTACGGACATGTTACTGACATGTTACAGACATATTGCAGACATGTTGCATACATGAAGCAGACATGTTACAGAAATTTTTCAGACATGTTAAAGACAAGTTACAGACATGTTACAGAAATTTTACAGACATGTTACAGACCTGTTAAAAACATGTTACCGACATGTTACAGACAGGTTACTGACATGTTACAGACATGTTACAAACATGTTACAGACATATTACAGACATGTTGCATACGTGTTACAGACATGTTACACCCATGTTACAGACATGATACAGACATGTTTTAGACATATTACGGACATGTTACAGACATGTTACAAACATGTTGGATACATGATGCAGAAATTTTACAGACATATTGCAGAAATATTGCTTACATGATGCAGACATGTTACAGACCTATTACAGAAATTTTACAGACATGTTACAAACATGTTACAGACATATTACAGAAATTTTACAGACATGTTACAGACATGTTACAGAAATATTATAGTCATGTTACAGACATGTTACAAACTTGTTGCAGACATGTTACAGACATGTTGGATACATGATGCAGAAATTTTACAGACATATTGCAGAAATATTGCTTACATGATGCAGACATGTTACAGACCTATTACAGAAATTTTACAGACATGTTAAAAACATGTCACCGACATGTTACAGACAGGTTACTGACATGTTACAGACATGTTACACACATGTTACAGACATGATACAGACATGTTTTAGACATGTTACGGACATGTTACGGACATGTGACAGACATGTTACAGACATGTTGGATACATGTTACAGACATGTTGGATACATGTTACAGACATGTTGGATACATGATGCAGAAATTTTACAGACATATTGCAGAAATATTACTTACATGATGCAGACATGTTACAGACATGTTACAGAAATATTACAGACATGTTACAAACATGTTACAGACATGTTACAGAAATTTTACGGACATGTTACAGACATGTTACAAACATGTTACAGACATGTTACAGACATGTTACAGACATGTTACAGACATGTTACAGACATGTTACAAACATGTTACAGATTGTTGCATACATGATGCAGACATGTTACAGACATGTTACAGAAATATTACAGACATGTTACAGACATGTTACAGACATGTTACAGACATGTTACAGACATGTTACAGACATGTTGGATACATGATGCAGAAATTTTACAGACATATTGCAGAAATATTGCTTACATGATGCAGACATGTTACAGTCCTATTACAGAAATTTAACAGACATGTTACAAACATGTTACAGACATATTACAGAAATTTTACAGACATGTTACAGACATGTTACAGAAATATTATAGTCATGTTACAGACATGCTACAAACTTGTTGCAGACATGTTACAGACATGTTGGATACATGATGCAGAAATTTTACAGACATATTGCAGAAATATTGCTTACATGATGCAGACATGTTACAGACCTATTACAGAAATTTTACAGACATGTTAAAAACATGTCACCGACATGTTACAGACAGGTTACTGACATGTTACAGACATGTTACACACATGTTACAGACATGATACAGACATGTTTTAGACATGTTACGGACATGTTACGGACATGTGACAGACATGTTACAGACATGTTGGATACATGTTACAGACATGTTGGATACATGATGCAGAAATTTTACAGACATATTGCAGAAATATTACTTACATGATGCAGACATGTTACAGACATGTTACAGAAATATTACAGACATGTTACAAACATGTTACAGACATGTTACAGAAATTTTACGGACATGTTGCAGACATGTTACAAACATGTTACAGACATGTTACAGACATGTTACAGACATGTTACAGACATGTTACAGACATGTTACAAACATGTTACAGATTGTTGCATACATGATGCAGACATGTTACAGACATGTTACAGAAATATTACAGACATGTTACAGACATGTTACAGACATGTTACAGACATGTTACAGACATGTTACAGACATGTTGGATACATGATGCAGAAATTTTACAGACATATTGCAGAAATATTGCTTACATGATGCAGACATGTTACAGTCCTATTACAGAAATTTAACAGACATGTTACAAACATGTTACAGACATATTACAGAAATTTTACAGACATGTTACAGACATGTTACAGAAATATTATAGTCATGTTACAGACATGTTACAAACTTGTTGCAGACATGTTACAGACATGTTGGATACATGATGCAGAAATTTTACAGACATATTGCAGAAATATTGCTTACATGATGCAGACATGTTACAGACCTATTACAGAAATTTTACAGACGTGTTAAAAACATGTTACCGACATGTTACAGACAGGTTACTGACATGTTACAGACATGTTACACACATGTTACAGACATGATACTGACATCTTTTAGACATGTTACAGGTTACTGACATGTTACAGACATGTTACAGACATGTCACAGACATGTTACAGACATTTTACAGACATGTTAAAAACATGTTACCGACATGTTACAGACAGGTTACTGACATGTTACAGACATGTTACAGACATGTCACAGACATGTTACAGACATGTTACAGACATGTTGGATACATGATGCAGAAATTTTACAGACATATTGCAGAAATATTGCTTACATGATGCAGACATGTTACAGTCCTATTACAGAAATTTAACAGACATGTTACAAACATGTTACAGACATATTACAGAAATTTTACAGACATGTTACAGACATATTGCAAATTGTTGCATACATGATGCAGACATGTTACAGGCATGTTACAGACTTGTTACAGACATGTTACAGACATGATACAGACATGTAACAGACATGTTACAGACATGATACAGACATAATACAGACAAGTTACAGACATGTTGCAGACATGTTACAGACATGTTACAAACACGTTACAGACATATTGCAGACACGTTGCACACATGATGCATACATGTTACAGACATGTTACAGACATGTAACAGACATGTTACAGACATATTGCAAATTGTTGCATACATGATGCAGACATGTTTATTTTAAAGTCATGTTACAGGCATGTTACAGAAATATTACAGCATGTTCAAGACATGTTTAAGTCATGTTACAGACATGTTACAGAAATTTTTCAGACATGTTACAGACATGTTACAGACATGTTACAGACATGTTACAGACATGTTACAGACATGTTACAGACATGTTACAGACATGTTGGATACATGATGCAGAAATTTTACAGACATATTGCAGAAATATTGCTTACATGATGCAGACATGTTACAGTCCTATTACAGAAATTTAACAGACATGTTACAAACATGTTACAGACATATTACAGAAATTTTACAGACATGTTACAGACATGTTACAGAAATATTATAGTCATGTTACAGACATGTTACAAACTTGTTGCAGACATGTTACAGACATGTTGGATACATGATGCAGAAATTTTACAGACATATTGCAGAAATATTGCTTACATGATGCAGACATGTTACAGACCTATTACAGAAATTTTACAGACGTGTTAAAAACATGTTACCGACATGTTACAGACAGGTTACTGACATGTTACAGACATGTTACACACATGTTACAGACATGATACTGACATCTTTTAGACATGTTACGGACATGTTACGGACATGTTACAGACATATTACAGACATGTTGGATACATGTTACAGACATGTTGGATACATGTTACAGACATGTGGGATACATGATGCAGAAATTTTATAGACATTTTGCAGAAATATTGCTTACATGATGCAGACATGTTACAGACATGCTACAGAAATATTACAGACATGTTACAAACATGTTACAGACATGTTACAGAAATTTTACAGACATTTTATAGACATGTTACAGACATGTTACAGACATGCTACAGACATGTTACAGACATGTTACAGACATGTTACCGACATGTTACAAACATGTTACAGATTGTTGCATACATGATGCAGACATGTTACAGACATGTTACAGAAATATTACAGCGTGTTCAAGACATGTTAAATTCATGTTACAGACATGTTACAGAAATTTTACAGACATGTTACAGACATGTTACAGACATGTCACAGACATGTTACAGACATTTTACATACCTGTTACAGACATGTTACAGACATGTTACAGAAATTTTACAGTCATGTTACAGACATTTTAAAGACATGTTAAAAACATGTTACAGACATATTGCAGACATGTTGCATACATGAAGCAGACATGTTACAGAAATTTTTCAGACATGTTACAGACATGTTACAGACATGTTACAGAAATTTTACAGACATGTTACAGAAATTTTACAGACATGTTACAGAAATTTTACAGACATGTTACAGACATGTTAAAAACATGTTACCGACATGTTACAGACAGGTTAATGACATTTTACAGACATGTTACAAACATGTTACAGACATATTACAGACATGTTGCATACGTGTTACAGACATGTTACACACATGTTACAGACATGATACAGACATGTTTTAGACATGTTACGGACATGTTACAGACATGTTACAGACATGTTACAGACATGTTACAGACATGATGCAGAAATTTTACAGACATATTGCAGAAATATTGCTTACATGATGCAGACATGTTACAGACCTATTACAGAAATTTTACAGACATGTTAAAAACATGTTACCGACATGTTACAGACAGGTTACTGACATGTTACAGACATGTTACAGACATGTCACAGACATGTTACAGACATTTTACAGACCTGTTACAGACATGTTGCAGACATGTTACAGACATGTTACAAACACGTTACAGACATATTGCAGACACGTTGCACACATGATGCATACATGTTACAGACATGTTACAGACATGTAACAGACATGTTACAGACATATTGCAAATTGTTGCATACATGATGCAGACATGTTTATTTTAAAGTCATGTTACAAGCATGTTACAGAAATATTACAGCATGTTACAGACATGTTTAAGTCATGTTACAGACATGTTACAGAAATTTTTCAGACATGTTACAGACATGTTACAAACATGTTACAGACGTGTTACAGACATGTTACAGAAATTTTACAGACATGTTACAGACATGTTACAGACATGTTACAGACATGTTACAAACATGTTACAGACATATTGCAGATACGTTGCACACTTGATGCATACATGTTACAGACATGTTACAGAAATTTTACAGACATGTTACAGACATGTTACAGACATGTTACAGACATGTTACAAACATGTAACTGACATATTACAAACATGTTACAGCCAGGTTGCTGACATGTTACAAACATGATACAGACGTATTGCAGATACGTTGCACACTTGATGCAGACATGTTACAGACATGTTATAAAAATTTTACAGACATGTTACAGACATGTTACAGACATGTTACAGACATGTTACAGACATGTTACAGACATGTTACAGACATGTTACAGACATTTTACAGACATGTTACAAACATGTTACAGAGATATTGCAGACATGTTGCACACATGATGCAGACATGTTACAAACATGTTTCAGACATGTTACAGACATATTGCAGACATTTTGCACACATATTACAGACATGTTTCAAACATGTTACAGATATAATACAGACATGTTACAGACATGTTACAAACATGTTACAGAAATATTGCAGACATGTTGCACACATGATGTAGACATGTTACAGACATGTTACAGTAGTTTTACAGACATGTTACAGACATGTTACAGATATGTTACAGACATGTTACAGACATGTTACAGATATAATACAGACATGTTACAGACATGTTACAGACATGTTACAAACATGTTACAGAAATATTGCAGACATGTTGCACACATGATGTAGACATGTTACAGACTTGTTACAGTAGTTTTACAGACATGTTTCAGACATGTTAAAGATATTTAGAGACATGTTACAGACATGTTAAAGACATCTTAAAGACATTTTACAGACATGTTACAGACATGTTACAGACATGTTACAGACATGTTACAGACATGTTGGATACATGATGCAGAAATTTTACAGACATATTGCAGAAATATTGCTTACATGATGCAGACATGTTACAGTCCTATTACAGAAATTTAACAGACATATTACAAACATGTTACAGACATATTACAGAAATTTTACAGACATGTTACAGACATGTTACAGAAATATTATAGTCATGTTACAGACATGTTACAAACTTGTTGCAGACATGTTACAGACATGTTGGATACATGATGCAGAAATTTTACAGACATATTGCAGAAATATTGCTTACATGATGCAGACATGTTACAGACCTATTACAGAAATTTTACAGACGTGTTAAAAACATGTTACCGACATGTTACAGACAGGTTACTGACATGTTACAGACATGTTACACACATGTTACAGACATGATACTGACATCTTTTAGACATGTTACGGACATGTTACGGACATGTTACAGACATGTTACAGACATGTTGGATACATGTTACAGACATGTTGGATACATGTTACAGACATGTGGGATACATGATGCAGAAATTTTATAGACATTTTGCAGAAATATTGCTTACATGATGCAGACATGTTACAGACATGCTACAGAAATATTACAGACATGTTACAAACATGTTACAGACATGTTACAGAAATTTTACAGACATTTTACAGACATGTTACAGACATGTTACAGACATGCTACAGACATGTTACAGACATGTTACAGACATGTTACCGACATGTTACAAACATGTTACAGATTGTTGCATACATGATGCAGACATGTTACAGACATGTTACAGAAATATTACAGCGTGTTCAAGACATGTTAAATTCATGTTACAGACATGTTACAGAAATTTTACAGACATGTTACAGACATGTTACAGACATGTCACAGACATGTTACAGACATTTTACATACCTGTTACAGACATGTTACAGAAATTTTACAGTCATGTTACAGACATTTTAAAGACATGTTAAAAACATGTTACAGACATATTGCAGACATGTTGCATACATGAAGCAGACATGTTACAGAAATTTTTCAGACATGTTACAGACATGTTACAGACATGTTACAGAAATTTTACAGACATGTTACAGAAATTTTACAGACATGTTACAGAAATTTTACAGACATGTTACAGACATGTTAAAAACATGTTACCGACATGTTACAGACAGGTTAATGACATTTTACAGACATGTTACAAACATGTTACAGACATATTACAGACATGTTGCATACGTGTTACAGACATGTTACACACATGTTACAGACATGATACAGACATGTTTTAGACATGTTACGGACATGTTACAGACATGTTACAGACATGTTACAGACATGTTACAGACATGTTACAGACATGATGCAGAAATTTTACAGACATATTGCAGAAATATTGCTTACATGATGCAGACATGTTACAGACCTATTACAGAAATTTTACAGACATGTTAAAAACATGTTACCGACATGTTACAGACAGGTTACTGACATGTTACAGACATGTTACAGACATGTCACAGACATGTTACAGACATTTTACAGACCTGTTACAGACATGTTGCAGACATGTTACAGACATGTTACAAACACGTTACAGACATATTGCAGACACGTTGCACACATGATGCATACATGTTACAGACATGTTACAGACATGTAACAGACATGTTACAGACATATTGCAAATTGTTGCATACATGATGCAGACATGTTTATTTTAAAGTCATGTTACAGGCATGTTACAGAAATATTACAGCATGTTCAAGACATGTTTAAGTCATGTTACAGACATGTTACAGAAATTTTTCAGACATGTTACAGACATGTTACAAACATGTTACAGACGTGTTACAGACATGTTACAGAAATTTTACAGACATGTTACAGACATGTTACAGACATGTTACAGACATGTTACAAACATGTTACAGACATATTGCAGATACGTTGCACACTTGATGCATACATGTTACAGACATGTTACAGAAATTTTACAGACATGTTACAGACATGTTACAGACATGTTACAGACATGTTACAAACATGTTACTGACATATTACAAACATGTTACAGCCAGGTTGCTGACATGTTACAAACATGATACAGACATATTGCAGATACGTTGCACACTTGATGCAGACATGTTACAGACATGTTATAAAAATTTTACAGACATGTTACAGACATGTTACAGACATGTTACAGACATGTTACAGACATGTTACAGACATGTTACAGACATTTTACAGACATGTTACAAACATGTTACAGAGATATTGCAGACATGTTGCACACATGATGCAGACATGTTACAAACATGTTTCAGACATGTTACAGACATATTGCAGACATTTTGCACACATGTTACAGACATATTACAGACATGTTACAGACATGTTTCAAACATGTTACAGATATAATACAGACATGTTACAGACATGTTACAAACATGTTACAGAAATATTGCAGACATGTTGCACACATGATGTAGACATGTTACAGACATGTTACAGTAGTTTTACAGACATGTTACAGACATGTTACAGATATGTTACAGACATGTTACAGACATGTTACAGATATAATACAGACATGTTACAGACATGTTACAGACATGTTACAAACATGTTACAGAAATATTGCAGACATGTTGCACACATGATGTAGACATGTTACAGACTTGTTACAGTAGTTTTACAGACATGTTACAGACATGTTAAAGATATTTAGAGACATGTTACAGACATGTTAAAGACATCTTAAAGACATTTTACAGACATGTTACAGACATGTTACAGACATGTTACAGAAATTTTACAGACATGTTACAGAAATTTTACAGACATGTTACAGACATGTTAAAAACATGTTACCGACATGTTACAGACAGGTTACTGACATGTTACAGACTTGTTACAAACATTTTACAGACATATTACAGACATGTTGCATACGTGTTACAGACATGTTACACACATGTTACAGACATGATACAGACATGTTTTAGACATGCTACAGACATGTTACAGACATGTTACAGACATGTTACAGACATGTTGGATACATGATGCAGAAATTTTACAGACATATTGCAGAAATATTGCTTACATGATGCAGACATGTTACAGACATGTTACAGAAATATTATAGTCATGTTACAGACATGTTACAAACTTTTTGCAGACATGTTACAGACATGTTGGATACATGATGCAGAAATTTTACAGACATATTGCAGAAATATTGCTTACATGATGGGGACATGTTACAGACCTATTACAGAAATTTTACAAACATGTTACAGACATGTTAAAAACATGTTACCGACATGTTACAGACAGGTTACTGACATGTTACAGACATGTTACAAACATGTTACAAACATGTTACAGACATATTACAGACATGTTGCACACGTGTTACAGACATGTTACACACATATTACAGACATGATACAGACATGTTTTAGACATGTTACGGACATGTTACGGACATGTTACAGACATGTTACAGACATGATACAGACATGTTGGATACATGATGCAGAAATATTACAGACATATTGCAGAAATATTGCTTACATGATGCAGACATGTTACAGACATGTTACAGAAATATTACAGACATGTTACAGACATGTTACAGAAATTTTACAGACATGTTACAGACATGATACAGACATGTTACAGACATGTTACAAACATGTTACAGATTGTTGCATACATGATGCAGACATGTTACAGACATGTTACAGAAATATTACAGCGTGTTCAAGACATGTTAAAGTCATGTTACAGAAATTTTACAGACATGTTACAGACATTTTACAGACATGATACAGACATGTTTTAGACATGTTACGGACATGTTACGGACATGTTACTGACATGATACTGACATGTTACAGACATGTTGGATACATGATGCAGAAATTTTGCAGACATATTGCACACATGATGCAGACATGTTACAGACATGTTACAGAAATATTACAGACATGTTACAGACATGTTACAAACATGTTGCAGACATGTTACAGATATTTTACAGACATGTTGCATACATGATGCAGAAGTGGTACATACATGAAACAGACTGTTCACAGACATGTTGCAGACATGTTACACACATATTGCAGATTGTTGCATACATGATGCAGACATGTTACAGAAATATTACAGCGCGTTCAAGACATGTTAAAGTCATGTTACAGACAGGTTACAGAAATTTTACAAACATGTTACAGACATGTTACAGAAATTTTACAGATATGTTACAGACATGTTACAGACATTTTACAGACCTGTTACAGACATTTTACAGACCTGTTACAGACATGTTACAAACATGTTACACACATATTGCGGACACGTTGCACACATGATGCATACATGTTACAGACATGTTACAGAAATTTTACAGACATGTCACAGACACGTACAGACATGTTACAAACATGTTACTGACATATTACAATTATGTTACAGCCAGGTTGCCGACATGTTGCAGACATGTTACAGACATGTTACAGAAATTTTACAGACATGTTACAGACATGTTACAGACATGTTACAGAAACTTTACAGTCATGTTACAGACATTTTAAAGACATGTTAAAAACATGTAACAGACATATTGCAGACATGTTACAGACATGTTACAGACATGTTACAGAAATTTTTCAGACATGTTACAGACATGTTACAGACATGTTACAGAAATTTTACAGACATGTTACAGACATGTTAAAAACATGTTACCGACATGTTACCGACAGGTTACTGACATGTTACAGACATGTTACAAACATGTTACAGACATATTACAGACATGTTGCATACGTGTTACAGACATGTTACACACATGTTACAGACATGATACAGACATGTTTTAGACATGTTACGGACATGTTTCAGACATGTTACAGACATGTTACAGACATGTTACAGACATGTTACAGACATGTTGGATACATGATGCAGAAATTTTACAGACATATTGCAGAAATATTGCTTACATGATGCAGACATGTTACAGACATGTTACCGAAATATTATAGTCATGTTACAGACATGTTACAATTTTGTTGCAGACATGTTACAGACATATTGGATACATGATGCAGAAATTTTACAGACATATTGCAGAAATATTGCTTACATGATGCAGACATGTTACAGACCTATTACAGAAATTTTACAGACATGTTACAGACATGTTAAAAACATGTTACCGACATGTTACAGACAGGTTACTGACATGTTACAGACATGTTACAAACATGTTACAAACATGTTACAGACATATTACAGACATGTTGCATACGTGTTACAGACATGTTACACACATGTTACAGACATGATACAGACATGTTTTAGACATGTTACGGACATGTTTCAGACATGTTGCAGACATGTTACAGACATGTTACAGACATGTTACAGACATGTTACAGACATGTTACAGACATGTTACAGACATGTTGGATACATGATGCAGAAATTTTACAGACATATTGCAGAAATATTGCTTACATGATGCAGGCATGTTACAGACATGTTACAGAAATATTATAGTCATGTTACAGACATGTTACAGTTTTGTTGCAGACATGTTGGATACATGATGCAGAAATTTTACAGACATATTGCCGAAATATTGCTTACATGATGCAGAAATGTTACAGACCTATTACAGAAATTTTACAGACATGTTAAAAACATGTTACCGACATGTTACAGACAGGTTACTGACATGTTACAGACATGTTACAAACACGTTACAAACATGTTACAGACATATTACAGACATGTTGCATACGTGTTACAGACATGTTACACACATGTTACAGACATGTTACAGACATGTTGGACACATGTTACAGACATGTTGGATACATGATGCAGAAATTTTACAGACATATTGCAGAAATATTGCTTACATGATGCAGACATGTTACAGACATGTTACAGTAATATTATAGACATGTTACAGACATGCTACAAATATGTTACAGATTGTTGCATACATGATGCAGACATGTTACAGACATGTTACAGACATGATGCAGAAATTTTACAGACATATTGCAGAAATATTACAGACATGTTACAAACATGTTACAGACATGTTACAGAAATTTTACAGACATGTTACAGACATGTTACAGACATGTTACAGACATGTTACAGACATGTTACAGACATGTTACAGACATGTTACAGACATGTTACAAACATGTTACAGATTGTTGCATACATGATGCAGACATGTTACAGACATGTTACAGAAATTTTACAGATATGTTACAGACATGTTACAGACATTTTACAGACCTGTTACAGACATTTTACAGACATGTTACAGACATGTTACAGACATGTTACAGACATGTTACAGACATGTTACAGACATGTTACAAACATGTTACAGATTGTTGCATACATGATGCAGATATGTTACAGACATGTTACAGACATGATGCAGAAATTTTACAGACATATTGCAGAAATATTGCTTACATGATGCAGACATGTTACAGACCTATTACAGAAATTTTACAGACATGTTAAATACATGTTACCGACATGTTACAGACAGGTTACTGACATGTTACAGACATGTTACACACATGTTACAGACATGATACAGACATGTTTTAGACATGTTACGGACATGTTACAGACATGTTACAGACATGTTGGATACATGTTACAGACATGTGGTATACATGATGCAGAAATTTTACAGACATATTGCAGAAATATTGCTTACATGATGCAGACATGTTACAGACATGTTACAGAAATATTACAGACATGTTACAAACATGTTACAGACATGTTACAGAAATTTTACAGACATGTTACAGACATGTTACAGACATGTTACAGACATGTTACAGACATGTTACAGACATGTTACAAACATGTTACAGATTGTTGCATACATGATGCAGACATGTTACAGAAATATTACAGCGTGTTCAAGACATGTTAAATTCATGTTACAGACATGTTACAGAAATTTTACAGACATGTTACAGACATGTCACAGACATGTTACAGACATTTTACAGACCTGTTACAGACATTTTGCAGACATGTTACAGACATGTTACAAACACGTTACAGACATATTGCAGACACGTTGCACACATGATGCATACATGTTACAGACATGTAACAGACATGTTACAGACATATTGCAAATTGTTGCATACATGATGCAGACATGTTTATTTTAAAGTCATGTTACAGACATGTTACAGAAATATTACAGCATGTTCAAGACATGTTTATGTCATGTTACAGACATGTTACAGAAATTTTTCAGACATGTTACAGACATGTTACAAACATGTTACAGACGTGTTACAGACATGTTACAGAAATTTTACAGACATGTTACAGACATGTTACAGACATGTTACAGACATGTTACAAACATGTTACAGACATATTGCAGATACGTTGCACACTTGATGCATACATGTTACAGACATGTTACAGAAATTTTACAGACATGTTACAGACATGTTACAGACATGTTACAAACATGTTACTGACATATTACAAACATGTTACAGCCAGGTTGCCGACATGTTACAAACATGATACAGACATATTGCAGATACGTTGCACACTTGATGCAGACATGTTACAGACATGTTATAAAAATTTTACAGACATGTTACAGACATGTTACAGACATGTTACAGACATGTTACAGACATGTTACAGACATGTTACAGACATGTTACAGACATGTTACAGACATGTTACAGACATGTTACAGACATGTTACAGACATGTTACAGACATTTAACAGACATGTTACAAACATGTTACAGACATATTGCAGACATGTTGCACACATGATGTAGACATGGTACAGACATGTTACAGTAGTTTTACAGACATGTTACAAACATGTTACAGAAATATTGCAGACATGTTGCACACATGATGTAGACATGTTACAGACATGTTACAGTAGTTTTACAGACATGTTACAGACATGTTAAAGACATTTTAGAGACATGTTACAGACATGTTAAAGACATGTTAAAGACATTTTACAGACATGTTACAGACATGTTACAGACATGTTACAAATATGTTACAGAAATTTTACAGACATGTTACAGAAATTTTACAGACATGTTACAGAAATTTTACAGACATGTTACAGACATGTTAAAAACATGTTACCGACATGTTACAGACAGGTTACTGACATGTTACAGGCTTGTTACAAACATTTTACAGACATATTACAGACATGTTGCATACGTGTTACAGACATGTTACACACATGTTACAGACATGATACAGACATGTTTTAGACATGTTACGGACATGTTTCAGACATGTTACAGACATGTTACAGACTTGTTACAGACATGTTACAGACATGTTACAGACATGTTTGATACATGATGCAGAAATTTTACAGACATATTGCAGAAATATTGCTTACATGATGCAGACATGTTACAGACATGTTACAGAAATATTATAGTCATGTTACAGACATGTTACAATTTTGTTGCAGATATGTTACAGACATGTTGGATACATGATGCAGAAATTTTACAGACATATTGCAGAAATATTGCTTACATGATGCAGACATGTTACAGACCTATTACAGAAATTTTACAGACATGTTACAGACATGTTAAAAACATGTTACCGACATGTTACAGACAGGTTACTGACATGTTACAGACATGTTACAAACATGTTACAAACATGTTACAGACATATTACAGACATGTTGCATACGTGTTACAGACATGTTACACACATGTTACAGACATGATACAGACATGTTTTAGACATGTTACGGACATGTTTCAGACATGTTACAGACATGTTACAGACATGTTACAGACATGTTACAGACATGTTACAGACATGTTGGATACATGATGCAGAAATTTTACAGACATATTGCAGAAATATTGCTTACATGATGCAGACATGTTACAGACATGTTACAGAAATATTATAGTCATGTTACAGACATGTTACAATTTTGTTGCAGACATGTTGGATACATGATGCAGAAATTTTACAGACATATTGCAGAAATATTGCTTACATGATGCAGACATGTTACATACCTATTATAGAAATTTTACAAACATGTTAAAAACATATTACCGACATGTTACAGACAGGTTACTGACATGTTACAGACATGTTACAAACATGTTACAAACATGTTACAGACATATTACAGACATGTTGCATACGTGTTACAGACATGTTACACACATGTTACAGACATGTTACAGACATGTTGGACACATGTTACAGACATGTTGGATACATGATGCAGAAATTTTACAGACATATTGCAGAAATATTGCTTACATGATGCAGACATGTTACAGACATGCTACAGAAATATTATAGTCATGTTACAGACATGCTACAAATATGTTACAGACATGTTACAGAAATTTTACAGACATGTTACAGACATGTTACAGACATGTTACAGACATGTTACAGACATGTTACAGACATGTTACAGACATGTTACAGACATGTTACAGACATGTTACAGACATGTTACAGACATGTTACAAACATGTTACAGATTGTTGCATACATGATGCAGACATGTTACAGACATGTTACAGACATGATGCAGAAATTTTACAGACATGCTAAAAACATGTTACCGACATGTTACAGACAGGTTACTGACATGTTACAGACATGTTACACACATGTTACAGACATGATACAGACATGTTTTATACATGTTACGGACATGTTACAGACATGTTACAGACATGTTGGATACATGTTACAGACATGTGGGATACATGATGCAGAAATTTTACAGACATATTGCAGAAATATTGTTTACATGATGCAGACATGTTACAGACATGTTACAGAAATATTACAGACATGTTACAAACATGTTACAGACATGTTACAGACATGTTACAGAAATTTTACAGACATGTTACAGACATGTTACAGACATGTTACAGACATGTTACAAACATGTTACAGATTGTTGCATACATGATGCAGACATGTTACAGACATGTTACAGAAATATTACAGCGTGTTCAAGACATGTTAAATTCATGTTACAGACATGTTACAGAAATTTTACAGACATGTTACAGACATGTCACAGACATGTTACAGACATTTTACAGACCTGTTACAGACATGTTGCAGACATGTTACAGACATGTTACAAACACGTTACAGACATATTGCAGACACGTTGCACACATGATGCATACATGTTACAGACATGTTACAGACATGTAACAGACATGTTACAGACATATTGCAAATTGTTGCATACATGATGCAGACATGTTTATTTTAAAGTCATGTTACAGACATGTTACAGAAATATTACAGCATGTTCAAGACATGTTTAAGTCATGTTACAGACATGTTACAGAAATTTTTCAGACATGTTACAGACATGTTACAAACATGTTACAGACGTGTTACAGACATGTTACAGAAATTTTACAGACATGTTACAGACATGTTACAGACATGTTACAGACATGTTACAGACATGTTACAAACATGTTACAGACATATTGCAGATACGTTGCACACTTGATGCATACATGTTACAGACATGTTACAGAAATTTTACAGACATGTTACAGACATGTTACAGACATGTTACAGACATGTTACAAACATGTTACTGACATATTACAAACATGTTACAGCCAGGTTGCCGACATGTTACAAACATGATACAGACATATTGCAGATATGTTGCACACTTGATGCAGACATGTTACAGACATGTTATAAAAATTTTACAGACATGTTACAGACATGTTACAGACATGTTATAGACATGTTACAGACATGTTACAGACATTTTACAGACATGTTACAAACATGTTAGAGACATATTGCAGACATGTTACAGACATATTGCAGACATGTTACAAACATATTTCAGACATGTTACAGACATATTGCAGACATTTTGCACACATGTTACAGACATATTACAGACATGTTACAGACATGTTTCAAACATGTTACAGATATAATACAGACATGTTACAGACATGGTACAAACATGTTACAGAAATATTGCAGACATGTTGCACACATGATGTAGACATGGTACAGACATGTTACAGACATGTTACAGATATGTTACAGACATGTTACAGACATGTTACAGACATGTTACAGATATAATACAGACATGTTACAGACATGTTACAAACATGTTACAGAAATATTGCAGACATGTTGAACACATGATGTAGACATGTTACAGACATGTTACAGTAGTTTTACAGACATGTTACAGACATGTTAAAGACATTTTAGAGACATGTTACAGACATGTTAAAGACATGTTAAAGACATTTTACAGACATGTTACAGACATGTTACAGACATGTTACAAATATGTTACAGAAATTTTACAGACATGTTACAGAAATTTTACAGACATGTTACAGACATGTTAAAAACATGTTACCGACATGTTACAGACAGGTTACTGACATGTTACAGACTTGTTACAAACATTTTACAGACATATTACAGACATGTTGCATACGTGTTACAGACATGTTACACACATGTTACAGACATGATACAGACATGTTTTAGACATGCTACAGACATGTTACAGACATGTTACAGACATGTTACAGACATGTTACAGACATGTTACAGACATGTTACAGACATGTTACAGACATGTTACAGACATGTTACAGACATGTTGGATACATGATGCAGAAATTTTACAGACATATTGCAGAAATATTGCTTACATGATGCAGACATGTTACAGAAATATTATAGTCATGTTACAGACATGTTACAAACTTGTTGCAGACATGTTACAGACATGTTGGATACATGATGCAGAAATTTTACAGACATATTGCAGAAATATTGCTTACATGATGCGGACATGTTACAGAGCTATTACAGAAATTTTACAGACATGTTACAGACATGTTAAAAACATGTTACCGACATGTTACAGACAGGTTACTGACATGTTACAGACATGTTACAAACATGTTACAAACATGTTACAGACATATTACAGACATGTTGCATACGTGTTACAGACATGTTACAGACATGTTACAGACATGTTACAGACATGTTACAGACATGTTACAGACATTTTACAGACATGTTACAGACATGTTACAGACATGTTACAAATATGTTACAGAAATTTTACAGACATGTTACAGAAATTTTACAGACATGTTACAGACATTTTAAAAATATGTTACCGACATGTTACAGACAGGTTACTGACATGTTACAGACTTGTTACAAACATTTTACAGACATATTACAGACATGTTGCATACGTGTTACAGACATGTTACACACATGTTACAGACATGATACAGACATGTTTTAGACATGCTACAGACATGTTACAGACATGTTACAGACATGTTACAGACATGTTACAGACATGTTACAGACATGTTACAGACATGTTGGATACATGATGCAGAAATTTTACAGACATATTGCAGAAATATTGCTTACATGATGCAGACATGTTACAGAAATATTATAGTCATGTTACAGACATGTTACAAACTTGTTGCAGACATGTTACAGACATGTTGGATACATGATGCAGAAATTTTACAGACATATTGCAGAAATATTGCTTACATGATGCGGACATGTTACAGACCTATTACAGAAATTTTACAGACATGTTACAGACATGTTAAAAACATGTTACCGACATGTTACAGACAGGTTACTGACATGTTACAGACATGTTACAAACATGTTACAAACATGTTACAGACATATTACAGACATGTTGCACACATGATGTAGACATGTTACAGACATGTTACAGTAGTTTTACAGACATGTTACAGACATGTTAAAGACATTTTAGAGACATGTTACAGACATGTTAAAGACATGTTAAAGACATTTTACAGACATGTTACAGACATGTTACAGACATGTTACAAATATGTTACAGAAATTTTACAGACATGTTACAGAAATTTTACAGACATGTTACAGACATGTTAAAAACATGTTACCGACATGTTACAGACAGGTTACTGACATGTTACAGACTTGTTACAAACATTTTACAGACATATTACAGACATGTTGCATACGTGTTACAGACATGTTACACACATGTTACAGACATGATACAGACATGTTTTAGACATGTTACGGACATGTTTCAGACATGTTACAGACATGTTATAGACTTGTTACAGACATGTTACAGACATGTTACAGACATGTTTGATACATGATGCAGAAATTTTACAGACATATTGCAGAAATATTGCTTACATGATGCAGACATGTTACAGAAATATTATAGTCATGTTACAGACATGTTACAATTTTGTTGCAGACATGTTACAGACATGTTGGATACATGATGCAGAAATTTTACAGACATATTGCAGAAATATTGCTTACATGATGCAGACATGTTACAGACCTATTACAGAAATTTTACAGACATGTTTCAGACATGTTAAAAACAAGTTACCGACATGTTACAGACAGGTTACTGACATGTTACAGACATGTTACAAACATGTTACAAACATGTTACAGACATATTACAGACATGTTGCATACGTGTTACAGACATGTTACACACATGTTACAGACATGATACAGACATGTTTTAGACATGTTACGGACATGTTTCAGACATGTTACAGACATGTTACAGACATGTTACAGACATGTTACAGACATGTTGGATACATGATGCAGAAATTTTACAGACATATTGCAGAAATATTGCTTACATGATGCAGACATGTTACAGACATGTTACAGAAATATTATAGTCATGTTACAGACATGTTACAATTTTGTTGCAGACATGTTGGATACATGATGCAGAAATTTTACAGACATATTGCAGAAATATTGCTTACATGATGCAGACATGTTACAGACCTAGTATAGAAATTTTACAGACATGTTAAAAACATGTTACCGACATGTTACAGACAGGTTACTGACATGTTACAGACATGTTACAAACATGTTACAAACATGTTACAGACATATTACAGACATGTTGCATACGTGTTACAGACATGTTACACACATGTTACAGACATGTTACAGACATGTTGGACACATGTTACAGACATGTTGGATACATGATGCAGAAATTTTACAGACATATTGCAGAAATATTGCTTACATGATGCAGACATGTTACAGACATGCTACAGAAATATTATAGTCATGTTACAGACATGCTACAAATATGTTACAGACATGTTACAGAAATTTTACAGACATGTTACAGACATGTTACAGACATGTTACAGACATGTTACAGACATGTTACAGACATGTTACAGACATGTTACAGACATGTTACAGACATGTTACAGACATGTTACAAACATGTTACAGATTGTTGCATACATGATGCAGACATGTTACAGACATGTTACAGACATGATGCAGAAATTTTACAGACAAATTGCAGAAATATTGCTTACATGATGCAGACATGTTACAGACCTATTACAGAAATTTTACAGACATGTTAAAAACATGTTACCGACATGTTACAGACAGGTTACTGACATGTTACAGACATGTTACACACATGTTACAGACATGATACAGACATGTTTTATACATGTTACGGACATGTTACGGACATGTTACAGACATGTTGGATACATGTTACAGACATGTGGGATACATGATGCAGAAATTTTACAGTCATATTGCAGAAATATTGCTTACATGATGCAGACATGTTACAGACATGTTACAGAAATATTACAGACATGTTACAAACATGTTACAGACATGTTACAGACATGTTACAGAAATTTTACAGACATGTTACAGACATGTTACAGACATGTTACAGACATGTTACAGACATGTTACAAACATGTTACAGATTGTTGCATACATGATGCAGACATGTTACAGACATGTTACAGAAATATTACAGCGTGTTCAAGACATGTTAAATTCATGTTACAGACATGTTACAGAAATTTTACAGACATGTTACAGACATGTCACAGACATGTTACAGACATTTTTCAGACCTGTTACAGACATGTTGCAGACATGTTACAGACATGTTACAGACATGTTACAGACATGTTACAAACATGTTACAGATTGTTGCATACATGATGCAGACATGTTACAGACATGTTACAGACATGATGCAGAAATTTTACAGACAAATTGCAGAAATATTGCTTACATGATGCAGACATGTTACAGACCTATTACAGAAATTTTACAGACATGTTAAAAACATGTTACCGACATGTTACAGACAGGTTACTGACATGTTACAGACATGTTACACACATGTTACAGACATGATACAGACATGTTTTATACATGTTACGGACATGTTACGGACATGTTACAGACATGTTACAGACATGTTGGATACATGTTACAGACATGTGGGATACATGATGCAGAAATTTTACAGTCATATTGCAGAAATATTGCTTACATGATGCAGACATGTTACAGACATGTTACAGAAATATTACAGACATGTTACAAACATGTTACAGACATGTTACAGACATGTTACAGAAATTTTACAGACATGTTACAGACATGTTACAGACATGTTACAGACATGTTACAGACATGTTACAAACATGTTACAGATTGTTGCATACATGATGCAGACATGTTACAGACATGTTACAGAAATATTACAGCGTGTTCAAGACATGTTAAATTCATGTTACAGACATGTTACAGAAATTTTACAGACATGTTACAGACATGTCACAGACATGTTACAGACATTTTTCAGACCTGTTACAGACATGTTGCAGACATGTTACAGACATGTTACAAACACGTTACAGACATATTGCAGACACGTTGCACACATGATGCATACATGTTACAGACATGTTACAGACATGTAACAGACATGTTACAGACATATTGCAAATTGTTGCATACATGATGCAGACATGTTTATTTTAAAGTCATGTTACAGACATGTTACAGAAATATTACAGCATGTTCAAGACATGTTTAAGTCATGTTACAGACATGTTACAGAAATTTTTCAGACATGTTACAGACATGTTACAAACATGTTACAGACGTGTTACAGACATGTTACAGAAATTTTACAGACATGTTACAGACATGTTACAGACATGTTACAGACATGTTACAAACATGTTACAGACATATTGCAGATACGTTGCACACTTGATGCATACATGTTACAGACATGTTACAGAAAATTTACAGACATGTTACAGACATGTTACAGACATGTTACAGACATGTTACAAACATGTTACTGACATATTACAAACATGTTACAGCCAGGTTGCCGACATGTTACAAACATGATACAGACATATTGCAGATACGTTGCACACTTGATGCAGACATGTTACAGACATGCTATAAAAATTTTACAGACATGTTACAGACATGTTACAGACATGTTATAGACATGTTACAGAAATGTTACAGACATTTTACAGACATGTTACAAACATGTTACAGACATATTGCAGACATGTTACAGACATATTGCAGACATGTTACAAACATATTTCAGACATGTTACAGACATATTGCAGACATTTTGCACACATGTTACAGACATATTACAGACATGTTACAGACATGTTTCAAACATGTTACAGATATAATACAGACATGTTACAGACATGTTACAAACATGTTACAGAAATATTGCAGACATGTTGCACACATGATGTAGACATGGTACAGACATGTTACAGACATTTTACAGATATGTTACAGACATGTTACAGACATGTTACAGACATGTTACAGATATAATACAGACATGTTACAGACATGTTACAAACATGTTACAGAAATATTGCTGACATGTTGCACACATGATGTAGACATGTTACAGACATGTTACAGTAGTTTTACAGACATGTTACAGATATGTTAAAGACATTTTAGAGACATGTTACAGACATGTTAAAGACATGTTAAAGACATTTTACAGACATGTTACAGACATGTTACAGACATGTTACAAATATGTTACAGAAATTTTACAGACATGTTACAGAAATTTTACAGACATGTTACAGACATGTTAAAAACATGTTACCGACATGTTACAGACAGGTTACTGACATGTTACAGACTTGTTACAAACATTTTACAGACATATTACAGACATGTTGCATACGTGTTACAGACATGTTACACACATGTTACAGACATGATACAGACATGTTTTAGACATGCTACAGACATGTTACAGACATGTTACAGACATGTTACAGACATGTTACAGACATGTTACAGACATGTTACAGACATGTTGAATACATGATGCAGAAATTTTACAGACATATTGCAGAAATATTGCTTACATGATGCAGACATGTTACAGAAATATTATAGTCATGTTACAGACATGTTACAAACTTGTTGCAGACATGTTACAGACATGTTGGATACATGATGCAGAAATTTTACAGACATATTGCAGAAATATTGCTTACATGATGCGGACATGTTACAGACCTATTACAGAAATTTTACAGACATGTTAAAAACATGTTACCGACATGTTACAGACAGGTTACTGACATGTTACAGACATGTTACAAACATGTTACAAACATGTTACAGACATATTACAGACATGTTGCATACGTGTCTACAGACATGTGACACACATATTACAGACATGATACAGACATGTTTTAGACATGTTACGGACATGTTACGGACATGTTACAGACATGTTAGAGACATGTTACAGACATGTTGGATACATGATGCAGAAATTTTACAGACATATTGCAGAAATATTGCTTACATGATGCAGACATGTTACAGACATCTTACAGAAATATTACAGACATGTTACAGACATGTTACAGAAATTTTACAGACATGTTACAGACATGTTACAGACATGTTACAGACATGTTACAGACATGTTACAGACATTTTACAGACATTTTACAGACATGATACAGACATGTTTTAGACATGTTACGGACATGTTACGGACATGTTACTGACATGTTACTGACATGTTACAGACATGTTGGAAACATAATGCAGAAATTTTGCAGACATATTGCACACATGATGCAGACATGTTACAGAAATATTACAGACATGTTACAGACATGTTACAAATATGTTGCAGACATGTTACAGATATTTTACAGACATGTTGCATACATGATGCAGAAGTGGTACATACATGAAACAGACACTTCACAGACATGTTGCAGACATGTTACACACATATTGCAGATTGTTGCATACATGATGCAGACATGTTACAGAAATATTACAGCGCGTTCAAGACATGTTAAAGTCATGTTACAGACAGGTTACAGAAATTTTACAAACATGTTACAGACATGTTACAGAAATTTTACAGATATGTTACAGACATGTTACAGACATTTTACAGACCTGTTACAGACATTTTACAGACCTGTTACAGACATGTTACAAACATGTTACACACATATTGCGGACACGTTGCACACATGATGCATACATGTTACAGACATGTTACAGAAATTTTACAGACATGTCACAGACATGTTACAGACATGTTACAAACATGTTACTGACATATTACAATTATGTTACAGCCAGGTTGCCGACATGTTGCAGACATATTACAGACATGTTACAGAAATTTTACAGACATCTTACAGACATGTTACAGACATTTTACAGACATGTTACAGACATGTTACAGAAACTTTACAGTCATGTTACAGATATTTTAAAGACATGTTAAAAACATGTAACAGACATATTGCAGAAATGTTGCATACATGAAGCAGACACGTTACAGACATGTTACAGAAATTTTTCAGACATGTTACAGACATGTTACAGACATGTTACAGAAATTTTACAGACATGTTACAGACATGTTACAGAAACTTTACAGTCATGTTGCAGACATTTTAAAGACATGTTAAAAACATGTAACAGACATATTGCAGAAATGTTGCATACATGAAGCAGACACGTTACAGACATGTTACAGAAATTTTTCAGACATGTTACAGACATGTTACAGACATGTTACAGACATATTACAGACATGTTGCATACGTGTTACAGACATGTTACACACATGTTATAGACATGATACAGACATGTTTTAGACATGTTACGGACATGTTTCAGACATGTTACAGACATGTTACAGACATGTTACAGACATGTTACAGACATGTTACAGACATGTTACAGACATGTTGGATACATGATGCAGAAATTTTACAGACATTTTTAGTTGGACGTTGAATACAATGAATGTATTAGCAAGTGGTCCAAACGACACCAAGCCGATGCTTGTTGCGCGCGGAACCCAGACGAAGTCCACCTCCCGCCTGACCGACCGAGAGGCACCGTCGCATAACGGACGACACGGAAACGCGGTAAAAATGCGAGTAGAAACGCGAGAGAAAGAAAATTAACGCGATAGGGAATAAAAAGTCGAATAGAGGATACACGCGACATGCAAGTGAAGAATGAAAATTAAAAAAAGAAGATAGAATGACGAGGAATACTATTAGGAGGATACTATTACTAATTAATACTAATACTAATTACGTGCTAGATAGACAAGAATTAAAGACTTCATAGCAGCGATAGAGTTAGTGCTAGCTATGACGTGTTGAAGTTTATTGTAGTCCGAACATAATACCCTGAACGGATCGTGCAGTGCATAGTTCGATCTACAATAAGGAAGAGTTAGTGGAAGGTAATTACGTGTAGTTCTGCAAGGGACAGAGAAGTGTAGCTGCCTTACCAGGGTCTCACTGTCAATGTCACCTTGCATAAGGTTGTTAATAAATAAGACACCTAGCATGGTTCTGCGATTGGTTAGGGAAGGCAGGTTTAATAATAGAAGTCTATTAGTATAGGAAGGCAGTCTTAAATTTTCATCCCAGTTAAGGCCACGTAAGGCAAAAAGTAAAAAGTTCTTCTGTACAGATTCAATGCGTTCCTTATGAATAGTGTACTGGGGACACCATACGCATGACCCGTATTCGAGAATGGGACGAACAAGTGAGATGTAGAGGGTCTTTGTAAGATAAGGATCGTCAAATTCCTTAGACCATCTCTTAATAAAGCCTAAGACACCCATGGCTTTATTGACCATATTAGAAATATGATTGGAAAACTTAAGTTTTCGGTCCAAAAGAACCCCCAGATCATCAACTAGGGTGATTCTTTCCAAGGCACAACCACAAAGAGTATAAGAAGCATACTTTGGACTGGCTCGAGAGAATGTCATCAGCTTGCATTTAGAGCTGTTCAGGTTTAAAAAATTGACACAACACCAAGAATAAAAACTATTTAGGTCGGCTTGTAAGAGTGAGTGACAGTGGTCGTCTTTAAATTGGTAACAAAGCTTTACATCATCCGCATACATGAGAGTACGGGAGTTACGTATGACCAAAGGAAGGTCATTGATGAAAAGCGTAAAAAGTAGGGGACCGAGGTGACTCCCTTAAGGAACCCCAGATGTGGCATGAAGTGGGTTTGAAAGGGTGGTTTTAAAGAGGACTCTTTGAGTTCTGTCAGTCAGATAGCTAACAATCCAGCTAAGTATTTTTGGTGAAAAACCTAGAAGGTCAAGCTTATGTGAAATATTGCTTACATGATGCAGACATGTTACAGACATGTTACAGAAATATTACAGACATGTTACAGACATGTTACAGAAATTTTACAGACATGTTACAGACATGTTACAGACATGTTACAGACATGTTACAAACATGTTACAGATTGTTGCATACATGATGCAGACATGTTACAGACATGTTACAGAAATATTACAGCGTGTTCAAGACATGTTAAAGTTATGTTACAGAAATTTTACAGACATGTTACAGACATGTTACAGACATGTCACAGACATGTAACAGACATTTTACAGACATTTTACAGACATTTTACAGACATGATACAGACATGATACAGACATGTTTTAGACATGTTACGGACATGTTACGGACATGTTACTGACATGTTACTGACATGTTACAGACATGTTGGATACATGATGCAGAAATTTTGCAGACATATTGCACACATGATGCAGACATGTTACAGACATGTTACAGAAATATTACAGACATGTTACAGACATGTTACAAACATGTTGCAGACATGTTGCAGACATGTTACAGATATTTTACAGACATATTTCAGACATGTTACAGACATATTGCAGACATTTTGCACACATGTTACAGACATATTACAGACATGTTACAGACATGTTTCAAACATGTTACAGATATAATACAGACATGTTACAGACATGTTACAAACATGTTACAGAAATATTGCAGACATGTTGCACACATGATGTAGACATGGTACAGACATGTTACAGTATTTTTACAGACATGTTACAGACATGTTACAGATATGTTACAGACATGTTACAGACATGTTACAGATATAATACAGACATGTTACAGACATGTTACAAACATGTTACAGAAATATTGCAGACATGTTGCACACATGATGTAGACATGTTACAGACATGTTACAGTAGTTTTACAGACATGTTACAGACATGTTAAAGACATTTTAGAGACATGTTACAGACATGTTAAAGACATGTTAAAGACATTTTACAGACATGTTACAGACATGTTACCGACATGTTACAAATATGTTACAGAAATTTTACAGACATGTTACAGAAATTTTACAGACATGGTACAGACATGTTAAAAACATGTTACCGACATGTTACAGACAGGTTACTGACATGTTACAGACTTGTTACAAACATTTTACAGACATATTACAGACATGTTGCATACGTGTTACAGACATGTTACACACATGTTACAGACATGATACAGACATGTTTTAGACATGCTACAGACATGTTACAGACATGTTACAGACATGTTACAGACATGTTGGATACATGATGCAGAAATTTTACAGACATATTGCAGAAATATTGCTTACATGATGCAGACATGTTACAGACATGTTACAGAAATATTATAGTCATGTTACAGACATGTTACAAACTTGTTGCAGACATGTTACAGACATGTTGGATACATGATGCAGAAATTTTACAGACATATTGCAGAAATATTGCTTACATGATGCGGACATGTTACAGACCTATTACAGAAATTTTACAGACATGTTACAGACATGTTAAAAACATGTTACCGACATGTTACAGACAGGTTACTGACATGTTACAGACATGTTACAAACATGTTACCGAAATGTTACAGACAGGTTACTGACATGTTACAGACATGTTACAAACATGTTACAAACATGTTACAGACATATTACAGACATGTTGCATACGTGTTACAGACATGTTACACACATATTATAGACATGATACAGACATGTTTTAGACATGTTACGGACATGTTACGGACATGTTACAGACATGTTAGAGACATGTTACAGACATGTTGGATACATGATGCAGAAATTTTACAGACATATTGCAGAAATATTGCTTACATGATGCAGACATGTTACAGACATGTTACAGAAATATTACAGACATGTTACAGACATGTTACAGAAATTTTACAGACATGTTACAGACATGTTACAGACATGTTACAGACATGTTACAAACATGTTACAGATTGTTGCATACATGATGCAGACTTGTTACAGACATGTTACAGAAATATTACAGCGTGTTCAAGACATGTTAAAGTCATGTTACAGAAATTTTACAGACATGTTACAGACATGTTACAGACATGTCACAGACATGTTACAGACATTTTACAGACATTTTACAGACATGATACAGACATGTTTTAGACATGTTACGGACATGTTACGGACATGTTACTGACATGTTACTGACATGTTACAGACATGTTGGATACATGATGCAGAAATTTTGCAGACATATTGCACACATGATGCAGACATTTTACAGACATGTTACAGAAATATTACAGACATGTTACAGACATGTTACAAACATGTTGCAGACATGTTACAGATATTTTACAGACATGTTGCATACATGATGCAGAAGTGGTACATACATGAAACAGACACTTCACAGACATTTTACAGACATTTTACAGACATGATACAGACATGTTTTAGACATGTTACGGACATGTTACGGACATGTTACTGACATGTTACTGACATGTTACAGACATGTTGGATACATGATGCAGAAATTTTGCAGACATATTGCACACATGATGCAGACATTTTACAGACATGTTACAGAAATATTACAGACATGTTACAGACATGTTACAGACATGTCACAGACATGTTACAGACATTTTACAGACATTTTACAGACATGATACAGACATGTTTTAGACATGTTACGGACATGTTACGGACATGTTACTGACATGTTACTGACATGTTACAGACATGTTGGATACATGATGCAGAAATTTTGCAGACATATTGCACACATGATGCAGACATATTACAGACATGTTACAGAAATATTACAGACATGTTACAGACATGTTACAGACATTTTACAGACATGATACAGACATGTTTTAGACATGTTACGGACATGTTACGGACATGTTACTGACATGTTACTGACATGTTACAGACATGTTGGATACATGATGCAGAAATTTTGCAGACATATTGCATACATGATGGAGACATGTTACAGAAATATTACAGCGCGTTCAAGACATGTTAAAGTCATGTTACAGACAGGTTACAGAAATTTTACAAACATGTTACAGACATGTTACAGAAATTTTACAGATATGTTACAGACATGTTACAGACATTTTACAGACCTGTTACAGACATTTTACAGACCTGTTACAGACATGTTACAAACATGTTACACACATATTGCGGACACGTTGCACACATGATGCATACATGTTACAGACATGTTACAGAAATTTTACAGACATGTCACAGACATGTTACAGACATGTTACAAACATGTTACTGACATATTACAATTATCTTACAGCCAGGTTGCCGACATGTTGCAGACATGTTACAGACATGTTACAGAAATTTTACAGACATCTTACAGACATGTTACAGACATTTTACAGACATTTTACAGACATGTTACAGAAACTTTACAGTCATGTTACAGACATTTTAAAGACATGTTAAAAACATGTAACAGACATATTGCAGAAATGTTGCATACATGAAGCAGACATGTTACAGACATGTTACAGAAATTTTTCAGACATGTTACAGACATGTTACAGACATGTTACAGAAATTTGACAGACATGTTACAGAAATTTTACAGACATGTTACAGAAATTTTACAGACATGTTACAGACATGTTAAAAACATGTTACCGACATGTTACAGACAGGTTACTGACATGTTACAGACATGTTACAAACATGTTACAGACATATTACAGACATGTTGCATACGTGTTACAGACATGTTACACACATGTTACAGACATGATACAGACATGTTTTAGACATGTTACGGACATGTTTCAGACATGTTACAGACATGTTACAGACATGTTACAGACATGTTACAGACATGTTACAGACATGTTGGATACATGATGCAGAAATTTTGCAGACATATTGCACACATGATGCAGACATGTTACAGACATGTTACAGAAATATTACAGACATGTTACAGACATGTTACAAACATGTTGCAGACATGTTGCAGACATGTTACAGATATTTTACAGACATGTTGCATACATGATGCAGAAGTGGTACATACATGAAACGGACACTTCACAGACATGTTGCAGACATGTTACACACATATTGCAGATTGTTGCATACATGATGCAGACATGTTACAGAAATATTACAGCGCGTTCAAGACATGTTAAAGTCATGTTACAGACAGGTTACAGAAATTTTACAAACATGTTACAGACATGTTACAGAAATTTTACAGATATGTTACAGACATGTTACAGACATTTTACAGACCTGTTACAGACATTTTACAGACCTGTTACAGACATGTTACAAACATGTTACACACATATTGCGGACACGTTGCACACATGATGCATACATGTTACAGACATGTTACAGAAATTTTACAGACATGTCACAGACATGTTACAGACATGTTACAAACATGTTACTGACATATTACAATTATGTTACAGCCAGGTTGCCGACATGTTGCAGACATGTTACAGACATGTTACAGAAATTTTACAGACATGTTACAGACATGTTACAGACATTTTACAGACATGTTACAGACATGTTACAGAAACTTTGCAGTCATGTTACAGACATTTTAAAGACATGTTAAAAACATGTAACAGACATATTGCAGAAATGTTGCATACATGAAGCAGACATGTTACAGACATGTTACAGAAATTTTTCAGACATGTTACAGACATGTTACAGACATGTTACAGAAATTTGACAGACATGTTACAGAAATTTTACAGACATGTTACAGAAATTTTACAGACATGTTACAGACATGTTAAAAACATGTTACCGACATGTTA
Source organism: Zaprionus ornatus (assembly GCA_018904035.1). Taxonomy (NCBI): domain Eukaryota; kingdom Metazoa; phylum Arthropoda; class Insecta; order Diptera; family Drosophilidae; genus Zaprionus; species Zaprionus ornatus. Next base: position 48,822 of record JAEIFZ010000285.1, on the reverse strand, counting down.
CAGACAGGTTACTGACATGTTACAGACATGTTACAAACATGTTACAAACTTGTTACAGACATGTTGGATACATGATGCAGAAATTTTACAGACATATTGCAGAAATATTGCTTACATGATGCAGACATGTTACAGACATGTTACAGAAATATTATAGTCATGTTACAGACATGTTACAATTTTGTTGAAGACATGTTACAGACATGTTGGATACATGATGCAGAAATTTTACAGACATATTGCCGAAATATTGCTTACATGATGCAGACATGTTACAGACCTATTACAGAAATTTTACAGACATGTTACAGACATGTTAAAAACATGTTACCGACATGTTACAGACAGGTTACTGACATGTTAAAGACATGTTACAAACATGTTACAAACATGTTACAGACATATAACAGACATGTTGCATACGTGTTACAGACATGTTACACACATGTTACAGACATGTTACAGACATGTTGGACACATGTTACAGACATGTTGGATACATGATGCAGAAATTTTACAGACATATTGCAGAAATATTGCTTACATGATGCAGACATGTTACAGACATGTTACAGAAATATTATAGTCATATTACAGACATGTTACAAATATGTTACAGACATGTTACAGAAATTTTACAGACATGTTACAGACATGTTACAGACATGTTACAGACATGTTAAAAACATGTTACAGAAATTTTACAGACATGTTACAGACATGTTACAGACATGTTACAAACATGTTACAGACATATTACAAACATGTTACAACCAGGTTGCCGACATGTTACAAACATGATACAGACATATTGCAGACATGTTGCATACATGATGCAGACATGTTACAGACATGTTATAAAAATTTTACAGACATGTTACAGACATGTTACAGACATGTTACAAACATGTTACAGACATGTTACAGACATGTTACAGACATGTTACAGACATGTTACAGACATGTTACAGACATGTTACAGACATGTTACAAACATGTTGCAGACATATTGCAGACATGTTGCACACATGATGCAGACATGTTAATAACATGTTTCAGACATGTTACAAACATGTTACAGACATATTGCAGACATTTTGCACACATGTTACAGACATTTTACAGACATGTTACAGACATGTTTCAAACATGTTACAAACATGTAACAGACATGTTACAGACATGTTACAGAAATTTTACAGACATGTTACAGACATGTTACAGACATTTTACAGACATGTTACAGACATGTTACAGAAATTTTACAGACAAGTTACAGACATTTTAAAGACATGTTACAAACATGCTACAGACATATTGCAGACATGTTGCATACATGATGCAGACATGTTACAGACATGTTACAGAAATTTTACAGACATGTTACAGACATGTTACAGACATGTTACAAACATGTTACAGACTTGTTACAAACATGTTACAGACATATTGCAGATATGTTGCACACATGTTACAGACATTATACAGTCATGTTGCAGACATGATACAGACATTTTAAGGACATGTTACAGACATACAGGCATATTGCAGATGTGTGAAAAATATGTTACAGACATGTTGCCGACATATTGCAGACATGTTGCATACATGATGCAGACATGTTACAGAAATTTTACAGACATGTTACAGACATGTTACAGACATGTTACAGACATGTTAAAACATGTTACAGACATGTTAAGAACATGTTACTGACATATTACATACATGTTACAGCCAGGTTGCCCACATGTTACAAACATGTTAAAGACATATTGCAGACATGTTGCATACATGATGCAGACATGTTGCAGACATGTTACAGAAATTTTACAGACATGTTACAGACATGTTGCAGACATGTTACAGATATGTTAATGTCATTTTACAGACATGTTACAGACATGTTTCAGACATGTTACAGACATGTTACAGACATATTACAAACATGTAACAGACATATTGCAGACATGTTGCACACATGATGTAGACATGTTACAGACATGTTACAGAAGTTTTACAGACATGTTACAGACATGTTACTGACATGTTACAAATATGTTACAGAAATTTTACAGACATGTTACAGACATGTTAAGAACATGTTACCGACATGTTACAGACAGTTTACTGACATGTTACAAACATTTTACAGACATATTACAGACATGTTGCATACGTGTTACAGACATGATACAGACATGTTTTAGACATGTTACGGACATGTTACAGACATGTTACAGACATGTTACAGACATGTTACAGACATGTTTCAGACATGTTAGAGACATGTTGTATACATGATGCAGAAATTTTACAAACATATTGCAGAAATATTGTTTTCATGATGCAGACATGTTACAGACATGTTACAGAAAAATTATAGTCATGTTACAGACATGTTACAAACTTGTTGCAGACATGTTACAGACATGTTGGATACATGATGCAGAAATTTTACAGACATATTGCAGAAATATTGCTTACATGATGCAGACATGTTACAGACCTATTACAGAAATTTTACAGACATGTTACAGACATGTTAAAAACATGTTACCGACATGTTACAGACAGGTTATTGACATGTTACAGACATGTTACAAACATGTTACAAACATGTTACAAACATGTTACAGACATATTACAGATATGTTGCATACGTGTTACAGACATGTTACACACATGTTACAGACATGAAACAGACATGTTTTAGACATGTTACGAACATGTTACGGACATGTTACAGACATGTTACAGACATGTTACAGACATGTTACAGACATGTTACAGACATGTTACAGAAGTTTTACAGACATGTTACAGGCATGTTACAGACATGTTACAGATATAATACAGACATGTTACAGACATGTTACAAACATGTTACAGACATATTGCAGACATGTTGCACACATGATGTAGACATGTTACAGACATGTTACAGTAGTTTTACAGACTTGTTACAGACATGTTGAAAACATTTTACAGACATGTTACAGACATGTTAAAGATATTTTAGATACATGTTACAGACATGTTAAAGACATGTTAAAGACATTTTACAGACATGTTACAGACATGTTACTGACATGTTACAAATATGTTACAGAAATTTTACAGACATGTTACAGACATGTTAAGAACATGTTACCGACATGTTACAGACAGTTTACTGACATGTTACAAACATTTTACAGACATATTACAGACATGTTGCATACGTGTTACAGACATGATACAGACATGTTTTAGACATGTTACGGACATGTTACAGACATGTTACAGACATGTTACAGACATGTTACAGACATGTTTCAGACATGTTAGAGACATGTTGGATACATGATGCAGAAATTTTACAAACATATTGCAGAAATATTGTTTTCATGATGCAGACATGTTACAGACATGTTACAGAAAAATTATAGTCATGTTACAGACATGTTACAAACTTGTTGCAGACATGTTACAGACTTGTTGGATACATGAGCAGAAATTTTACAGACATATTGCAGAAATATTGCTTACATGATGCAGACATGTTACAGACCTATTACAGAAATTTTACAGACATGTTACAGACATGTTAAAAACATGTTACCGACATGTTACAGACAGGTTATTGACATGTTACAGACATGTTACAAACATGTTACAAACATGTTACAAACATGTTACAGACATATTACAGACATGTTGCATTCGTGTTACAGACATGTTACACACATGTTACAGACATGAAACAGACATGTTTTAGAATGTTACGAAATGTTACGGACATGTTACAGACATATTACAGACATGTTACAGACATGTTACAGACATGTTACAGACATGTTACAGACATATTACAAACATGTTACAGACATATTGCAGATACGTTGCACACATGATGCATACATGTTACAGACATGTTACAGAAATTTTACAGACATGTTGCAGAAATATTGCTAACATGATGCAGACATGTTACAGAAATATTACAGACATGTTACAAACATGTTACAGACATGTTACAGAAATTTTACAGACATGTTACAGACATGTAACAGACATGTTACAGACATGTTACAAACATGTTACAGATTGTTGCACACATGTTACAGACATGTTACAGACATGTTACAGAAATTTTACAGACATGTTACAGACATGTTACAGACATTTTACAGACATGTGACAGACATGTTACAGACATGTTACAGAAATTTTACAGACAAGTTACAGACATTTTAAAGACATGCTACAAACATGTTACAGACATATTGCACACATGTTGCATACATGATGCAGACATGTTACAGAAATTTTACAGACATGTTACAGACATGTTACAGACATGTTACAAACATGTTACAAACATGTTACAGACTTGTTACAAACATGTTACAGACATATTGCAGATATGTTGCACACATGTTACAGACATTATACAGACATGTTGCAGACATGATACAGACATTTTAAGGCCATGTTACAGACATGTTTAGGACATGTTACAGACATGTTACAGGCATATTGCAGATGTGTGACAAATATGTTACAGACGTGTTGCCGACATATTGCAGACATGTTGCATACATGATGCAGACATGTTACAGACATGTTACAGAAATTTTATAGACATGTTACAGACATGTTACAAACATGTAACAGACATATTACAGACATGTTACAGACATTTTACAGACATGTTACAGACATGTTACAGACATTTAACACACCTGTTACAAACATGTTACAGACATGTTACAGACATGTTACAGACATGTTACAAACATGTTACAGACATATTGCAGATACGTTGCACACATGATGCATACATGTTACAGACATGTTACAGAAATTTTACAGACATGTTACAGACATGTTACAAATATGTTACTGACATATTACAAACATGTTACAGCCAGGTTGCCGACATGTTACAAACATGTTACAGACATGTTACAGACATGTTACAGACATATTGCAGACATGTTGCACACATGATGTAGACATGTTACAGACATGTTACAGACATGTTACTGACATGTTACAAATATGTTACAGAAATTTTACAGACATGTTACAGACATGTTAAGAACATGTTACCGACATGTTACAGACAGTTTACTGACATGTTACAAACATTTTACAGACATATTACAGACATGTTGCATACGTGTTACAGACATGATACAGACATGTTTTAGACATGTTACGGACATGTTACAGACATGTTACAGACATGTTACAGACATGTTACAGACATGTTTCAGACATGTTAGAGACATGTTGTATACATGATGCAGAAATTTTACAAACATATTGCAGAAATATTGTTTTCATGATGCAGACATGTTACAGACATGTTACAGAAAAATTATAGTCATGTTACAGACATGTTACAAACTTGTTGCAGACATGTTACAGACATGTTGGATACATGATGCAGAAATTTTACAGACATATTGCAGAAATATTGCTTACATGATGCAGACATGTTACAGACCTATTACAGAAATTTTACAGACATGTTACAGACATGTTAAAAACATGTTACCGACATGTTACAGACAGGTTATTGACATGTTACAGACATGTTACAAACATGTTACAAACATGTTACAAACATGTTACAGACATATTACAGACATGTTGCATACGTGTTACAGACATGTTACACACATGTTACAGACATGAAACAGACATGTTTTAGACATGTTACGAACATGTTACGGACATGTTACAGACATGTTACAGACATGTTACAGACATGTTACAGACATGTTACAGACATGTTACAGACATGTTACAGAAGTTTTACAGACATGTTACAGGCATGTTACAGACATGTTACAGATATAATACAGACATGTTACAGACATGTTACAAACATGTTACAGACATATTGCAGACATGTTGCACACATGATGTAGACATGTTACAGACATGTTACAGTAGTTTTACAGACTTGTTACAGACATGTTGAAAACATTTTACAGACATGTTACAGACATGTTAAAGATATTTTAGATACATGTTACAGACATGTTAAAGACATGTTAAAGACATTTTACAGACATGTTACAGACATGTTACTGACATGTTACAAATATGTTACAGAAATTTTACAGACATGTTACAGACATGTTAAGAACATGTTACCGACATGTTACAGACAGTTTACTGACATGTTACATACATTTTACAGACATATTACAGACATGTTGCATACGTGTTACAGACATGTTTCAGACATGTTAGAGACATGTTGGATACATGATGCAGAAATTTTACAAACATATTGCAGAAATATTGTTTTCATGATGCAGACATGTTACAGACATGTTACAGAAAAATTATAGTCATGTTACAGACATGTTACAAACTTGTTGCAGACATGTTACAGACATGTTGGATACATGAGCAGAAATTTTACAGACATATTGCAGAAATATTGCTTACATGATGCAGACATGTTACAGACCTATTACAGAAATTTTACAGACATGTTACAGACATGTTAAAAACATGTTACCGACATGTTACAGACAGGTTATTGACATGTTACAGACATGTTACAAACATGTTACAAACATGTTACAAACATGTTACAAACATGTTACAGACAAATTACAGACATGTTGCATACGTGTTACAGACATGTTACACACATGTTACAGACATGAAACAGACATGTTTTAGACATGTTACGAACATGTTACGGACATGTTACAGACATATTACAGACATGTTACAGACATGTTACAGACATGTTACAGACATGTTACAGACATATTACAAACATGTTACAGACATATTGCAGATACGTTGCACACATGATGCATACATGTTACAGACATGTTACAGAAATTTTACAGACATGTTGCAGAAATATTGCTAACATGATGCAGACATGTTACAGAAATATTACAGACATGTTACAAACATGTTACAGACATGTTACAGAAATTTTACAGACATGTTACAGACATGTAACAGACATGTTACAGACATGTTACAAACATGTTACAGATTGTTGCACACATGTTACAGACATGTTACAGACATGTTACAGAAATTTTACAGACATGTTACAGACATGTTACAGACATTTTACAGACATGTGACAGACATGTTACAGACATGTTACAGAAATTTTACAGACAAGTTACAGACATTTTAAAGACATGCTACAAACATGTTACAGACATATTGCACACATGTTGCATACATGATGCAGACATGTTACAGAAATTTTACAGACATGTTACAGACATGTTACAGACATGTTACAAACATGTTACAAACATGTTACAGACTTGTTACAAACATGTTACAGACATATTGCAGATATGTTGCACACATGTTACAGACATTATACAGACATGTTGCAGACATGATACAGACATTTTAAGGCCATGTTACAGACATGTTTAGGACATGTTACAGACATGTTACAGGCATATTGCAGATGTGTGACAAATATGTTACAGACGTGTTGCCGACATATTGCAGACATGTTGCATACATGATGCAGACATGTTACAGACATGTTACAGAAATTTTATAGACATGTTACAGACATGTTACAAACATGTAACAGACATATTACAGACATGTTACAGACATTTTACAGACATGTTACAGACATGTTACAGACATGTTACAGACATTTAACACACCTGTTACAAACATGTTACAGACATGTTACAGACATGTTACAGACATGTTACAAACATGTTACAGACATATTGCAGATACGTTGCACACATGATGCATACATGTTACAGACATGTTACAGAAATTTTACAGACATGTTACAGACATGTTACAAATATGTTACTGACATATTACAAACATGTTACAGCCAGGTTGCCGACATGTTACAAACATGTTACAGACATATTGCAGACATGTTGCATACATGATGCAAACATGTTACAGACATGTTATAAAAATTTTACAGACATGCTACAGACATGTTACAGACATGTTACAAACATGCTACAGACATGGTACAGTTACAGACATGTTACAGACATGTTACAGACATGTCACAAACATGTTACAGACATATTGCAGACATGTTGCACACATGATGCAGACATGTTACAAACATGTTTCAGACATGTTACAAACATGCTTCAGACATGTTACAAACATGTTAAAGACATATTGCAGACATTTTGCACACATGTTACAGACATGTTACAGACATGTTACAGACATGTTACAAACATGTTCCAAACATGTTACAAACATGTAACAGACATGTTACAGACATGTTACAGAAATTTTACAGACATGTTACAGACATATTACAGACATTTTACAGACATGTTACAGACATGTTACAGACATGTTACAGACATTTAACAGACCTGTTACAGACATGTTACAGACATGTTACAGACATGTTACAGACATGTTACAAACATGTTACAGACATATTGCAGACATGTTACAAACATGTTACTGACATATTACAAACATGTTACAGCCAGGTTGCCCACATGTTACAAACATGTTACAGACATATATCAGACATGTTGCATACATGATGCAGACATGTTGCAGACATGTTACAGACATGTTAAAACATGTTACAGACATGTTAAAAACATGTTACTGAAATATTTTATACATGTTACAGCCAGGTTGCCCACATGTTACAAACATGTTACAGACATATTGCTGACATGTTGCATACATGATGCAGACATGTTACAGACAGGTTACAGAAATTTTACAGACATGTTACAGACATGTTACAGACATGTTACAGACATGTTAAAACATGTTACAGACATGTTAAAAACATGTTACTGAAATATTACATACATGTTACAGCCAGGTTGCCCACATGTTACAAACATGTTACAGACATATTGCAGACATGTTGTTTTTCTTGCTACCATCCAACAATCACATCTACATACCTTTTAAATTTTTAAGCATTCCTGCTGAAACTACAAGTGAAGATGAACTTCACCAAACATACACCAAGAAAAGAATTGGGGCTAGAATACTAAAATGTACAAGGAGGCAAATAACTTAATAGGACTGCTGCAATATAAATGTTTGGCGAGGTCTGATATGTTAATCGACACTCGCGATCTCTTCCCACCCTACCATAATCTTCATAAAAATTATGTATCCGAAGATACCCAAAAGAAACGGACGACTACTAGTTTATGTTGCCATGTCTATCCAGGAAGAACCAAATTAATTTAGCACATCATCTTTGTGATACTGAAATTCATAATTTATTCCTATTCAAAAGGAGCTGGTATTCCACAATCATACTATTTTCTTATATCCATAAGTAATAACGTTCACTTTTTGAACTTAATATTTTTCTTAACATATATGTTGTTTTTGGTTCTAATAATTTCATAGTTTTTATCTTTTGTAGGGGCGCATGTCGCTACAAATAATTCAGACTTCCGCCTAAAAGTATGCACCAGTAGTCGACAACACTTTGGTTTTACTTTAAGTAGTAGATTGCGAAAACTTGAAATAGTAGTAGATAAAGCTTTAAAAATATCCGAAAGATAAATATATAAAGAAAATAAAGACGCTTGCTCCTGTTTATTCTGGCGAAACTACAAAATGGAATATGATTTTTATACTTTTTTTGGTATCGATAAAGCTTGTTCCATTGCCAACATAACAGGGTTGAATATGAATTGGTAAAATTGCCGCGTCATTTTGGGCTTGGGGAAAAGGCGCCAAAAAGGTTTTCTGGTCAGGGTCAAGCCTGAGCTCTGCTTATTAGCCAGTCGATCCTGATACCAGACAGAACATTCTGCAAGGTCTACGAGCGAGTACCGACCCCAAAAACAATAGAAAATTTTAATCAAAATTGTTACCATCAATATATTAGGTAATTATATTTATATCTTCGATTGGAAATCGACCTCCAGAAAAGCGAAGGTTTTCTTATTATTCCCCTTTCCTTTTGTTTTATAGCCAGCGCAAGTTTGCACATTTGCATGCAAACAGCTGATCTTCGTTCTAATTTGCCATTGCACCGCTCTCGACTTCAAGCAACATTCCAGTTGTTTCGAGAGACGCGGAGCGGGCAGAAGCCCTGCTGGCCCGGGCTAAAATACGTACAAATCCCTCAAACCTATTTTTTTTGTGTAAATCCAGTGGACGGGTCTAAAAAAATGCACTAGAATCGAAGAGTCCCAGTGCTGGAAAAAAAAGGAATGACCTTAAAATAAATTTGAGCGCCAAAAGGGAGACAAATAAGCAAAAGATACGAAAAAAAATGGAAAATGTCTAATCTTTGCCCTTTTGGCAAGTCCAGCTTCTGATTATTTATAATGGCTTGATCCAGTTACGTCCCTTATGTTAAATTACCGAGTAATTTCTTGCTATTGTAATTAATTTAAAAAGTGTCTAAAAGAAAGAATAGAAATTAACATATAACATAATTATAAATAGTACACTGAAAAAAAAATAGTGAGAATGAGGACAGAGAAATAATTATTATGAAGTCAAAAAGTGGAATATATTAAACCTAAAAAACAACAATCAAAAAAAAAAAAAATTATAACAAAAAAAGAACAAAAACCATGAACCGCGAGATCAGCAATTAATTACAATTAATGCACGCGCTAAGAGAGCGAAGATAACGGAACTCCGCGCTTTGATCATTTTTTTTACTTTGTCTGCTTATTTGCCTGTAACTTTATTTGACTGCTCATCTGTCCGCTAACTATGCCAAATATACCCTAAATATAAAATTATTACTATTTATAAATATCCTAAAATCATATTTTACACATATATATATTTCACATATTATTATTCCTCAACAGCCTCATTCTCGCATTTTTCTCCTTTTTAAATACTAGATGTATTGGTTAGACATAGTATTAGATAATAATGAATAAATGTTAAACCTTAAAATGAAATCTTGCTAGAATTATTTGATAGGGTCATGCCTAATGAAAGCAGGGTAGGGAATTAGTTAGTCGACTCGATCATAGGGACCATTTGAGTATTAAACCATAGCGGAAGAAATGGTCATGGTAGGGCGGGCAAACAAAAACAGCTGAGCAACAACACCTGCAAGCTGAACATGATCGAGCCGATTCAGTTTAGTCATCTTCTATTTTCCTTTTCTTCTCCTCTTATCTATTTCTATTCTATCTTCTTTGTCACTTCGCCTATGCATTTGGATTTGAACATAAGCAACCAAGCACGCGAATTCAAATAATATTTTTGTAAACACAGCCAGCATATACTTTCAGCACATTTAATTGTGTAACCCCCCCATATCTCCCAAAAGAAGCGTAGCCGGCTTTATCGCGTGCAGTGCCAGAAAGTATCGACCATCCGCGGGTCAAGAAGTATAAAGAATCGATATATCTTCGTAAAATGTTACACTTTCAATTTAGTTATTGGTCTGACCATACATTATTTTTGTTTGAATTTGATCTTGTAAGTTTGTTTGTTTTGTTGCTGATTAAATGTTTTATAAATGTTGTTACGCAGATTATGTAACTTGTGCTTTTAAATTTTGTTGCTCAAGGAGGCTAACAACTTGGTTATATATTTCATTATCGATATCGTTTTAATTTGACTTAAATCTAATCATTATTCATTTTTTCTTTGATTGTATTTTTTTTTTTGTTTTGTTTTCCTTTTTTTTTAAATTTGTGTTTAATTGTTGCTAACCATTTATATTTAATTTTTATACAAAAAATGTTTTTATACCTAGGTAATTCAATATTCAATAAACATTAGCAGAAGTTTTATACTCATTTAGATTTGTAATTAGCTGTTTGTAATTGTTTTAAACATTTCTTTTACTATATTTTCCTAATGACTCTTCCATGAAAGATGTATTTCTATTCTATGCCATTTTTTGAGACAATATGTATTTTTTTTGAGTGGTTTTAAAGTGTTTTTTTTTTTTAAGTTTTTAAAGTGTTGGAATATGTGTAAAGGACTTAGGCATTTTTAATTGACATGTGATTGCTATTTGTTTTTGTATAGTTTGGATTGCTTTCTTTGTTGTATGTTGTTCTGTTTTTTTTTTTGTTGTTTTTTTTTTGTAATTTATTTGCTTGAGCAGTTGCTCAGTGGTTAAAAGAATTTAACGAACATCACAAATATTCTAGCCTAGGGACAAGCACGATGTTTGGGAGTACTCACAAATGTGTTTCCAGCGTTGAAAGGCCTTCCAGCGTGGTGATGATGATGCAGATCAGATGGTATTAACAAAAGCTAAATATATATGTCATTTCTTAAATTCTCTTACACAATCTTTTAGCAAACTTTTAATTTATCATGGTGCTTTTCTTTAGATTTATACGGTTCTTTTTTTTTTTTTTATTTTTTAGCTATTTGGAACTATAGATAATTCATTCAACAATTTTAGGCTACATAACGGTCTGTTTGCAATTTTTTTTTTTTTCGTTAAATTAATTTATACAAATCAAAAATGTGTCTGTTGCTTCACTAATAGTCAACAAAAAGAAAACACAAGCTAGCTCCTCGATCTGTTCGGCTCCTAGCTCCAAGTGGCAAGGTGGCCGTTGAAGACAGCGCAGCGGCTGCGCACGTTGACGCAGATTATTCCAGACAAATTGTTGTAGCGAAGATCAATTCAGCCCACATGCAGGACTGACAATTTCAACGGCGCAGTGCAGCTCAAAGCAGCAAAAACAATAAGGCAAGGCGGTGACTAGGTTATGCCACGCCGGCAAGAGGTTATGTCACGGTTATGACACGCCGGGTCAGAGGTTATGTAACGGTTATGACCCGCCTGGTCAGAGGTTATGTAACCCCGGCCAGAGGTTATGTCACACCGGCAGAATCCTACAGGATCGCCCTGAGCGCTGTGTCGGCCAGCTAAGTGGCTGCACGGCAATAACAGAGCCCAGGGATCGCTGTTTCTAGCCGTATACGGTGTGACGGCAGAGTCTGCCAATAAGGCAGTTATGCCGTATATCGGCTTTGGGTGCCAAATGGACACCCTGTCAACGAGAAATAAATGGACTTTAGTATAGAACCTACGGGAGGTTACTAACGTACCTTTAAAAAAAATATAACTCGGGCTTCTGGAAAAATTACCTTTGACCAGAGCAAAGGTTAATCTTTTCCGGAGTTCACGGATCTGCCTTCAGCAGAATATTTGGGCCAATTTGGAGTGCCTTTCTGGGAATCCTCCAATGCACGATGACACTCGTGTGCACCCTCGCACTTGCACTTTGAATATTTTCTTCGTTTTTCTTTTTTTTTTTTTTTCCAACTGATGCAGTTGTGTCAATCAGTTTACATGACGACCATCCGTGCGACTTTAATAATACAAAAAAGGTCGATTACCGACGAGTGTGGATCTTAAATAGCGCCAAATTCCAAGAACAGATGGCTTTTTCTTGGAAGTATTCGGAGTAGGTGAAGTTGGCTGTGATAGGAACTCCAGCTGATAGATCAAAAAGCTTTAAGTGCTTTCAAATGTGCCTCGAAGTAGGCACTTATCATACAGGTGAATGCAATATTGATAATTGCACTGCTTGCAAGTGAACTGCTTAACTGGCTGTAGCACACAATTTGCACTGCTTGCAAGGTGAACTACGTAACTAGCTTAAGCAGACAATTTGCACTGCTTTACCTTTGGCTACAAAAAGCCGAAGGTATTTTCGTTATTGATTTCAAAAAAAAACAATAATGGGACGCAATGATCAGCGCGTGCCATTACAACAGACATGTTACAGACATGTTACAGACATGTTACAGACATATTACAAACATGTAACAGACATATTGCAGACATGTTGCACACATGATGTAGACATGTTACAGAAGTTTTACAGACATGTTACAGACATGTTACAGACATGTTACAGACATGTTACAGACATGTTACAGACATGTTACAGACATGTTACAGACATGTTACAGACATGTTACAGATATAATACAGACATGTTACAGACATGTTACAAACATGTTACAGACATATTGCAGACATGTTGCACACATGATGTAGACATGTTACAGACATGTTACAGTAGTTTTACAGACTTGTTACAGACATGTTAAAGACATTTTAGAGACATGTTACAGACATGTTAAAGACATGTTAAAGACATTTTACAGACATGTTACAGACATGTTACAAATATGTTACAGACATGTTACAGACATGTTACAAACATGTTACAGAAATGTTTCAGACATGTTACAGAAATTTTACAGACATGTTACAGACATGTTAAAGACATTTTACAGACATGTTACAGACATGTTACAGAAATTGTACAGACATGTTACAGACATGTTACGAACATGTTACAGACATGTTACAGACATGTAACAGACATGTTACAGACATGTTACAGACATGTTACAGACATGTTACAGAAATATTACAGACATGTTCCAGACATGTTCCAGACTTGTTACAGACATGTTACAGAAATGTTACAAACATGTTGCTTACATGATGCATACAATTTACAGACATGTTACAGACATGTTTCAGACATATTACAGACATTTAACAGACATGTTAAAGTCATGTTACAGACATTTTACAGAAATGTTACAAACATGTTACTGACATATTGCAGACATGTTGCACACATGATGTAGACATGTTACAGAAGTTTTACACACATGTTACAGACAAGTTACAGACATGTTACAGACATGTTACAGACATTTTACAGGCATGTTATAGACATGTTACAGACATGTTACAGACATGTTACAGACATGTTACAGACATGTTACAGACATGTTACAGACATGTTACAGACATGTTACAGACATGTTACAGACATGTTACAGACATGTTACAGACATGTTACAGACATGTTACAGACATGTTACAAACATGTTACAGACATGTTTCAGACATGTTACAGAAATTTTACAGACATGTTACAGACATGTTAAAGACATTTTACAGACATGTTACAGGCATGTTACAGACATGTTACAGACATGTTACAGACATGTTAAAACATGTTAAAAACAAGTTACTGACAAGTTACAGACATGTTACCAACATGTTACAGACATATTGCACTCATGTTGCATACGTGTTACAGACATGTTACACACATGTTACAGACATGATACAGACATGTTACAGACATGTTGCATACATGATGCAGAAGTGTTACATACATAAAACTGACACATCACAGACATGTTGCAGACATGTTACAGACATGTTACAGATATATATTGCAGATTGTTGCATACATGATGCAGAAGTGTTACATACATAAAACAGACACATCACAGACATGTTGCAGACATGTTACAGACATGTTACAGACATGTTACAGACATATTGCAGATTGTTGCATACATGATGCAGACATGTTACAGAAATGTTACAGAAATATTACAGACATGTTCCAGACATGTTCCAGACTTGTTACAGACATGTTACAGAAATGTTACAAACATGTTGCTTACATGATGCATACAATTTACAGACATGTTACAGACATGTTTCAGACATATTACAGACATTTAACAGACATGTTAAAGTCATGTTACAGACATTTTACAGAAATGTTACAAACATGTTACTGACATATTGCAGACATGTTGCACACATGATGTAGACATGTTACAGAAGTTTTACACACATGTTAACGACAAGTTACAGACATGTTACAGACATGTTACAGACATGTTACAGGCATGTTATAGACATGTTACAGACATGTTACAGACATGTTACAGACATGCTACAGACATGTTACAGACATGTTACAGACATGTTACAGACATGTTACAGACATGTTACAGACATGTTACAGACATGTTACAGACATGTTACAGACTTGTTACAGACATGTTACAGACATGTTACAGACATGTTACAGACATGTTACAGACATGTTACAGACATGTTACAGACATGATACAGACATTTTAAGGACATGCTACAGGCAGGTTGCCGACATGTTACAGACATGTTACAGATATATTGCAGACATGTTACAGACATGTTACAGAAATTTTACAGACATGTTACAGACATGATACAAACATGTTACAGACATGTTTCAGACATGTTACAGAAATTTTACAGACATGTTACAGACATGTTAAAGACATTTTACCGACATGTTATAGGCATGTTACAGACATGTTACAGACATGTTACAGACATGTTCAAACATGTTAAAAACATGTTACTGACAAGTTACCAACATGTTACAAACATTTTGCACTCATGTTGCATACGTGTTACAGACATGTTACACACATGTTACAGACATGATACAGACATGTTACAGACATGTTGCATACATGATGCAGAAGTGTTACATACATAAAACAGACCCATCACAGACATGTTGCAGACATGTTACAGACATGTTACAGACATGTTACAGACATATTGCAGATTGTTGCATACATGATGCAGACATGTTACAGACATGTTACAGAAATATTACAGACATGTTCCAGACATGTTACAGACATGTTACAGAAATGTTACAAACATGTTGCTTACATGATGCATACAATTTACAGACATGTTACAGACATGTTTCAGACATATTACAGACATTTAACAGACATGTTAAAGTCATGTTACAGACATTTTACAGAAATGTTACAAACATGTTACTGACATATTGCAGACATGTTGCACACATGATGTAGACATGTTACAGAAGTTTTACACACATGTTACAGACAAGTTACAGACATGTTACGGACATGTTACAGGCATGTTATAGACATGTTACAGACATGTTACAGACATGTTACAGACATGTTACAGACATGTTACAGACATGTTACAGACATGTTACAGACATGTTACAGACATGTTACAGACATGTTACAGACATGTTACAGACATGTTACAGACATGTTACAGACATGTTACAGACATGATACAGACATTTTAAGGACATGTTACAGCCAGGTTGCCGACATGTTACAAACATGTTGCAGATATATTGCAGACATATTGCATACATGATGCAGACATGTTACAGACATGTTAATGACATTTTACAGACATGTTACAGGCATGTTACAGACATGTTACCGACATGTTAAAACATGATAAAAACATGTTACTGACAAGTTACAGACATGTTGCCAACATGTTACAGACATATTGCACTCATGTTGCATACGTGTTACAGACATGTTACACACATGTTACAGACATAATACAGACATGTTATAGACAGGTTACAGACATGTTACAGACATGTTACAGACATGTTACAGACATGTTGCAGACATGTTGCAGATATGATACACACATAATAAAGACATATTGCAGACATGTTGCATACATGACGCAGAAGTGTTACATACATGAAACAGACACGTTACAGACATGTTGCAGACATGTTACAGACATGTTTCCGACATATTGCAGACATATTGCACACATGATGCAGTCATGTTACAGAAATGATACAGAAATTTTGCAGACATGTTACAGACATGTTAAAACATGTTACCCACATGTTAAAAACATGTTACTGACATGTTACAGACATTTTACAAACATTTTACAGACATATTGCAGTCATGTTGCATACGTGTTACAGACATGTTACACACATGTTACAAACATTTTACAAACATGTTATAGACATATTGCAGTCATGTTGCATACGTGTTACAGACATGTTACACACATGTTACAGACATGATACAGACATGTTATAGACATGTTACGGACATGATACAGACATGTTACAGACATGTTACAGACATGTTACAAACATGTTACAGAGATGTTTCAGACATGTTACAGAAATTTTACAGACATGTTACAGACATGTTAAAGACATTTTACAGACATGTTACAGGCATGTTACAGACATGTTACAGACATGTTAAAACATGTTAAAAACATGTTACTGACAAGTTACAGACATGTTACCAACATGTTACAGACATATTGCACTCATGTTGCATACGTGTTACAGACATGTTACACACATGTTACAGACATGATACAGACATGTTACAGACATGTTGCATACATGATGCAGAAGTGTTACATACATAAAACAGACACATCACAGACATGTTGCAGACATGTTACAGACATGTTACAGACATATTGCAGATTGTTGCATACATGATGCAGACATGTTACAGACATGTTACAGAAATATTACAGACATGTTCCAGACATGTTCCAGACTTGTTACAGACATGTTACAGAAATGTTACAAACATGTTGCTTACATGATGCATACAATTTACAGACATGTTACAGACATGTTTCAGACATATTACAGACATTTAACAGATATATATTACATATTACAGACATGTTAAAGTCATGTTACAGACATTTTACAGAAATGTTACAAACATGTTACTGACATATTGCAGACATGTTACAGACATGATACAGACATTTTAAGGACATCTTACAGCCAGGTTGCCGCCATGTTACAAACATGTTACAGATATATTGCAGACATGTTGCATACATGATGCAGACATGTTACAGACATGTTACAGAAATTTTACAGACATGTTACAGACATGTTTAAGACATTTTACAGACATGTTACAGGCATGTTACAGACATGTTACAGACAAGTTACAGACATGTTAAAACATGTTAAAAACATGTTACTGACAAGTTACAGACATGTTACCAACATGTTACAGACATATTGCACTCATGTTGCATACGTGTTACAGACATGTTACACACATGTTACAGACATGATACAGACATGTTATAGACAGGTTACAGACATGTTACAGACATGTTACAGACATGTTGCAGACATGTTGCAAATATGATACACACATAATAAAGACATATTGCAGACATGTTGCATACATGACGCAGAAGTGTTACATACATGAAACAGACACGTTACAGACATGTTGCAGACATGTTACAGACATGTTTCCGACATATTGCAGACATATTGCACACATGATGCAGTCATGTTACAGAAATGTTACAGAAATTTTGCAGACAAGTTACAGACATGTTAAAACATGTTACACACATGTTAAAAACATGTTACTGACATGTTACAGACATTTTACAAACAATTTACAGACATATTGCAGTCATGTTGCATACGTGTTACAGACATGTTACACACATGTTACAGACATGATACAGACATGTTATAGACATGTTACGGACATGATACAGACATGTTACAGACATGTTACAGACATGTTACAGACATGCTACAGACATTTTACAGACATGTTACAGACATGTTACAGACATGTTACAGACATGTTACAGACATGTTACAGACATGTTACAGACATGTTACAGACATGTTACAGACATGTTACAGACATGTTACAGACATGTTACAGACATGATACAGACATTTTAAGGACATGTTACAGCCAGGTTGCCGACATGTTACAAACATGTTACAGACATATTGCAGACATGTTGCATACATGATGCAGACATGTTACAGACATGTTACAGAAATTTTACAGACATGTTACAGACATGTTACAAACATGTTACAGACATGTTTCAGACATGTTACAGAAATTTTACAGACATGTTACAGACATGTTGAAGACATGTTACAGACATGTTTCAGACATATTGCAGACATATTGCAGACATATTGCACACATGATGCAGACATGTTACAGACATTTTACAGACATGTTACAGACATGTTACAGACATATTGCAGACATATTGCAGACATGTTACAGACATGTTGCAGACATGTTACAGACATGTTACAGACATGTTACAGACATTTTACAGACATGTTACAGACATGTTACAGACATGTTACAGACATGTTACAGACATGTTACAGACATGTTACAGACATTTTACAGACATGTTACAGACATGATACAGACATTTTAAGGACATGTTACAGCCAGGTTGCCGACATGTTACAAACATGTTACAGACATATTGCAGACATGTTGCATACATGATGCAGACATGTTACAGACATGTTACAGACATTTTACAGACATGTTACAGACATGATACAGACATTTTAAGGACATGTTACAGCCAGGTTGCCGACATGTTACAAAAATGTTACAGATATATTGCAGACATGTTGCATACATGGCGCAGAAGTGTTACATACATGAAACAGACACATTACAGACATGTTGAAGACATGTTACAGACATGTTTCAGACATATTGCAGACATATTGCACACATGATGCAGACATGTTACAGACACGTTACAGACATGTTACAGACATGTTACAGACATGTTACAGACATGTTACAGACATGTTACAGACATGTTACAGACATGTTACAGACATGTTACAGACATGTTACAGACATGTTACAGACATGTTACAGACATGCTACAGACATTTTACAGACATGTTACAGACATGTTACAGACATGTTACAGACATGTTACAGACATGATACAGACATTTTACAGACATGTTACAGACATGTTACAGACATGTTACAAACATGTTACAGACATATTGCAGACATATTGCATACATGATGCAGACATGTTACAGACATGTTACAGAAATTTTACAGACATGTTACAGACATGTTACAGACATGATACAGACATTTTAAGGGCATGTTACAGCCAGGTTGCCGACATGTTACAAACATGTTACAGACATATTGCAGACATGTTGCATACATGATGCAGACATGTTACAGACATGTTACAGAAATTTTACAGACATGTTACAGACATGTTACAAACATGTTACAGACATGTTTCAGACATGTTACAGAAATTTTACAGACATGTTACAGACATGTTAAAGACATTTTACAGACATGTTACAGGCATGTTACAGACATGTTACAGACATGTTACAGACATGTTAAAACATGTTACAGACATGTTACAGACATGTTACAGACATGTTACAGACATGTTACAGACATGTTACAGATATGTTACAAACATGTTACAGACATATTACAGAAATTTTACAGACATGTTACAGATATGTTACAAACATGTTACAGATTTATTGCAGACATGTTGCATACATGATGCAGACATTGTACAGACATGTTACAGAAATTGTACAGACATGTTACAGACATGTTACAAGCATGTTACAGACATGATTCAGACATGTTACAGAAATTTTACAGACATGTTACAGACATGTTAAAGACATTTTACAGACATGTTACTGACAAGTTACAGACATGTTACCAACATGTTACAGACATATTGCACTAATGTTGCATACGTGTAACAGACATGTTACACACATGTTACAGACATGATTATTATTATTATTATAGAAGAGGGAGTCTCCCAGCGGAGAAAGCGCGAGGCACTGCGACCATGAAGATCTTTTGTACCTAGAATGCTCTCCCTGTAATGACAAAAGCTGTTCTGCCTCCCTAATGAAGCATAACAGATCTTTCGTCGAGGAACGGACAATATGCTCGGGACTTGCGAATCCCTCGTGCAGATGTTTCCTCCTAGTCCATACCAAGGCCGGACAGTCACATAGAATGTGTTTAGTAGATTCGTCGTCCTCTTTGCAGAGCCTGCACTCCGCATCCGAGGACAGGCGCATTTTTGTAAGGTGATAGTTCACCAAGTGGTGGCCACTAAGGCAGCCAACTAGTAGGTAAAGGTCTCTCCAAGAGAGTAGCTTGGTCCTTCGATCAACTTTAGGATTGGTGAGCTCTTTTGCCTGCCGCATCCCTGGTTGGAAGAACCAGTAGCGTTCAGTCAATCTTCCAGCCCAGGTTTTCACAAGGGAGGAGATAGTAGACCACCCCACGCCACAAAAGGGTTCGGGGCCGAGCAAGGTGGCTGATGACCCAGCCCTCGCTAGTTCGTCCGCCAGCTCATTGCCCTGGAAGCCAAAGTGCCCAGGTACCCAAATTAGGGTGACTTTATTCCTTATTGACAGCCTCTGGAGACAATTCCAGCAGTCAGCCACCATACGCGAGCCTATTCTTTTTGAGGAGAGGGCTAGTATGGCCGCTTGGCTGTCCGAGAAGATGTATATTTTCGCTCCTCTAGTCCCCTTCTCAAGGATAAGACGGCAGCAGAACTCAATGGCGTGAACCTCTGATTGGAAAACTGTGGGCAAGTTGCCCATAGCAATCGAGGTCCTGGAGTTGGGACCATGTATTCCAGCTCCAACCCCCTGTTCAGTCTTTGACCCGTCGGTGTACCAATGTATACCATTTGGGTCTCTGATGGGGTTGCCAGCATCCCAAACCCTGCGGTCCGGGATGAGTGTTCTAAATTTTGCACCAAAGAAGAGTTCCTTGGTCATAGAATCTGATCTAGTGCAGATCTCTAAGCCAGGAATGTCTTTGAGTAGGCTAGCATGCCCAGATTCGGTAGCTAGAAGCCCAGATTGGAGCTTGATTCTAAGAAGGCTCATAGAAGCAACTTCTTTTATACGGATATGCAGCGGAGTCAGATTCAAAATCGATTCCATTGCTGCAGTGGGACAGGTGCGGAGTGCACCCGTTAAGGAAAGGCAAAGCAGCCTATGCAATTTCGTGCATTTATTGATGGCAGAGACCTGCGTAACCTTGGGCCACCACACAATAGCAGCGTAGGTTACGATCGGTCTTACCATCATCTCAAAAAGCCACCTAATGGTGCAGGATTTGAGACCCCATATTCTACCGAAAAGCCTTCTACATGCCCACATGGCATGAGTGGCCTTTGATAGAGTGTTATGCAGGTGGGAGTTCCAGTTTAGTCGCTTATCAAGGGTAACCCCTAGATACTTGACTTCGTTGGAAAGTTCCACAGGAGAGCCGCCAATATGTAATTGACCAATGTCAATAGAGTAACGCTTAGTGAAGGGAACAATGATTGCCTTTTGAGGATTGATGCTAAGACCTACATCATCGCACCATCTACTGCCCGTGTTCAGAGCTGATTGCATCAGCTCTGTCACGGTGTTGGCATAGTTCCCGTTCACTACGAGAGCCAGGTCGTCGGCATAGCCAATCGCTTCCACACCCTGTTCTGCGAGTATGATTAGTAGTTCGTCAACTACTAGGGACCAGAGCAAAGGGTTCTATCCCCTCCCTGGGGACACCCTTTTACCGCACTAATGTGGGCGGTCGTCGTGTCCAGGGTAGAGGAGATAGTCCGGTGTTTGAGCATGGCGTCAATCCACCGGATTATGGGACGGGCAATGTTCCTGCGCTCAAGCGCAGTAGAGGTAGACCCGTAGCCGGTATTATCGAAAGCACCCTCTATATCAAGAAAAGAGCACAGAGCAATGTTCTTTGATACGAAGGCCTGTTCGATCTTACTCACTAATTTGTGGAGAGCGACCTCTGTCGATCTACCGGCTATATACGCGAACTGCGTGGGGTGCAGAGGGTTGTTTTCCTGCAGAGAGCACCGAATGTGCAAGTCTAGGAGCCTTTCCGCAGTCTTAAGCAGAAAGGAGGTAAGGCTGATCGGTCGGTAGGACTTAGGCTGGTCAAGAGGACGATTCCCCTGTTTGGGGATGAATACCACATTGACTCTCCTCCAAGAGTTGGGTATGTGTCCCCACGTGAGACTGGCTCTAAAAAGGCCGACCAGTGGATCAAGGATATGATCCAGACTGTTTTGGAGAAGGGCTGGAAAGATTTGATCACCCCCTGGGGCTTTAAAGGGAGCGAAGGAATCTACAGCCCATTTGACCTTTTCAGGATCGAAGATGGTACCAGATAAACTGGTTCCACGGGAGTCAGGTGACCAGGTGGCGTCAACATGACTGGATAGATCTGGGTTGGCCACGGAACCTGGGAAGTGAACTTGTAGTAAAAGTTCAAGTGCTTCCCTACGATCTTGAGTGAAAGAGCCATCTGCTCTTTTAAGAAGCCCTATACCATTAGACGATCCTTTGGCTAATACCTTGTGGAGCCTCGCTGCCTCTGGCAGAGATTCTATGCTACCACAGTAGCTGCGCCACGTATCGCGTTTGGAGCGTCTAATGTTCTTATTATAGTTTGTGAGAGCGTCCCTATAGACGTCCCAACTTATACGGTTAGATCTGGCCTTGTTAAAAAGGCTTCTAACCTTCCTTCTTTGAGCAGCCAGCTCTTCGTTCCACCAAGGAACTTTACGGTTGACCGTTAGTGTCTTCCGAACTGAGCTGGCTTCGAAGGACGTAATAAGCACATCTTGGAGCAGGTTGGCAGCAAGTTCTATCTCACTGACAGAGTTAGGATTGCTGATCAACATGTCTGCTTTCAAAGCCCCAGAGGCTTTGAAGAGTTCCCAATTTGTCTTTTTAGGACAAAAGGAGTTCTGGCGGATCTCGATTTGGCCAGGAAGGTCGAACCTGATGTGCTGATGGTCCGACAAGGTGGCTTCGTCTGTGACCCGCCAGTTTATAAGCGAACTCGCAATTGAGTTGTTTATTAGGGTGAGATCTAATACCTCTTCCCTAATAGAATTAATAAACGTCGGTTTACATCCGACGTTCGCTATGTCTAAATGACAACACATTAGATAGTCAAGGAGAGACTCACCACGTTTGTTGACGCCGCCGCTCCCCCAGATTGTGTGATGGGCGTTGGCATCACAGCCAATCACGAGCGGCTTGTTGTGGAGGCGGCAGAATCCCACAAGCCGCTGAACCTCTGCGGGGGGTACGTCATCCACATCGCCCGGGAAGTAAGCAGAGGCGATCACCACTTCCCGGACGCCATCAGCAGTGGCTACCTCCATAGCCGTTGCCACCAGGTCTCTGTGAATGAAGTTGGTTAAAGGAAAGTGTCTCACACTGTTATTGATCAGTATAGCAGTGCAAGGGGCACCTCCCATACGGTCATATAATAACTTACATGATCCGCATGATAGTCCACGGACGAGGCCACCTATTAGCCATGGCTCTTGGACGAGAGCCAGGTCAATCTCCTCTTTACAGACGACCCTGCACAGGGTGGCTGACGCTCCTCTGGCGTGGTGCAGGTTCGCCTGGAGCACTCTAGTTGCGCTCCGCATCCTCTCTCAGCGCCTTGGTGACAAGGCCACATGCCTTGCCCCCCCGAGAGTCGTTGCCTCGGATGCCCTTCGGCAGTCTGGCTGCTCGGGGGAGGACGCCTAGCGATCCCAGTCGCGGGAGGTGCCCTTGCGGGTTGTTTGCGCCCAGCGCTGACTGTGGGTCTGGCAGGGGCCAGGAGGCGCCCGCTGCCAGCCACCGGCCTGGTGCGGCCCTTTGAGGGGTTGGGGGCGTAGACCAGAATGGTCGGGGGTTTGGGGATGGGGGCTTTCAGCGCCACTGCGGCCGCAGCACTGGTGGACGCTACCTGTGCGGCAGCCACTGCTGTCGCATAGGTAGGGGCCACCTTTGACGCTTCCGGAGGTGCGCTGGAGGGAGGGGAATGGTTGGAGAGGGGGATGGGGGACGGGCCGGGGAGGGAGAGGCTCTGGGGACGGAGTTCTTCAGGAGAAGTTTGACTCGTCCAAAGACGAATTTCACCTTCCCGTTGCACTCCGTCAGAGCCTTATACGACTCCTCGTCGACCAACATCGCGAGGTGGGTCGTAGTGCCGTTGAGGGTATGCTGGACCACCCGCCACTGTTTTGTCGAGAACAACTCCTCGTTTTGGATACCAAGGTATCGCAAAATATCGGCGGGTGTGAGTCCAGCACTACTGGGGAAGTAACTTCTAATGAGGTGAGCTTTGGGGAACTCGGACTCCTCCAGTAGTTTAATGTCAAGGGAGCTGATGAACCTGATGTGTCCAACGGCTCCCCTGACCCAGTCGGCAGTGCGGCTATCCTCGCACACCAGGAGCAGCCACTCATTTCGAGGTATGCAACCCTCGAAACCCGGACTGGCACCCGATGTGGGATAAAGCAGCAGAGCCTTGGCAATGCTAGCTTTCACCGTGGCCACTTGCTCCGGTGAAAGCGGGTTTTTTGAGTCAGCCGAAGTGAAGCCCAGTTTCACGCTGCTCGACACCTGGCTGAGAGGTGGCTTTGTGGACTCCACATGAGTCTTTTTGGGCTTCTTTGAAGACCCTTGAGGTTCGAGGACGGTATCGTCAGCGCGCGTCCGTTTGGCCTTGGTTTCCACGGGGGGCGCGGTGGCGATAGCCAGAGCTTCTGCTCTGCTCGAACCCTTTGCGAGTGCGGCTTTGAAAAGCCTCTTCTCACGGGTCTTCATCTTCAAAAAGGCGTTCTCAGAGTCCAGTCGCAGCCGCTGTATCTGAGAGCCTGCTTCCGTGAGACCTGACCTCTGCGAGGCCACGGAAGCGTCGTCAACGAGGCTTATCAGGTCAGCGTCAGCTTCAGCGTCAGAGGACATCACCTCGACGAGCTGCTGCCGGCCTGAGCAGCTATTGGACGAGAAGTCAGCACTGGCGAACTCATCGTCCAAGGGAGTCCGTGGCCTGTCCGGGTCCCCTAAAGTACCAGGGCCAAGACCCGTGGTAATGGGGGTGGAAGCCAGCAGCCCACTGGCTGCAGTGCTGTTGTTGGGGTCGGCCGTTAAGGCCTCGCCCTGGGTTGATGCTGTCGAAGTCGCATCGGTCTTATCTTTTGTAAAATTAATATCCATACTTTGGACCAAAGAGTAGGCGGGAAGGGAAGGTCACCCACGGCATAGCCCGCGTGCCGTGGGAAGTCTTGATGAAACTGGAGGGCGACAGGTATCCAGAGTCCGCATTAAACGACCGGGCTACCCCCCGGCCATGCATCCCTTGGCGTATGCTGTTCCGCCTTGGATTGGGGTGATTTATAGAATCACAATCTTCGCCCGACTACAATTAGTCAGCACCCCTAGCAGAGACATGACCGTGCTAGGGGCCTGCTTCCAGCCGCCCTCACGTGAAGAGTATAGCCGCACTTCCGACAGTAGGAGCCAGGACGGCACGTACCCCAGCCAAAGCTGGGATTCCATGTGATTCCCCTTACTGTCTCTGACGGCTGACGGCCTACAGACATGATACAGACATGTTATAGACATGTTACGGACATGATACGGACATGTTACAGACATGTTACAGACATGTTACAAACATGTTAAAGACATATTGCAGACATGTTGCAGACATGTTGCAGAAATGTTGCAGATATGTTACAGACATGTTAAAGACATATTGCAGACATGTCACAAATATGTTACAGACATGCTACCGACATGTTGCATACATGATGCAGACGTGATGCAGACATTTCACAGACATCCAACAGACATTTTACAGACATCCAACAGACATGTTACAGACATGTTATAGACATTTCACAAATATGTTATAGACATGTTACAGACATGTTGCAGACATGTTGCAGATATGATACAGACATGTTAAAGACATATTGCATACATGGCGCAGAAGTGTTACATACATGAAACAGACACGTTGCAGACATGTTGAAGACATGTTACAGACATGTTTCAGACATATTGCAGACATATTGCAGACATGTTACAGACATGTTACAGACATGTTACAGACATGTTACAGACATGTTACAGACATGTTACAAACATGTTACAGACATGTTTCAGACATGTTACAGACATGTTACAGACATGTTACAAACATGTTACAGACATGTTTCAGACTTGTTACAGACATGTTACAGAAATTTTACAGACATGTTACAGATATGTTACAGATATGTTACAAACATGTTACAGACATATTGCAGACATGTTACACACATGATGTATACATGTTACAGACATGTTACAGAAGTTTTACAGACATGTTACAGACAAGTTACAGACATCTTACAGACATGTTACAGACATGTTACAGACATGTTACAGGCATGTTATAGACATGTTACAGACATGTTACAGACATGTTACAGACATGTTACAAACATGTTACAGACATATTGCAGACATGTTGCACACATGTTACAGAAGTTTAACAGACATGTTACAGACATGTTAAAAACATTTTACAGACATGTTACAGACATGTTAAAGACACTTTAGAGACATGTTGCAGACATATTAAAGACATTTTACAGACATGTTACAGGCATGTTACAGACATGTTACAGACATGTTACAGACATGTTACAGACATGTTACAGAAATTTTACAGACATGTTACAGACATGATACAGACATTTTAAGGACATGTTACAGACATGTTACAGTCATGTTGTAGATGTGTCACAAATATGTAACAGACATGTTACAGACAAGTTACAGACATGTTACAGACATGTTACAAACATGTTACAGACATATTGCAGACATGTTGCACACATGATGTAGACATGTTACAGACATGTTACAGAAGTTTTACAGACATGTTACAGACATGTTAAAAACATTTTGTAGACATGTTACAGACATATAAGAGATATGTTACAGACATGTTAAAGACATTTTACAGACATGTTACAGACATGTTACAGACATGTTACAGACATGTTACAAATATGTTACAGACATGCTACCGACATGTTGCATACTTGATGCAGACTTGTTGCAGACATGTTACAGACATCTAACAGACATGTTACAGACATCCAACAGACATGTTACAGGCATGTTACAGACATGCTATAGACATGTCACAAATATGTTACAGACATGTTACCGACATGTTACAGACATGTTGCAGACATTTTGCAGATATGATACAGACATGTTAAAGACATATTGCAGACATGTTGCATACATGGCGCAGAAGTGTTACATACATGAAACAGACACGTTACAGACATGTTGAAGACATGTTACAGACATTTTTCAGACATATTGCAGACATATTGCAGACATATTGCAGACATATTGCACACATGAGGCAGACATGTTACAGACATGTTACAGAAATTTTACAGACATGTTACAGATATGTTACAGACATGTTGCATACATGATGCAGAAGTGTTACATACATAAAACAGACACATCACAGACATGTTGCAGACATGTTACAGACATGTTACAGACATGTTACAGACATATTGCAGATTGTTGCATACATGATGCAGACATGTTACAGACATGTTACAGAAATATTACAGACATGTTACAGACATGATACAGACATTTTAAGGACATGTTACAGACATGTTACAGACATGTTACAGAAATTTTACAGACATGTTACAGACATGATACAGACATTTTAAGGACATGTTACAGACATGTTGCAGTCATATTGTAGATGTGTCACAAATATGTAACAGACATGTTACAGACAAGTTACAGACATGTTACAGACATGATACAAACATGTTACAGACATATTGCAGACATGTTGCACACATGATGTAGACATGTTACAGACATGTTACAGAAGTTTTACAGACATGTTACAGACATGTTAAAAACATTTTGCAGACATGTTACAGACATATTAGAGATATGTTACAGACATGTTAAAGACATTTTACAGACATGTTACAGACATGTTACAGACATGTTACAAATATGTTACAGACATGCTACCGACATGTTGCATACTTGATGCAGACTTGTTGCAGACATGTTACAGACATCTAACAGACATGTTACAGACATCCAACAGACATGTTACAGACATGTTACAGACATGCTATAGACATGTCACAAATATGTTACAGACATGTTACCGACATGTTGCATACGTGATTCAGACATTTTACAGACATGAAAAAGACATGTTATAGACATGTTATAGACATGTTATAGACATGTTATAGACATATTACAGACATGTTACAGATATGTTACAGACATGTTACAGACATGTTACAGACATGTTGCAGACATTTTGCAGACATGATACAGACATGTTAAAGACATATTGCAGACATGTTGCATACATGGCGCAGAAGTGTTACATACATGAAACAGACACGTTACAGACATGTTGAAGACATGTTACAGACATGTTTCAGACATATTGCAGACATATTGCAGACATATTGCAGACATATTGCACACATGAGGCAGACATGCTACAGACATGTTACAGAAATTTTACAGACAGTTAAAATGTTACAACATGATTCAGAAGTGTTACATACATAAAACAGACGCATCACAGACATGTTGCAGACATGTTACAGACATGTTACAGACATGTTACAGACATGTTACAGACATAGTGCAGACTGTTGCATACATGATGCAGACATGTTACAGACATGTTACAGAAATATTACAGACATGTTCCAGACATGTTCCAGACATGTTACAGACATGATCCATACATTTTATAGACATGTTACAGACATGTTTCAGACATATTACAGACATTTAACAGACATGTTAAAGTCATGTTACAGACATTTAACAGAAATGTTACAAACATGTTACTGACATATTACAAACATGTTACAGCCAGGTTGCCGACATGTTACAAACATGTTACAGACATATTGCAGACATGTTGCATACATGATGCAGACGTGTTACAGACATGTTACAGAAAATTTACAGACATGTTACAGACATGTTACAGACATGTTACAAACATGTTACAGAAATGTTTCAGACATGTTACAGAAATTTTACAGACATGTTACAGACATGTTAAAGACATTTTACAGACATGTTACAGACATGTTACAGAATATTTACAGACATGTTACAGACATGTTACGAACATGTTACAGACATGTTACAGACATGTAGCAGACATGTTACAGACATGTTACAGACATGTTACAGACATGTTACAGACATGTAAGAAACATGTTACAGACATGTTTCAGACATGTTACAGAAATTTTACAGACATGTTACAGATATATTACAGATATGTTACAAACATGTTACAGACATATTGCAGACATGTTGCACGCATGATGTAGACATGTTACAGAAGTTTTACACACATGTTACAGACAAGTTACAGACATGTTACAGACATGTTACAGACTTGTTACAGACATGTTACAGACATGTTACAGACATGTTACAGACATGTTACAGACATGTTACAGACATATTGCAGACATGTCACAAATATGTTACAGACATGCTACCGACATGTTCCATACGTGATGCAGACTTGTTGCAGACATGTTACAGACATCCAACAGACACATGTTACAGACATGTTATAGACATTTCACAAATATGTTACAGACATGTTACCGACATGTTGCATACGTGATTCAAACATTTTACAGACATGAGAAAGACATGTTATAGACATGTTACAAACATATTACAGATATGTTACAGATATGTTACAGACATGTTACAGACATGTTACAGACATGTTGCAGACATGTTGCAGATATGATACAGACATGTTAAAGACATATTGCATACATGGCGCAGAAGTGTTACATACATGAAACAGACACGTTACAGACATGTTGAAGACATGTTACAGACATGTTTCAGACATATTGCAGACAAATTGAAGACATTCTACAGACTTGTTACAAACATGTTACAGACATGTAACAAACATGTTACAGACATGTTTCAGACATGTTACAGAAATTTTACAGACATGTTACAGATATATTACAGATATGTTACAAACATGTTACAGACATATTGCAGACATGTTGCACGCATGATGTAGACATGTTACAGAAGTTTTACACACATGTTACAGACAAGTTACAGACATGTTACAGACATGTTACAGACATGTTATAGACATGTTACAGACATGTTACAGACATGTTACAGACATGTTACAGACATGTTACAGACATGTTACAGACATGTTACAGACATGTTACAGACATGTTACAGACATGTTACAGACATGTTACAGACATGTTACATACATGTTACAGACATGTTACAGACATGTTACAGACATATTGCAGACATGTCACAAATATGTTACAGACATGCTACCGACATGTTCCATACGTGATGCAGACTTGTTGCAGACATGTTACAGACATCCAACAGACACATGTTACAGACATGTTATAGACATTTCACAAATATGTTACAGACATGTTACCGACATGTTGCATACGTTATTCAAACATTTTGCAGACATGAGAAAGACATGTTATAGACATGTTACAAACATATTACAGACATGTTACAGATATGTTACAGACATGTTACAGACATGTTACAGACATGTTGCAGACATGTTGCAGATATGATACAGACATGTTAAAGACATATTGCATACATGGCGCAGAAGTGTTACATACATGATACAGACACGTTACAGACATGTTGAAGACATGTTACAGACATGTTTCAGACATATTTCCTTCCTATCCTAGTAGACTTTTGTTACTTAATCTGCCTTCTCTAGCTAATCGTAGAACCATGCTTGGTGTTATATTTATTAACAACCTTATCCAAGGTGACATAGATAGTAGCGACTTACTTAGTAGACTACACTTTTCTGTCCCTGGTAGAATCACCCGTAATTACCTTCCTCTAAAACTTCCCAATTGTAGCTCGAACTATGCCCTGCATGAGCCATTCAGGGTATTATGTTCGGACTATAATAAACTATACTTAATTGTAGCTAACAATAACAACTTGATATCTAGCTTAAAATTACAACTCCTCGCCCACTTATCTAGAATTTAGTCAAACACATAATTGTCTTCCCTTCTTTGTATTCATAGTAGTACTTTCAACATACTGCATGCTTTAACACTCTACTCATAATTTTATTTACATTTGGTTACTAACATTAACTCTCCTGATCTGATTGGGTTTTTCTGGGTTTTCCCCAATCCTCTGCAACAAATGTTGGATCGGCTTTTCTTTATCCCAGTTTGCACATTTGCACAATTTTTAATTTTTTAATTTTTTCTTTTTTTTACATTTAAGGTTTTACCCTTAATTAAAAATTACCTCTAGTTTAAAATTCAACTTAAATAATTTAAATCTAATTTTAATTGTTTCTTTACTTTTAAAAAAGTCGACTGATCATAGTTCGACTATAAACTAAACTAAATAAATAAATAAATAAATAAATAAATAAAAATATTGCAGACAAATTGAAGACATGCTACAGACTTGTTACAAACATGTTACAGACATGTAACAAACATGTTACAGACATGTTTCAGACATGTTACAGAAATTTTACAGACATGTTACAGATATATTACAGATATGTTACAAACATGTTACAGACATATTGCAGACATGTTGCACGCATGATGTAGACATGTTACAGAAGTTTTACACACATGTTACAGACAAGTTACAGACATGTTACAGACATGTTACAGACATGTTACAGGCATGTTATAGACATGTTACAGACATGTTACAGACATGTTACAGACATGTTACAGGCATGTTATAGACATGTTACAGACATGTTACAGACATGTTACAGACATGATACAGACATGTTACAGACATGTTACAGACATGTTACAGACATGTTACAGACATGTTACAGACATGTTACAGACATGTTACAGACTTGTTACAAACATGTTACAGAAATTTTTCAGACATGTTACAGACATGTTACCAACATGTTACAGACATATTGCACTCATGTTGCATACGTGTTACAGACATGTTACACACATGTTACAGACATGATACAGACATATTATAGACATGTTACGGACATGATACGGACATGTTACAGACATGTTACAGACATGTTACAAACATGTTACAGACATATTGCAGACATGTTACAGACATGTTGCAGACATGTTGCAGACATGTTGCAGACATGTTGCAGATATGTTACAGACATGTTAAAGACATATTGCAGACATGTCACAAATATGTTACAGACATGCTACCGACATGTTCCATACGTGATGCAGACTTGTTGCAGACATGTTACAGACATCCAACAGACACATGTTACAGACATGTTATAGACATTTCACAAATATGTTACAGACATGTTACCGACATGTTGCATACGTGATTCAAACATTTTACAGACATGAGAAAGACATGTTATAGACATGTTACAAACATATTGCAGACATGTTACAGATATGTTACAGACATGTTACAGACATGTTACAGACATGTTGCAGACATGTTGCAGATATGATACAGACATGTTAAAGACATATTGCATACATGGCGCAGAAGTGTTACATACATGAAACAGACACGTTACAGACATGTTGAAGACATGTTACAGACATGTTTCAGACATATTGCAGACAAATTGAAGACATGTTACAGACTTGTTACAAACATGTTACAGACATGTTTCAGACATGTTACAGACATGTTACAGATATGTTACTGACATGTTACAGACATGTTACAGACTTGTTACAGACATGTTACAGACATGTTACAGACATGTTACAGACATGTTAAAGACATTTTACAGACATGTTACAGACATGTTACAGACATGTTACGGACATGTTACAGACATGTTACAGACATGTTACAGACATGTTACAGACATGTTACAGACATGTATACAGACATGTTACAGACATGCTATAGACATGTCACAAATATGTTACAGACATGTTACCGACATGTTGCATACGTGATTCAGACATTTTACAGACATGAAAAAGACATGATATAGACATGTTATAGACATATTACAGACATGTTACAGATATGTTACAGACATGTTACAGACATGTTACAGACATGTTGCAGACATTTTGCAGATATGATACAGACATGTTAAAGACATATTGCAGACATGTTTCAGACATATTGCAGACATATTGCAGACATATTGCAGACAAATTGCACACATGAGGCAGACATGTTACAGACATGTTACAGAAATTTTACAGACATGTTACAGATATGTTACAGACATGTTGCATACATGATGCAGAAGTGTTACATACATAAAACAGACACATCACAGACATGTTGCAGACATGTTACAGACATGTTACAGACATGTTACAGACATATTGCAGATTGTTGCATACATGATGCAGACATGTTACAGACATGTTACAGAAATATTACAGACATGTTACAGACATGATACAGACATTTTACAGACATGTTACAGACATGTTACAGACATGTTACAGACATGTTACAGAAATTTTACAGACATGTTACAGACATGTTAGAGTCATATTGTAGATGTGTCACAAATATGTAACAGACATGTTACAGACAAGTTACAGACATGTTACAGACATGTTACAAACATGTTACAGACATATTGCAGACATGTTGCACACATGATGTAGACATGTTTCAGACATGTTACAGAAGTTTTACTGACATGTTACAGACATGTTAAAAACATTTTGCAGACATGTTACAGACATATTAGAGATATGTTACAGACATGTTACAAATATGTTACAGACATGCTACAGACATGTTGCATACTTGATGCAGACTTGTTGCAGACATGTTACAGACATCTAACAGACATGTTACAGACATCCAACAGACATGTTACAGACATGTTACAGACATGCTATAGACATGTCACAAATATGTTACAGACATGTTACCGACATGTTGCATACGTGATTCAGACATTTTACAGACATGAAAAAGACATGTTATAGACATGTTATAGACATATTACAGACATGTTACAGATATGTTACAGACATGTTACAGACATGTTACAGACATGTTGCAGACATTTTGCAGACATGATACAGACATGTTAAAGACATATTGCAGACATGTTGCATACATGGCGCAGAAGTGTAACATACATGAAACAGACACGTTACAGACATTGCAGACATATTGCAGACATATTGCAGACATATTGCACACATGAGGCAGACATGTTACAGACATGTTACAGACATGTTACAGAAATTTTACAGACATGTTACAGATATGTTACAGACATGTTGCATACATGATGCAGAAGTGTTACATAGATAAAACAGACACATCACAGACATGTTGCAGACATGTTACAGACATGTTACAGACATGTTACAGACATATTGCAGACTGTTGCAAACATGATGCAGACATGTTACAGACATGTTACAGAAATATTACAGACATGTTCCAGACATGTTACAGACATGTTACAAAAATGTTACAAACATGTTACTTACATGATGCATACAATTTATAGACATGTTACAGACATGTTTCAGACATATTACAGACATTTAACAGACATGTTAAAGTCATGTTACAGACATTTTACAGAAATGTTACAAACATGTTACTGACATATTACAAACATGTTACAGCCAGTTTGCCGACATGTTACAAACATGTTACAAACATATTGCAGACATGTTGCATACATGATGTAGACGTGTTACAGACATGTTACAGAAAATTTACAGACATGTTACAGACATGTTACAGACATGTTACAGACATGTTAAAGACATTTTACAGACATGTTACAGACATGTTACAGAATATTTACAGACATGTTACAGACATGTTACGAACATGTTACAGACATGTTACAGACATGTAGCAGACATGTTACAGACATGTTACAGACATGTTACAGACATGTTACAGACATGTAACAAACATGTTACAGACATGTTTCAGACAAGTTACAGAAATTTTACAGACATGTTACAGATATATTACAGATATGTTACAAACATGTTACAGACATATTGCAGACATGTTGCACGCATGATGTAGACATGTTACAGAAGTTTTACACACATGTTACAGACAAGTTACAGACATGTTACAGACATGTTACAGGCATGTTATAGACATGTTACAGACATGTTACAGAAATGTTACAGACATGTTACAGACATGTTACAGACATGTTACAGACATGTTACAGACATGTTACAGACATGTTACAGACATGTTACAGACATGTTACAGACATATTGCAGACATGTCACAAATATGTTACAGACATGCTACCGACATGTTCCATACGTGATTCAAACATTTTACAGACATGAGAAAGACATGTTATAGACATGTTACAAACATATTACAGACATGTTACAGATATGTTACAGACATGTTACAGACATGTTACAGACATGTTGCAGACATGTTGCAGATATGATACAGACATGTTAAAGACATATTGCATACATGGCGCAGAAGTGTTAAATACATGAAACAGACACGTTACAGACATGTTGAAGACATGTTACAGACATGTTTCAGACATATTGCAGACAAATTGAAGACATGTTACAGACTTGTTACAAACATGTTACAGACATGTAATAAACATGTTACAGACATGTTTCAGACATGTTACAGAAATTTTACAGACATGTTACAGATATATTACAGATATGTTACAAACATGTTACAGACATATTGCAGACATGTTGCACGCATGATGTAGACATGTTACAGAAGTTTTACACACATGTTACAGACATGTTACAGACATGTTACAAACATGTTACAGAAATGTTTCAGACATGTTACAGAAATTTTACAGACATGTTACAGACATGTTACAGACATTTTACAGACATGTTACAGACATGTTACAGAATATTTACAGACATGTTACAGACATGTTACGAACATGTTACAGACATGTTGAAGACATGTTACAGACATGTTACAGACATGTTACAGGCATGTTATAGACATGTTACAGACATGTTACAGACATGTTACAGACATGTTACAGGCATGTTATAGACATGTTACAGACATGTTACAGACATGTTACAGACATGTTACAGACATGTTACAGACATGTTACAGACATGTTACAGACTTGTTACAAACATGTTACAAACATGTTACAGAAATGTTTCAGACATGTTACAGACATGTTACAGACATGTTACAGGCATGTTATAGACATGTTACAGACATGTTACAGACATGTTACAGACATGTTACAGACATGTTACAGACATGTTACAGACATGTTAAAGACATGTTACAGACATGTTACAGACATGTTAAAGACATGTTACAGACTTGTTACAAACATGTTACAAACATGTTACAGAAATGTTTCAGACATGTTACAGACATGTTACAAACATGTTACAGACATATTGCACTCATGTTGCATACGTGTTACAGACATGTTACACACATGTTACAGACATGATACAGACATATTATAGACATGTTACGGACATGATACGGACATGTTACAGACATGTTACAGACATGTTACAAACATGTTACAGACATATTGCAGACATGTTACAGACATGTTGCAGACATGTTGCAGACATGTTGCAGACATGTTGCAGATATGTTACAGACATGTTAAAGACATATTGCAGACATGTCACAAATATGTTACAGACATGCTACCGATATGTTCCATACGTGATGCAGACTTGTTGCAGACATGTTACAAACATCCAACAGACACATGTTACAGACATGTTATAGACATTTCACAAATATGTTACAGACATGTTACCGACATGTTGCATACGTGATTCAAACATTTTACAGACATGAGAAAGACATGTTATAGACATGTTACAAACATATTACAGACATGTTACAGATATGTTACAGACATGTTACAGACATGTTACAGACATGTTGCAGACATGTTGCAGATATGATACAGACATGTTAAAGACATATTGCATACATGGCGCAGAAGTGTTACATACATGAAACAGACACGTTACAGACATGTTGAAGACATGTTACAGACATGTTTCAGACATATTGCAGACAAATTGAAGACATGTTACAGACTTGTTACAAACATGTTACAGACATGTAACAAACATGTTACAGACATGTTTCAGATATGTTACAGAAATTTATAAGACATGTTACAGATATATTACAGATATGTTACAAACATGTTACAGACATATTGCAGACATGTTGCACGCATGATGTAGACATGTTACAGAAGTTTTACAGACATGTTACAGACATGTTACAAACATATTACAGAAATGTTTCAGACATGTTACAGAAATTTTACAGACATGTTACAGACATGTTAAAGACATTTTACAGACATGTTACAGACATGTTACAGAATATTTACAGACATGTTACAGACATGTTACGAACATGTTACAGAAATGTTGAAGACATGTTACAGACATGTTACAGACATGTTACAGGCATGTTATAGACATGTTACAGACATGTTACAGACATGTTACAGACATGTTACAGGCATGTTATAGACATGTTACAGACATGTTACAGACATGTTACAGACATGTTACAGACATGTTACAGACATGTTACAGACATGTTACAGACATGTTACAGACATGTTACAGACATGTTACAGACTTGTTACAAACATGTTACAAACATGTTACAGAAATGTTTCAGACATGTTACAGACATGTTACCAACATGTTACAGACATATTGCACTCATGTTGCATACGTGTTACAGACATGTTACACACATGTTACAGACATGATACAGACATATTATAGACATGTTACGGACATGATACGGACATGTTACAGACATGTTACAGACATGTTACAAACATGTTACAGACATATTGCAGACATGTTACAGACATGTTGCAGACATGTTGCAGACATGTTGCAGACATGTTGCAGACATGTTGCAGATATGTTACAGACATGTTAAAGACATATTGCAGACATGTCACAAATATGTTACAGACATGCAACCGATATGTTCCATACGTGATGCAGACTTGTTGCAGACATGTGACAGACATCCAACAGAAAAATGTTACAGACATGTTATAGACATTTCACAAATATGTTACAGACATGTTACCGACATGTTGCATACGTCATTCAAACATTTTACAGACATGAGAAAGACATGTTATAGACATGTTACAAACATATTACAGACATGTTACAGATATGTTAC
Source organism: Zaprionus ornatus (assembly GCA_018904035.1). Taxonomy (NCBI): domain Eukaryota; kingdom Metazoa; phylum Arthropoda; class Insecta; order Diptera; family Drosophilidae; genus Zaprionus; species Zaprionus ornatus. Next base: position 9,238 of record JAEIFZ010000285.1, on the reverse strand, counting down.
AGACATGTTACAGACATGTTACAGACATGTTGCAGACATGTTGCAGATATGATACAGACATGTTAAAGACATATTGCATACATGGCGCAGAAGTGTTACATACATGAAACAGACACGTTACAGACATGTTGAAGACATGTTACAGACATGTTTCAGACATATTGCAGACAAATTGAAGACATGTTACAGACTTGTTACAAACATGTTACAGACATGTTTCAGACATGTTACAGACATGTTACAGATTATGTTACTGACAAGTTACAGACATGTTACAGACTTGTTACAGACATGTTACAGACATGTTACAGACATGTTACAGACATGTTAAAGACATTTTACAGACATGTTAAAGACATTTTACAGACATGTTACAGACATGTTACAGAAATTTTACAGACATGTTACAGACATGTTACGGACATGTTACAGACATGATACAGACATGTTACAGACATGTTACAGACATGTTACAAACATGTTACAGACATGTTTCAGACATGTTTCAGACATGTTTAAGACATGTTACAGAAATTTTACAGACATGTTACAGATATGTTACAGATATGTTACAAACATGTTACAGACATATTGCAGACATGTTGCACACATGATGTAGACATGTTACAGACATGTTACAGAAGTTTTACAGACATGTTACAGACAAGTTACAGACATGTTACAGACATGTTACAGACATGTAACAGATATGTTACAGGCATGTTATAGACATGTTACAGACATGTTACAGACATGTTACAGACATGTTACAAACATGTTACAGACATATTGCAGACATGTTGCACACATGTTACAGAAGTTTAACAGACATGTTACAGACATGTTAAAAACATTTTACAGACATGTTACAGACATGTTAAAGACACTTTAGAGACATGTTAAAGACATTTTACCGACATGTTACAGGCATGTTACAGACATGATAAAGACATGTTACAGACATGTTACAGAAATTTTACAGACATGTTACAGACATGATACAGACATTTTAAGGACATGTTACCGACATGTTTAGAACATGTTACAGACATGTTACAGCCATGTTGTAGATGTGTCACAAATATGTAACAGACATGTTACAGACTAGTTACAGACATGTTACAGACATGTTAAAGACATTTTACAGACATGTTACAGACATGTTACAGACATGTTAAAGACATTTTACAGACATGTTACAGACATGTTACAAATATGTTACAGACATGCTACCGACATGTTGCATACGTGATGCAGACTTGTTGCAGACATGTTACAGACATCTAACAGACATGTTACAGACATCCAACAGACATGTTACAGACATGTTACAGACATGCTATAGACATGTCACAAATATGTTACAGACATGTTACCGACATGTTGCATACGTGATTCAGACATTTTACAGACATGAAAAAGACATGTTATAGACATGTTATAGACATATTACAGACATGTTACAGATTTGAAAATTCGGCTAAGCCAAAGAGTGACCAGTGCACGTTCCAGAAGCATCCAAAATACGATCATGCCCTCCAAATTCTCGCCTGATGTTATCTTCTCCACAGACAGACCGCCCACAGGTTCTATCAGCAAAAATGTATCATTTGCTAGTGCACTCAAATCAGGCCTAACGACCACAGCTTCCACAACATCTTCCGCCCCCGCAGAAGAACTTTATCCAAAAGCTTATCAACCAATCGGACAGTCACAAAACAACATCGAATCATTGTTGCTCACTCTACAACAAAGCATGTCGGAATTCATGACATTTATGAGAACAACTATGGAAGATCTTATGCGTAATCAAAGTCTATTGATACAGATGCTTGTATCACAACAGTCGAATTAATCATGACCTCACTACGTATAACTCTATGGAACGCCAACGGCGTTTCACGACACAAGCTTGAGCTAACACAATTCCTAAACAATAATCACATCGATGTTATGTTAATATCCGAGACACATCTTACAAACAAGTACAAGTTTCAAATAAACGGTTACTTATTCTACGGCACAAATCACCCGGATGGTAAAGCACATGGTGGCACTGGAGTCCTAATAAGAAGCCGCATAAAGCACAATTTTCACAACGAGTTCGCCACCAACTACTTACAAGCTACATCGCTGATTCTACACTTTGGTCATAGGCATTTAACAGTTGCTGCCGTATATTGCCCTCCTCGCTTCACGCTATCTGAAGATCAATTTATAAATTTCTTCAATACCCTAGGCGATCGATTCGTTGCAGCTGGCGACTACAATGCCAAGCACCCATACTGGGGGTCTCGACTTGTAAATCCCAAAGGGAAACAATTGTATAACGCAATTATAAAAGCGAGCAATAAGCTCAGTTGTGTTTCCTCGGGCAGACCAACATACTGGCCAACGGATCCCAGAAAAATCCCAGACTTGATTGACTTTGCCATAACAAAAAATATTCCAAGTAGTTCTATAACCGCAGTATCTCTCTCGGACCTGTCATCTGATCACTCACCGGTGCTCCTTAAATATCTCCAAAGCCCGGACATCGAAGTGCGTCCCTGCAGATTGACATCAAATAGAACCAACTGGCTTAAATATAAAAAGTATGTCAGCTCGCACGTTGAACTACAACCACAGATCACTTTAGAGACATGTTAAAGACATTTTACCGACATGTTACAGGCATGTTACAGACATGATAAAGACATGTTACAGACATGTTACAGAAATTTTACAGACATGTTACAGACATGATACAGACATTTTAAGGACATGTTACCGACATGTTTAGAACATGTTACAGACATGTTACAGCCATGTTGTAGATGTGTCACAAATATGTAACAGACATGTTACAGACTAGTTACAGACATGTTACAGACATGTTAAAGACATTTTACAGACATGTTACAGACATGTTACAGACATGTTAAAGACATTTTACAGACATGTTACAGACATGTTACAAATATGTTACAGACATGCTACCGACATGTTGCATACGTGATGCAGACTTGTTGCAGACATGTTACAGACATCTAACAGACATGTTACAGACATCCAACAGACATGTTACAGACATGTTACAGACATGCTATAGACATGTCACAAATATGTTACAGACATGTTACCGACATGTTGCATACGTGATTCAGACATTTTACAGACATGAAAAAGACATGTTATAGACATGTTATAGACATATTACAGACATGTTACAGATTTGAAAATTCGGCTAAGCCAAAGAGTGACCAGTGCACGTTCCAGAAGCATCCAAAATACGATCATGCCCTCCAAATTCTCGCCTGATGTTATCTTCTCCACAGACAGACCGCCCACAGGTTCTATCAGCAAAAATGTATCATTTGCTAGTGCACTCAAATCAGGCCTAACGACCACAGCTTCCACAACATCTTCCGCCCCCGCAGAAGAACTTTATCCAAAAGCTTATCAACCAATCGGACAGTCACAAAACAACATCGAATCATTGTTGCTCACTCTACAACAAAGCATGTCGGAATTCATGACATTTATGAGAACAACTATGGAAGATCTTATGCGTAATCAAAGTCTATTGATACAGATGCTTGTATCACAACAGTCGAATTAATCATGACCTCACTACGTATAACTCTATGGAACGCCAACGGCGTTTCACGACACAAGCTTGAGCTAACACAATTCCTAAACAATAATCACATCGATGTTATGTTAATATCCGAGACACATCTTACAAACAAGTACAAGTTTCAAATAAACGGTTACTTATTCTACGGCACAAATCACCCGGATGGTAAAGCACATGGTGGCACTGGAGTCCTAATAAGAAGCCGCATAAAGCACAATTTTCACAACGAGTTCGCCACCAACTACTTACAAGCTACATCGCTGATTCTACACTTTGGTCATAGGCATTTAACAGTTGCTGCCGTATATTGCCCTCCTCGCTTCACGCTATCTGAAGATCAATTTATAAATTTCTTCAATACCCTAGGCGATCGATTCGTTGCAGCTGGCGACTACAATGCCAAGCACCCATACTGGGGGTCTCGACTTGTAAATCCCAAAGGGAAACAATTGTATAACGCAATTATAAAAGCGAGCAATAAGCTCAGTTGTGTTTCCTCGGGCAGACCAACATACTGGCCAACGGATCCCAGAAAAATCCCAGACTTGATTGACTTTGCCATAACAAAAAATATTCCAAGTAGTTCTATAACCGCAGTATCTCTCTCGGACCTGTCATCTGATCACTCACCGGTGCTCCTTAAATATCTCCAAAGCCCGGACATCGAAGTGCGTCCCTGCAGATTGACATCAAATAGAACCAACTGGCTTAAATATAAAAAGTATGTCAGCTCGCACGTTGAACTACAACCACAGATCAACAACAAAGCCGAAATAGAAATATCCACAAAGCACTTGGAGTCTGTTCTTGTTGAAGCAGCACACATCGCCACCCCAAAAAGTAGTAATTTACACTATAAACGAAACAAGACCAACGTCCAAATCGAGCAGCTTATTCTGGAAAAACGTCGCTTACGAAGAGAATGGCAAACCTACAGATCGCCACATGCAAAACAAAGGCTCAAAGATGCTACTCGAAAACTTTCAAAGGAACTAAACAATGAAAAAGATCGCTGTCAATTCCGCTACATAGAACAATTATCACCATTGAGCACAAAATACCCGCTATGGAGAGCACACCCATCTCTGAGGCCACCGATAGAGACTATTATGCCAATAAAAAACCCTGCTGGTGCTTGGGTTCGTACTGATAAAGACAGAGCCAACACTTTTGCGGAGCACCTTAAAAAAGTCTTCCAACCAAACCCAGCAACGAATAGCTTTGCGCTACCGGAGCAAACAGATGACAATCTAACGGCACATGATCCCATTGAATTTAGACCAAACGAAATAGCTAAAATCCTGAAGAGTCTTAAGCCTAATAAAAGCCCAGGCTGCGATCTCATAACTCCAAAGATGATCATCGAACTTCCATACTGCGCCGTCCAAACCATCTGCAATCTCTTCAATGCTATTACTAGAACTGGCCACTTCCCAACGAGATGGAAAAAGTCGATTATCATAATGATACCTAAGCCAGGAAAAGATCATACGTCTCCATCTTCTTATAGACCCATAAGTCTAATATCATGCTTGTCGAAACTCTTCGAAAAATGCCTACTGACCCACATTATACCGTACCTACGAGTTCATAAAATAATTCCAGAGCATCAGTTTGGCTTTCGAGAAAAACATGGCACAATAGAGCAAGTCAATCGAATAACATCCGAAATTCGAACTGCATTCGAACACCGAGAGTACTGCACAGGGATATTTCTGGATGTCTCCCAAGCATTTGATAGAGTCTGGTTAGATGGCCTCATGTACAAAATTAAGTCAATGCTCCCAAAATGCACCCACAAACTCCTAAAATCGTACCTCTACCACAGATCATTCTCAGTAAAATGCAACACTGATATGTCCGTCGACCATATTATAGAAGCTGGTGTTCCTCAAGGTAGTGTACTGGGCCCAACTCTATACGTGCTATACACAGCAGACTTACCGACATCAAGACTGCTAACAACATCTACATTCGCCGATGACACTGCAATCCTCAGCCGCTCGAAATGCCCGCGACAAGCAACAATGCAACTTGCCCTCCACTTGGTGACTATTGAGAAATGGCTATCTGACTGGCGAATAAAAGTGAACGAGCAGAAGAGTAAGCATGTAACGTTTACCCTGAACAGACAAGATTGCCCTCCTCTCCTACTGAACAACTCCGTAATACCGCAAGCAAATGAAGTCACATACCTTGGAATCCATCTTGATAGACGACTCACCTGGCGTAGTCACATTGAAGCTAAAAGAACACACCTAAAGCTAAGAGCTAATAGTCTTCACTGGCTTCTAAACGCCCGCTCTCCCCTCAGAATGGAATATAAAGTCCTACTCTACAAATCTGTACTAAAACCAATATGGACGTATGGTTCCCAATTGTGGGGAAGCGCCAGTAACAGCAGTGTTGAAATTATACAAAGAGCCCAATCGAAAATCCTAAGAACTATCACTGGGGCACCGTGGTATGTTCGAAATGAAAACATCCAGAGGGACTTAACTGTATCGCCGGTCAGAGATGAAATTGCACAACAAATGTTAAATTACCGCACTAAACTATCCACCCATCCAAACAGCCTTGCGCGGGACCTTACACGGGTGTCCAGCCAATCTCGCCTTCGTCGAACTGACATGCCAACCCAACTTTAAATATAGTTAGGGACATATAAACCTAAATCAGTTGCCGCAGCATCTGTTAATTAAGTTAGTCTAGTAAGATTTTATAAACTTATTGTTAGTCTCGTTAAAAGAGAAGATTCAATAAATAATGCCAAGTATAAAAAAAAAAAAAAAAAAAAATGTTACAGATGTGTTCAAGACATGTTACAGACATGTTACAGACATGTTGCAGACATGTTGCAGATATGATACAGACATGTTAAAGACATATTGCAGACATGTTGCATACATGGCGCAGAAGTGTTACATACATGAAACAGACACGTTACAGACATGTTTCAGACATATTGCAGACATATTGCAGACATATTGCACACATGATGCAGACAAGTTACAGACATGTTACAGAAATTTTACAGACATGTTACAGACATGTTACAGACATGTTGCATACATGATGCAGAAGTGTTACATACATACAACAGACACATCACAGACATGTTGCAGACATGTTACAGACATGTTACAGACATGTTACAGACATATTGCAGATTGTTGCATACATGATGCAGACATGTTACAGACATGTTACAGAAATATTACAGACATGTTCCAGACATGTTCCAGTCTTGTTACAGACATGTTACAGAAATGTTACAAACATGTTGCTTACATGATGCATACAATTTACAGACATGTTACAGACATGTTTCAGACATATTACAGACATTTAACAGACATGTTAAAGTCATGTTGCAGACATTTTACAGAAATGTTACAAACATGTTACTGACATATTACAAACATGTTACAGCCAGGTTGCCGACATGTTACAAACATGTTACAGACATATTGCAGACATGTTGCATACATGATGCAGACTTGTTACAGACATGTTACAGAAAATTTACAGACATGTTACAGACATGTTACACACATGTTACAGAAATGTTTCAGACATGTTACACCAATTTTACAGACATGTTGCAGACATGTTAAAGACATTTTACAGACATGTTACAGAAATTTTACAGACATGTTACAGACATGTTACGAACATGTTACAGACATGTTACAGACATGTAACAGACATGTTACAGACATGTTACAGACATGTTACATACATGTTACAAACATGTTACAGACATGTTTCAGACATGTTACAGAAGTTTTACAGACATGTTACAGATATATTACAGATATGTCACAAACATGTTACAGACATATTGCAGACATGTTGCACACATGATGTAGACATGTTACAGAAGTTTTCCACACATTTTACAGACAAGTTAAAGACATGTTACAGTCATGTTACAGACATGTTACAGGCATGTTATAGACATGTTACAGACATGTTACAGACATGTTACAGACATGTTACAGACATATTGCAGACATGTTGCAGACATGTTACAGAAGTTTAACAGACATGTCACAGACATGTTAAAAACATTTTACAGACATGTTACAGACATGTTAAAGACACTTTAGAGACATGTTGCAGACATGTTAAAGACATTTTACAGACATGTTACAGGCATGTTACAGACATGTTACAGACATGTTACAGACATCTTACAGACATGTTATAGAAATTTTACAGACATGTTACAGACATGACACAGACATTTTATGGACATGTTACAGACATATTTAGAACATGTTATAGACATGTTACAGCCATGTTACAAACATGTTACAGACATATTGCACTTATGATGTAGACATGTTACAGACATGTTACAGAAGTTTTACAGACATGTTACAGACATGTTAAAAACATTTTGCAGACATGTTACAGTCATATTAGAGACATGTGACAGACATGTTAAAGACATTTTACAGACATGTTACAGACATGTTACAGACATGTTACAGACATGTTACAAATATGTTACAGACATGCTACCGACATGTTGCAAACGTGATGCAGACTTGTTGCAGACATGTTACAGACATCTAACAGACATGTTACAGACATCCAACAGACATGTTACAGACATGTTACAGACATGCTATTGACATGTCACAAATATGTTACAGACATGTTACCGACATGTTGCATACGTGATTTAGACATTTTACAGACATGAAAAAGACATGTTATAGACATGTTACAGACATATTACAGATATGTTACAGATATGTTACAGACATGTTACAGACATGTTACAGACATGTTACAGACATGTTGCAAACATGTTACAGAAGTTTAACAGACATGTCACAGACATATTAAAAACATTTTACAGACATGTTACAGACATGTTAAAGACACTTTAGAGACATGTTGCAGACATGTTAAAGACATTTTACAGACATGTTACAGGCATGTTACAGACATGTTACAGACATGTTACAGACATCTTACAGACATGTTATAGAAATTTTACAGACATGTTACAGACATGACACAGACATTTTAAGGACATGTTACAGACATATTTAGAACATGTTATAGACATGTTACAGCCATGTTACAAACATGTTACAGACATATTGCACTTATGATGTAGACATGTTACAGACATGTTACAGAAGTTTTACAGACATGTTACAGACATGTTAAAAACATTTTGCAGACATGTTACAGTCATATTAGAGACATGTGACAGACATGTTAAAGACATTTTACAGACATGTTACAGACATGTTAAAGACATGTTACAAATATGTTACAGACATGCTACCGACATGTTGCAAACGTGATGCAGACTTGTTGCAGACATGTTACAGACATCTAACAGACATGTTACAGACATCCAACAGACATGTTACAGACATGTTACAGACATGCTATTGACATGTCACAAATATGTTACAGACATTTTACCGACATGTTGCATACGTGATTTAGACATTTTACAGACATGAAAAAGACATGTTATAGACATGTTACAGACATATTACAGATATGTTACAGATATGTTACAGACATGTTACAGACATGTTACAGACATGTTGCAGACATGTTGCAGATATGATACAGACATTGTTA